>CM053771.1:324394472-324419626 GCA_028658325.1 Potorous gilbertii
GTCTTACACAACATGGGTATTTGGGAAGTCACTTGTAAAACTACACAGATATGGCCTATATTGAATTGCCTGCCTTCCCAAAGGGAATGGGTGGGGAGGGAGGGATGGGGAGAAGTTGGAACTCAAAGTTTTAGGAACAACTGTTGAGTATTATTCTTGCTACTAGGAAATAAGAAATACAGGTAATGGGGAATAGAAAGTTATCTGGCCCTACAGGACAAAAGAAAAGATGGGGACAAGAGAAGGGAGGGATGATAGAAGAGAGGGCAGATTCATGATAGGGGTAATTAGAATGCTTGGTGTATTGGGGTAGGGGTAGGGGACAAAAGGGGAGAAAATTTGGAACCCAAAATTTTGTGAAAATGAATATAAAAAGTTAAATAATTAAATTTATGTATATATATATATATATATATATATATACACACACACACACACACACATATATAAAAGAGAAGACATTCCACTGCAACTGTTTTTTAATCTGGAATATTTTATCTAACAATTTTGACATAAAGATGGGGAAAAGGATAATGACAGGTAACAGCAACAAAATAATATAGTACTTTGGTCTCTAGTTTAAAAAATGAAAACTGAGAATAAGAAAACAACAATAACAACAAAGAAACCCAAGAGAGGTAAAGATGCTAAAGAAAGTAGAGAAAAGCTACCATCACTAAAATAAAATTGAATTAGCAATATGACTCTCAAGCGCTACCACAGCATCAATGCCACGGCCAGAGAATGTTAATTGTACCTTGAGTTGTCAGTTGGGATTTCAAGGAAAGATATTAAGAGCAAAACATCACTTACTGCACATACTTATCAAGTGCTTTTCTGAAATCTTTGTAGTAAAACTGAATTTCTCATTCAAAAGGCTACACTTATCACACATGAACTTAAGCTCTCTGAGGATTAAAGAAGAGTGTTTATTTATGTATATAAGGAACAGATACAGTAAACTGAGGAAAATGAACCCTGAAAAAAAAATGCCATGTCAGAAAAAGTTACTGTTCAGGAACAGGTATGTAATCAATTGTCCATAGGGATTAGATGGACATAAATCATTTGCTACTTTACAAGTCACACTGTTGTGTGATTGACAGCTTGTTCTCAGGTAGAGAGGGTGCTCATTTATTAACATCCTTTGAAAGATCAGGAAAAGCTATTTATCTCATACCCAGCCTCATCTAGGAGACTTGGCTCTTACTACTTCTATTTGACCTTGAAAATGGAATGACATATTAGCTAGGTGGTGGGAGGTAAATTTTACAATAACAGTTAAACTCCCTTTTTATTAGTTGGAGCTCCTCAGTGAACAACTCTTGAAAATTAATTGCCACTGTCTTACACACAGTGTGAAAAGACAGGCATTTTGGATCTTAATTTCATGCCTCCATTCCAAACAATCCCTCCAATCCCCAGTCTATAAAGATTTGCATAAAATAAAAGATTTGCAACATGTGAATTTATTTGCATAAATGTGAACCTATGCAGGTCAAGAAAATTGATGGTGGCCATGTATGTGTGTATTTTTATCTAGGGTGATGCCTTTTTTTAAGGCTTGAAAATAATATTCTACCTCTTAATGATCCTTCCATCAACAAACACACCAACTTGATTCAGTGAACAAAATGCTTCAGATCATGAGATCGTATTCCTTACTTAGATGAACTAGCACTAATTAGAATATGACATAGTTTCAGCTCTGGAGCTTATATGGTAATTGTTACCAACATGTGACACATTAGTTGCATGCCATTATGCATGCAGATATTTGTCTATGCTGACAGAAGTCTCTTACAAAAAATGAAACTTTTAAATCATTCATTTTCAATATTTTTCTTCTGGAGGATAGGATATTTCAATAGACTATTTAAAGTGTCTTCTACGGGAGAGAGAAAGGTAGCAAGTTGTAGTGAATACAGAGTCACCTTTGGAGTAATGAAGATGTGGGGTTCAGGTCCTACTTCTGATACTTATTAGTTGTATGATCATGGCAAAGGACTTAATATCTCAGTGCCCCAGGCAAGTCACCAAGACTATAACTTAGAGATAATGCTAATCTGCATCACTGACAGTGGAGGGTGTTTCCATACAGGAAATCACTTACATTGATGAAATTAGGAAATCGGAGGTTTACATAAAAACAAAGGTCTTTCTTTCAATGTGTACACACGTAGGTAATATGTGAGTATATATGTACACACATATGTCCACATACATAGACATATACATTTATATATGGTGGAAGTATATATTTTAAGTTTAAATAGTTTTCATTAAAATATTTGCATAATTACTATTTTCATAGTTGTCAGTTGTCATAATTTCATAAAATTATTTGTCACCCCTTACTTCCCCATAGAAAACCTCTTCCATTTAAACTTGACAATGAACATCCTTCATTACAAATGATAAAGCAACTTTGGCAAGCACACGTATTCTCCTCTTATGGATCATGACACCAAATACATAACAAAAGAATCTCTTGGTCTATCTTTCAAGAAATAGCATATACTTTTTAACATGTCTAGGCAACACCTTGTTGGAGGAGCCTTAAGCATTTGTCTATCAAATCAAAGACTTTTTAGTAGTTAATGTTTAACACAATGAGATCTTGAGCTGTACCTTTTAATTATGTGGCTTCAGAAAATCATTGAGTAAAGCCAGCAGCTTGTTTCCTTCTCAATACGTTTATTAAGACTGCCCTAAATAATTTTTCCCTAGTGATTATTCTCCTAAAGAGAGTATAGAGATGGGCAAATAGGAATAAGTGTTCAGTGATTAATATTCATTCAATTATAGAATATATATATTATATAATATATATGTAATTTATTCTTTTCTAAGCATTTGTTATTTTCCTCTTGTTCACAGATCTTTAAAAATGATCTTTGGTCATTTTTGATACAATTCCAGAATACACTCTAACCCAGCTGATCTTTCTGTTCTGTCTTCTTCAGTGACATTTCTGTTTTCACATGTAGCACACCTAGTACTGTGAGGATAGAATCTCAGTATGGTAGCTCTTCACGGACAAGACAGTTTCTTATAGACAGCATGACAGATCTTTTCATCTGCCTGTTATCCTTTTTCATATGTACGTGCTCTTGGATGATCTGTACTTAAACAGTTTCTAACTTTTCTACAAATAATCCTCTTCACTTCTCACTATTTTGAGAGTAAAAAATAACTGCTCATAATTATCCATCTCTCTGTACCATATAAATTCATTTATATTCAAAACCTTGCTCATACTTTGCCTGTATATCACCTCTTGGGAATGAGATCAAGTGTATGCTGGCTTAAGAGGTTTCTATGCTTGTTTGATCTCCTACTTGTAGAGATTTATTTACAAAAGTTAAACATCCTTAGGGAATAAGATAATCTGTGATAATATCTATTCTTGTGTTCCATTGCTTAAGCATGAAATGTTTATTTAAATAGCACAAATTGCAGATGTTATAGATGGATCATAGTCTTTTCACTTTTGCTATCAAAATTTGGTACTGATATTGATCTCCTTAATAAATCACTTATTTTATTTAGACAGCTACTTTGATAATTCTCATTGCAATATAAATTGCTTTTATTTGTGCTAGGATTTAATCAGTTATCTTTTTTTGGGGTAATATTGCTCAGTAATCCTTATGTCCAGTACCTCTTGACTCTCTTGAAAATATTCATGTTATATACGCATGAAGTTTCTGTCTAATCTGCAATTGTTTGGTTTCTTTGTGTTTTATTCATCAATCTAGCATACATTTCTCTATTCTCCTTTGTAACCAATATCACAAGGAAATCAGTAAATAAGTATATGTTAATTTGATTTGGAAAATCTTTTCAAATTCTTTATAATTCTTTTTTAAGCTTCTCTTCTGTGATAGGAGTTGGCACAGAAGCCATAAACATTATCACTGGGCATCAGGAAGACCTGACACCACCAAGGGTTCTCTCCCCCATTGTCTTCCCTTTGATTCCTCTCACTGGATCACAGTAAGTGATCCAAAACTCATAGAGGCTGCTTGTCACATGTCTTGGATGAGATAGGAGCCACCAACTCTGGTGAGATAGAAAACTATCAGACTTTACCACCTGTCATGAAACTGTGTACTGAGGGCCTCCAGACCATACGCCACATTTCTAAGACCTACAGACTCCTGCACTGACCTAATTATATAACATAAGGATTTCCTGAGTCTTGCCACCCATCCCACAGAATCAATACTACCTCTGGGTCTTTCTAGCTACCCTGAAGGTAATATTTCTTTTACGTGTTGCTTATTCCAGTTAGAGTACCATGAAAATGTTTCTTGTTGTGTTTGGACATATGATCAAACCAATTCAGTCAACTCTTTATTTGCTTCTCCAGGGATACTCTGTGAGTCATATCTCCGTTTAACTATACCTTCCTTTGTCTTCTGATTTCTTCTATAATGAGAACATTCACTGGTTATGCTGGGTAAAGCATATCACCAGAGAGATATATTACTAGAAAAAAAAGATGTATTAATCACATAATGAGAGAAAAGGATAACTTATAAACAGCCTACACACTCCACTGGTACTCACATAATGTCAAAAAACATAAGGTATACCTCGTTCTAGAACTTAAAGGGGCTCTCCTGTTGATAATTTGTAGGATGACAGGACAAGTTGACATGAATAGGCTGTTACCTGCATCAAGTGAGATGACATGTGTAATGAACTTTGCGATGTTTAATGAAGTACAGAAAGGTTAGGTATTGTTATTACCAATGATAGGAATGTCCATATCCCATAGCTTACAGGTGCAATTCAAGCCTGAGTTTTGTTCAGAGTGACTGCTAGCTGTGTTGCAGTCTGCCAGAAATGTACTAAACAGATTTATTTTATATAACAAGGAATTTATTTGTTTTATTGGCTTCTGGTATTTTTAAAAATCTACATTTAATTTTAAAATATCATTAAACTTTATCAAATTCACTTATATCTCAATAAATACAAGTCAATGTCTTATAGAACAAATTAATTTATCTCAGAATTATATTGATCAAAATAATAAGATTCATTCGACAATGATGTGCCAAATCTCGGAAAACCATCATAAAGATCTGAAGTGCGGCACTGCTGTAAAAGTTAAAGAGCAAGCCTTGTAATAATGTTACAGTGTCTTGACTGTGCTAAATTGTGACGGTAGTAGAAAAGGAAAAAAGGTCGTGTCTTTTAAGGATACATTTATCAACTGTCACAGAGTTGGGAGAATTGTGATTATATAAGCCTTCACAGCAGAAAGTAACATTTACCTGCTGTAAAATTTGTGGACATAAAACATGAAAGAGTAAAGTTGCCACCATGACTCTTCAATTAAGGACTTATTTTTTCCTTCGTAAATGTTATTTTATTTTCTATCCTTCCCTCACACTTTCCATAATTCCAATTTCATAATGGTTCCCCCTGTAAACAGTGTTGGGGTTTACTGAGGGCTGAACAAGAAGATGGTGCTAGCCCAGCAAACCAGAGCAAATTACACTGGCTACATCCCAGTGCCTTTAGTAAAGGGAATATAAATGGAGAATAAGTGACATTGTATTAAATTCAACATGAAGTTGCTGCAATCTATTTAGGTCACACATTTAGTATAGCATCTTATGTGTATCTTGTTATGTGGAGGACCAGTGATTTCACTGGGGTAAGAACTCTTCAGTGATACAGATCACAAACTGTTCATAGTTTTAAAAGTCTACTTGAGTCTGAGAGATTAAATGATACGCCAATGTGTCAGGAGTGAAGTGAATCTAAATCTTCCCAACTCCAAATCCTACAGTCTCTCTACTACAGTTTATGGCTTTTTTTTACTATCTCATATATTTCTCAAATTAATATATACTAATTCTTAAGAGACTGTTCATTCACAGGCAATATTCTATGAATTGCCATGCCAGTTGTTATTAGTCACAGACCTCATATATGTGTGTAGATACTTCCTAAGATCCACTATTTTATCCTCTTTGACATTTAACTTGGTCATTTTTTAAGAAAAACAAAAACTACAAGTGTCTTTTGCTTAAGTGACCTAGTGATAAAATACTGCTGAGCAGCAGCTAAGTGAAAACAATATAGTGCTGGACTCAGTGTCAAGAAGGCTTGGGTTCACCATGTAAGATTGCATGCCATCTCTGGGAGGGAGGGGAGAGGGAGGGTGAGAAAATTAAGACTTATGGAAGGGATTGTTGAAAACTGGAAACAAATTAATTAATTAAATTTTTTTTAATAAGGCCTGGGTTCAAATGTCACCTCAGATACTTACTAGTTGTGTGACCTTAAGCAAGTCATTTAACCTCTCTGGGCCCCTTATCTGTAAAATTACTACAACGTCACCGACCTTATAGGAGTCTTGTGAGTTATCAAGTAAGATAATATATGCAAAATGTTTTGTAAACCTTGAAACACCAAACAAATGCTAGTTGTATCAGTATTATGATTATTTAATTAAAAATACCTACATATCTGCTCTACACAAAGCAAAAGTCCAACGTGGAGTGCTATGTATCTAAAGTAGTGTAAACTATTCATTAGTCTCTTTTAGTCTCACGGATGTAGATACCTCCACCAAAAAAGCTCTATCATGACTAATTCAAGCTTCATCCTTTGTGATTCTTCTAAATTTTTTCTATAAATTTTCATCAGAAATATACCCAACATAGGCATTTTATGAAAAATATTGACCTTGTTAGGTGATTTAGGCAGTCCTTAAGTCCCAAGGAATGGCTTTCCATGTATTCTCTAATGTGGAAAGGAGACTGATAGTCCTACTCCTAGCAACCCCTAAAGAGGAGCCGGTCAAAGTACAACAGACCATAGAATAAAGGAATTGCTGCACCAGGTTTTTTTTTTGTTCTAACTTCAGCTAATGTTTCGAGTTAACACTATGCTGCAAAGTTGTATGACGAGAATAATGATGCTTCTGTTATAAGGATAGCCTGGTATCTTTAAACACCACTTATTTTGCCACCATGATATTCCTTGGATAGGAAGGTTAGTGATACTCATTAATCAAAATGCACAGTTTAGTTGATCAACATTCTGTGATAACAGGAACTAAATCCTCACTTTAAAATTAGCATTCTATAAATGCCCCAATAAGAGGGAGTAAGGAACAGAAGACAGGATAAGTGTATAATATCTTAAATGTTAAAAGGTCCTTTCCAACTTTAAAAATCTGAAATGGTATTTTTCTTTGTGGCTCCCACATCTGACTAACTCTACTTCATTTAGGAAAATACTGAACTGCAGAAGTGCTATCTATGTTGCTGTTATTCATATCTTAGCATCTCCAACTGGCATCTCAGGAACACATTTCTTGAACATAAATCACTTCCAGAAGCAGAGTTTAAATCATTTTACTAGCCTCCCTTGACATATAAACTATAGAGAAAGGGCTCACACAGAGTTTTTTATAATTTTTGTACATCAAAATGAAGCATCATCTTCCATTGAGGGGAAGGTAAATCAGCAACCTGTTGAATACATTCTATTAATATGTTATCCATATTACTCACAGGGATCTACTATTTTATTACTAGATTACTTCAAAGAAACCATTTAGCTTCCATTTGCCCCAAACAATGATTATAAAACCAGCCTCCTACACAAATAATATAGGGCATTATCATTATTGAGAGAATTCTCATAAAGGTGTCTTAGACTTCTTAGGAAGATGCATTATTTCATATGGCCTCACTTCTACTGATTTTTGTTTTGTTCTTATACTATTAAGTTTCTTTTTGACTACTGGGAGTCCCATTCAGTCAATCATATATTCTATAACACAATAGGTTCATTATAGTGGAAACCCTAACCACAACTTGGGGTCTTACAGAACAATCTTGATATTTCCATTTCTGCAACAATGAGCAGTTAAAGTGTCAATTCAAGGAATTATAAATTCAAATCCCAGAATCAGTACTTAACTACCTAATACGTGCTTAATGTGTTCACTCATTCATTCATGTGTACATTCATTCATTCAGTAATAGGAACAGACTTTTCTGGTCCTCCCTCCTACCTATTTAACTGTTACTTCTTAGTCTTCTTTGCTGGGTCTTCATCCAGTTTACACCTGCCAACTACAGGTGTCTCAATGGACTTTGTCAGTGGCCATTTTCTCTTCTCCCTATATAATAATTCCCTTGGTGATCTCATAAGATCCCATGGGTTTACTTATCATCTCTATGTTGATGATTTTCAAATCTACTTATCCAGTCCTAATCTCTGTCCTGACCTCCAGTCTCTCATCTCCAACTGCCTATTAGAACTTTGAACTGGATTTCCTATAGACCTCTTAAATTCAACACTTGTATTAGATATACAGTACAAAGCAAAAGACAGCCCCTGCCCTAAAGGAGCTTACAATCTAATGAGAGAAATAGTATGTAAACAAATATATACAAAGCAATCTATATACAAGATAAATGGGAAATAATTAACAGAGGGAAGGTATTAAAATTTAAGAAGGTTTAGATAAGACTTCTTATAAAAATGGGATTTTAGTTTAATTAAAGAAAGCCAGGGAAGCTGAGGAGGGAGAACATTCCAGACATAGGGGACAACTAGAAAAATATTTGAAATCAAGAGTTAGAGTATTTCATTTGTGAAGTAGTCAGGAGGGAGGCCAGTATCACCAGATCAAAGAGGACATAGTGGGAAGTAAGGTAAAGAAGACTGGAAAGGCAGGGGGAGAATGGGCTATAAAGATCTACCACCACCCTGATACAGACTCTTAGCTCCTCATACCTAGACAATTGAAATAGCTACTGCCTGGTCTGCCTGCCAGGAATCTCTCACTATTTCAATTTATCTTCTATTCAGCTCCCAAATTAGTTTTCAAAGTCCTTTATAACCTATGCTTCTACCCATCTTTCCACTTTTCTTATAGTTTATACCATGTCCCACTTCCAAGAACTTTTTGATTCAGGAACACTAGACTTGTTGCTATTCCACAAACAAGATACTCTCCATTTATCAGCTCTGAGTATTCTCCCTGGCTGTCTCTCATACCTGGAATGTTTTTCCTCTTTATCTGTGCCTCTTGCCTTCAATTGACTTATTTCAAGTACTAGATAAAACCCCACCTTCTACAGGGAACCTCTCCTTAACATTCCCAATTCTAGTGCCTTCCTTCGGCTGATTTTTTAAAAAATTTATCCCAGTATATAGTTTGCTTGTAAGTAGTTTTTATTGCATGTTGTCTCCCTCATTAGATTGTAAGCTCCTTGAAGACAGAGAATATATTTTATCTTTCTTTGTATCCTCAGCATTTAGTACAGTACCAGGTACACAGCAGGCACTTAATAGGTACTAACTGAAATTAAATCCTCAATTGTGTTAGGCATCATAGTAATGGAACTGATCAGTATGAATTGTTATCAGTCTATCAAACAGACTGAACTGATGATGATTTATGCAATATTTGTGTAATATTTTAATTAATGTCATAATAAATCTTGGTCTCCACTTTCAAGGAATAGGGGAGATGTGATAGGTACAGAAATAACTTAATGAAAACTGGAATATATGTATGAGAAACAAAAAGAATTATGAAAGAGCTGAGGAGTGGGTGATTATTATTCCAGCTGTGGTGATGAGGGATGATCTTGTACAGAAGGGGGTAGGATTGAAGTGGGTCTTAAAGAATATGAAAAATTCTAATAGGTAAGAATAGCTAAGATAGGTAGGTAGAGGCGAGCACTCCAGATGTAGTAACCAGGATAAGTAAAGTAACTGAAGGATAAAGTGCTGGAACCATACATTAGAAAAAAATAATTGGACAGTTGTTGAGGCTGGATTGGAATGAGGGATAGAATAGAAGTAGAAAGACCTCTAAAAGGTGACAGGAAAAGATAAATCGAGAGTTACAGAGTATCTTAACTAGGATGATAGTTTGGCAATGGAAAAGAAAGGGCAGAAGCAAGAGATATGGCCTGGTGGACTTAGAAAAGATGGAACTTAAAGAACAACTATGATTTTTTTTTAAAAATGAATGTTGCAAAACTAGAAAGAACAAGCACAGCCTCAAATGAAAGATATTAGGACACATCTCTACATTTATAAATTTAGTCTGCACTAATATTTTTTCCATCACTTTCTTCAGTCTGCACAATCAATAAAATAACCAATTAAGTCCTAGTTTGTAGCATTTGGCAATTTCAGAGGCATAAATGAGTTCACATTGAATTTTTAACAATTGGCTCTCTCAACTGGCATGAGTTGGCTCTAGCACACCTATGCTACTTCTTTGAAGAGGTGAGGATGCATAGGTTTGGAAGACTGAATATATTTTCAGACTTTTTTGATATATTGATTTGTTTGATGATTTTTTCTCTTCTTCTTTCCTTTTTTTTTTTCTTTAATAACTTACGTTGTATGGGATGGTTCACTGGGTGACAGGAGAGTAAGATTAATGGGAGAAATTAAAGCAATTTGAAAGACAAAAGATATTAATAATGTTTTATTATACTGGTAGAATGAACCACTGTACAGATGTTGAGACAGGAAAAAAGAAAGAATTGAAAGGTAACTCCCATATTTTAGATTTTGTGAATGATAGAACAGTTGTACTGTTAGTAGAAAGAGATGATTTTGGAGAAAAGAAAATGAGTCTTTGACATGTTAAGCTTAAGATGCTAGCATGACATCTAGGTTATTTCCAGTAGGTAAGTAAAAGTCCAAATCTTAGATAATTTGTAAGGAATGAAGATAGACTTAAGTGTTACTCACAAAGATGTGATAATTAAAATAATATTAAAGGATGAAATAACCAAGGTCCAAGAACCTGCTAAGGGTTAATGGTGTTGCCTTTTTATGAATACATCTGGGATTAATTTCTGGACATCACATTTAAGAATGGGTGCTGGCAAACTAGGTTACCTCTAAATGAGAGCAAACACAATATGACTGCTTAAACTATGTAAAATGCTTTTCTATACATTATAGTATTTGATTCTCAAACCAATAGTGACATATCTACTATTATTAACTGTTTTAATGAAGAGGAAATACAGGTTCAAAGAACTTAAACTACTTTTCCAGGATGATATAGACTAAATTTATACCCCAGTCTTCCTAACACAAAGTTTAACGTTACCCACTACCATCAACCTGACTATTTTGATTATGCCCTATGAGTGACTGGGCATGTTTAACCAGAAGAAAAAATATATATAACCATCTTTAAGTACATGAAGATGTGTCACGTAGAAAAGAGTTTAGATATTTTTTGTTTGGTCCAAGGGTGACAGTCAATTTTTCTACCATCAAGATCATATTCTTCTCTTGTGAAGGGAATTTGTAATCAACTATAAAGTTACTATCCCCTAAAGACAGTGGGGAGATGGGAGTGTTTTGTCATAAGCCTACTGGCTACCCCCAAAAAGGTCCTTGGCCTGAGTACATATTTCAAAGAACTTGGGATATTGACTGGAAGGACAGCTTATTCCAGTCACCACCAAGTGCTACAGTTGTCTGGGGGAAGTCTTGAATGCACTCTTACAGCCTCCCCTATGTTACAACAGAGAAACAGCACTGTCCATCGAACCTCACCATCATTTTCAGGTCTTTAAGAGATGCAGAATCACTTCAATGGCTAAAATAACTGTTTCTTTAAAATTCCTAAATTTTAAATTTATTTATATGCTTGACTATAAGAACCATGTTATTAAGATTTTTAAAAAGTTTAAGAGGAGGGAGGTTGGACTTGTGGCTTAATAGATGTAGAGAATTCCTAGTGTAGAAACATCCTCCACATATGTAGACTGGCAACTCACTGCAGCTGACAATCCTAAAGAATTGCTTAGGGCTTTGAGAGGTGAAATGACTTGCCCATGTTCACATAGACAGTATGTATCAGAAGCAAGACCTATACCTAGGTCTTTTGGATTCCAAGGCATGCCATACCCACTATACTATGCATCTCATCATTGATGATTAGTTGTGTATGTGTGCATTCAAAAAAATCTAGACACATATATGGCATATGACTATATACATGACACATACACATATGATTATATAATATACACTGTATATACGCATACAATGTATATATGGTACACATATAATACACAATGTACACTGTGTGTATACATACCATGTATATTTAATGCACACACACATATATATATATATTCATATGCCTTATAGTTTAAAATATTATCCACTAAAATATAGCAGAGTAAAGCTTGGAATAGTTTCAAAAGATGAACATTAATTCTGATCTCCAATATTTTAAATCACCATTACAGTTTCCACTATACGTATTTATCTTCTTGGTATATGTTTCAAGACTGTTTCTGCTAGATAGAAAGAGTGATATCAGTAAATTCTGCTGGTGGACTAAATTTATCACATGGCAGAATACCATGGTTGTGTTTTTTCCTCCTACTCAGGATTTATTGATTTGTTATCAGCAGTTCTAATCCAGGACATTTTGAAATAGCTGTTTTCTGTCACTTTCTTGGGTCCGTAGCAATTAGGGAGTATGAATCCATTTATCTGCTCACATTTCAGTGTTAAATGTTAATATAACAGCTTGGCAATGTTGTTCCACTTGTTGCTGTGGTCTAAGTGGTACATCCTCTAATTATATGTTCTATTCCCCCATTAACTGGGATACACTCCTTCCCTGTCACTAAGCAATTGTCATTTCTTTATGTACTTGGGATGACATGTGCCACTATCCCTGTCTAATTCGTTCACATTTTTGAGGCTTGAGCATGGCTCATTAATATTTTAGAATCACAAAAATCACACAGCTATTAGAGACATTAGAGGTTGCCTACATCAGCCTCCTCAATTTCTAAGTGTGAAACTTGTGGCTCAGATAAACTGGCTTGCCCAAGAACACATCCTTAGTGTGAAACCTGGGACTAGAACTCAGAAACACTGTCTTCTAGTACAGAGCACTCTCCAGTACACATCAAAAGCTGTTTAAACTGCAAGTTAAAACAAAAGTTAGGCTTTACTGAGCAAACAGTAAAGTCTAGATTTAGTTTTTTACATAATGATGAAGTTTCATTTAGTCACAGTTAGCAAAATTAATAGCAGACATTGATCTAGAACTCCAAAGTTTGCAAAGCACTCCATCTCACTGAAGTCTCACAAGAAGGTAGGTGTTATAACTCCCACAACTGCACAAAGCAGCTAGGTGTGTCAGTGAGTCAGGGAGAGTCAAGGAGTCCTAAGTTCAAATCTGGCCTTGGACATTGACTACCTAGATGTGTGACCCTAAGCAATTTAACTCTGGCCTGCATAATAAGCACCTACCTTAAGGGTTTTTGTATAGATCAAATGAGGTAATATTTGTTACAGACATACAGCTGGAAGAAACCTTAGAGGTCAATCTAGTTGAGACTCCTCATTTTACAACTGAGGTGATGGAGGTCCAAGGATTACATCGGTGTTAAGTGGTGGCTAAGGCAGGCTTTGATTCTCAAACTCCAAGTTCCTTCCACTCTTTGGGTTATTCCCCCTATTCTGCCTCCAGTCAGCAGTGACAGAGCCAAGACTAGTCCACTGAAACCGCTCTCTCCAAAGTTACTACTGAATGATCTTTTACTTGCCCAGTCCAGTGGCCTTTTTGTAACCCTCTTTCTCCTTGACCTCTCTGCAGCCTTTGACACTGTTGATCACTCTCTCCTCCTTGATATTCTCTTCTCTCTAGATTATCAGGACAAAACTCTCCAGATTTTCCTGACCATTCCTTCTCTCTTTCCTTTGCTGAATTCTCTTCCAGGTCATGCCCACTGTCCCTTAGAGTTCTCTCCTGGGCCCTTATGTCTTCTCCCTCTAAACTCCTTCATTTGGTGATCTCATCAGTTCCTATGGATTTAATTACCATCTGGAATTGGATGTCCAGTAGATATATTCAACTCAATATGTCCCATATGGAACTTCTCTTTCTGTCTAAACTCCCTCCCTCCACACCTTCCCAATTCCTTTAAATAGTAATACCATCCTCTGGATATTAATCTGCAATGAATGTCACAAGACATCAGATTCTTTCATAGTCACAGTACACTGCTGACTCAAGCTTGTAATAAAATAAAACCTCAATACATTTTTTTCACAAAGACTACCATCTTTCTATCATCATGTACTGTACAGTTCAATCTTGAAGTTTAAATGGATTTCTATTAAATTTCGTCTTGTTAAATTTGGACAACCATTCTAGCCTGCCAAGATCATTTAGATTCTATTTCTATCATCTAGTGTGTAAGCTACACATTCTAGTTTTGTGTTATATATAAGTTTGATGACAATGACATTTATTACTTTATGTAAATAACTTAAAAAATGTTGAACAGAATAAATACAAGGGTAGAGACATTTGATCCCATTTAATGTTGATCCATTAAGTAATACTTTTTCAAACTCATCATTCAACCACATCCAACTGGGACTGTGAAGTGGGAGTAGTGGATGGAAATTGAAAAGATAGAATTGTAAAGTTGGACTAGACAACCTCTGAGGTCCCTCAAATATCTGAGATACCGTGATCCTTGATACAGTGATTCTTTGAATAACTCTGCTTGCTAAAGGAATGTTTATCTAAAGGGGAAAAAAGTACCATTTTAAAACTGCTAGGTCAGCTATAATGAGAAACTAGATCCATTAAAATAAGATGTAAAATGTCACTACAGATGTTACTACATTGTATAAATGCATAAGAAATCATTAGTAAGAGAAATAATGAATGGTTTTCCCCTTTACTGGGGTCTTCAAGAAAAGCTCAATGACTACTTTTTGGGTGAATTCTTACGAATTGTAAATTCTTGTTCAAGCATTAGACTAGATTGGCCACTGAGGTCCTTTAGAACTCCGAGATTTTATGTTTCTCAGAATCAATTATGAATTCACTTAACTGTACTATGGGCAACTAGATGGCACAGTGGATAATGCAAGGCCTAGAGTTAGGAAGACAGCCTTTTGAGTTCAGATCTAGCATCAGGCACTAGCTGTGTCAGGCACGGGCCAAATTAAGTGACTATTTAACCCTGTTTGTCTCAGTTTTCTCATCTGTAAAATGAGCTGGAGAAGGAAATGGCAAACCACTCGTGTCTTTGCAAAGAAAACCACAAAGAGTCAGAAACGGCTAAAACAACTGAACAATAACTATACTATATAATTTAGGGCACATTTATTTCTATTTCTTGCCTACAAGAATATTATGAGAGAATATGTAAAAAAAACTGCTGAAATCAGATGTTATATTGACCACATTCCAGGCACAACAGCCTAGTGAAACCATCAACAGAATAAATGAGGTTATTCTGGGATGATTTGTTGATCTATTCTGACTACTAGTGATCACTGCTTCCCATGCTAAGGGCTAGTGAACAATCTGCTCTAAAATTTTGCCAGGAATTCATGTCAAGCTGACAAATTTATTATTTCCAGACTCTACTTTTCTTGTCTTTTGAATTCCACATTTGCTCATTTCCAGTGTTTAGTATAATCCTTTTTCCTCTTGATTCTTCAAAGATGATCTGAAGCACCTGAGCAATCAAATCTGCAATCCTTTCTGAAATCTCACAATGCAATTTTGGTCAAGAGACTCAAACTCAGTTTTAGAGCACTCTGTCCTCTCTTAGTATCTCCTCTCTTATTTTTTAAAATTATTTTTCATTTATTTATTTTATTTTATTTATATTATTTTATTTATTTATCTTTTATTACTTCTTTACTTCTTTTATTTATCTTTTATTACTTCTTTAATATTTTTGCTTTACCTCTTTGAGTCTGAAAATCATTCTCCATGGCAGACAAGTTGAGTTGGAGTTAAGTAGTTTTTTTTTTTTAATTTTTGCTTTTCTATCATCTGTCAACATTATATATTCTATTGACCCTAAGACCTACCCTTTTTCGTTATTCTTTACCCAAACACAGTTTAAAAAGTCATTCCAGGTTTTCCTCAACATTGCCCCCAAGACTGAGCTCATTTTTCATTTAGAAAGGTAAAATGTAGACTAGAGAGAATGATACTACTAATCTTTTTTTTCACTCCTCCATAACAATTCCTGGCAATTAAAACAAAACACAGTTCCAGTCAACTTTCAATTCAGCTTACAGTTTTACAGTCAAGAAAGTGATCAACTGCCATACTTTTCTCCCAAAGAGAAAAAATTGATAGAAAAGTTATGAAATCAGTCCAGGGTGTTTACTATAAGACACTAACATTAGCAGGGGAGTAATTTCTGAAGTTTTCAAGTATATGCTATTTAATTTTTCATATTATTACTTTATTCAGGCCAACTGCCTTCCTCATGTGCTCTTATTACCTACCTCTCTGGATACCTATTGAATAAGGAAGAGAAAAGAAGGCTAAAATAAGGATAGTGTTTGACTATCACCATGGAGATGGATGTTAGCCAGTTTTCATGAGCCATTCACAGTACACAATAAGCAACACCAACCTGTTCATGAACTTGAGAGCTTCCCTGGTCAACCTCTGAGTGAGATTTTCATAAGACATTGGCTGCTGCACAACCTCATGGTTCCTCATCAAGATGCAGTTTAAAGGCCGGAAAAAATGAAGGAAACAGGCTAAGAGTCCAATTATAGTGGCTGCTAATAAAAGACAGGAAAAGAACACCCAATGAGGGAGCCGAAACAGGCCAAGGCAATTGAGTGCCTCCAAAGTGACAAGGGCGATGCCAACAATTTGCAAGGGAATGAAAACGAACATATGAATGGCTGTGGTAAACACAGTGCCTGATCCTGGCTTGCAATCTCTCAGATTGGTCACTGGCAGTCCATAGAAGTGATCAAAACCATGATTTAAAGGGTGGTGACAGAAGTCATCTCTGCTGTTACAATTTATCCCAAGGTGCCACTTTCCTATGGAAAGAGAAACATATGAGACACATATTTTCAGGTAAATTTTCTGGAGTCCTTGACTTTGAATACTAAATTCAACCTATATAAATTTAGGTGATTTCTATCTACTGACTAATTGAATGTTTTAATTCTGAATTTAAACACCAAAAAAAGAAAAATAGAATTTTCATGCACATGGAAAAGCACAAAAAGCAGATTCTATAAAATGGCACAAGACTCTTTTTTCTTCATGTTTCTTTTTTTTAAGTATACAAGGCATTCTGTATATTGCTTTCAAAACTGTCCTATGTTACTTTCAAACCTCTTTTTGTGCTCTTCTCTGCACTTAGAAAATGTTACAATGGCCCTCTTTCTTTTTGTAACACGATTGCTAACTGTCCACACCCCCTGGAGCTCCATAGTCCAAAAATAAACATTTACGTCCCATACAGTCTAAGGTTTAAAGAACTTATTTCTATAAGCAGTCTTGATTTGGTCTTTACAGTCAATTAATCATTTTCATTGTCAGCAATAACACTGTATGTAATATAGACAGTTTCTGATATATGGCAGAGAGTTTCCTGAATAATTTTCTTTAAATCAGTTTCTTTATATTCATCCTAATTTCCTTACGACCTTGGAGAAATCCCTTAATCCCTCTGGCCCTCAGTTTCTTCAAATGTAAAATAAGAGGTGTGAACCAGATAACCTCTAGATCCCTTCTAGTTCTAAGTATATACATTCATGGTAGGATGCCACACTGTAGGAAAAAATATTCTGAATGAACATCTATGAAACCACGGTTTTATTTTGCTGTTCTGTTTGATAACTGTTGAAGTAAACACTTCACTTCACTTAGGTTAGGCCAACACAAGCTAAACAACAGTGTTTTCTTTTCAAACGAACAACACATGACTGAGGCAGATGCGACATACAAGATGTATTTTCCATAAAAACACATTCTTGTTCAGTTTAGAAATAAAGGTGGAAGTACTAATATTTAATCATATGTTGTATGAAATGTTTACTTCAACAGTTAGCAAACAAAACAACAAAACACAACTGATTTCATTGCTGTAAATAATGCTTCAGAACCAGGAGTCATTGTGGTCAAAATAATTTCTTACCTTTTTGCCAAACATCTAGGGATAGATTGTAAATTTTGCTAAATTTGTGCACAGGCGACAGACATATAGTCTATTGCCTGGTCCTTATCTGAAACTTTTCCAACTTAGTAGGTCTTTCTAGATCTGGTGATCCACCGGCTTAACCTTCAAATTCTACCTGAAGTAGAAATTGTTCACTAGAAGATGATTTTATACAAACATATATAGGCATGAAACAAATTTTATGTATGGATACTTATATAATGCACAAACATGCTCGTTATATCCATCCAGAATTTGCATAGATTTCATAATATTACATATTTAGAAGTAAGAAGGACCTGAGTGGTCATCTAATCCAAGGGTTTCATTTTCAGATTCAGAAACTGAAGCTCAGGGAATTGGAGCAATTTACTCAATACCACATAATTAAGTTTCAAAGTCAAAGTTTGAATACAGATCCCCTAAAACGGAGACCTGAGGCTGTCATGCTTTCTATAAAAGTAACAAATAATGCTTTCCAAATTTATCTAAAATTGTCTCTGACTCTCACACACACTTTCACTTGTCCTTGTAACACTCTCATCGCCTCCCCCATCCCATACCTATATAGAGGCTAGCACATTACAAGCATTTAATAAATTTTTGTTAATTGACTCCTCTGCTAAGTTCCTTCCTCTTTCTATAACCTTAAATTCCTTTCTTCCTTGACATTTCTCTAGGTTGTCTCTACCTATCAGGGCAGTAGAATAGCCTTGGTTCTTCAAAAGCTTGGCAAAAGTGATTTCATTTGCAGGCAATCCACCTGAAGAAGCTGAAAATAGGAACACTCCAACCTTGGAGCGTGAAGCCATTCCTGGACAAGAAAAAAAAAAGAAATACAACATTAGCAAGAGATAATGTTTTCCTAGCAGAAAAAAATGAATAATAATAATTTTAAAATGGATTTTTACCTGATCGAATAGGGTAACGGCCTGTCAGGAAAGCTGCTCTACTTGGGGTGCACAGTGGAGATGCAGCTAAGTGCTGAGTGAATTTCACTCCCCCTTTGGCTATCCTGTCAATATTAGGAGTTCTAGCAGAAGGAGAAGAATAATTTCTTTTTAATTGCCCTAAGACTGAACCTTTTACTTATAATAATAGCTAGCATTTATATAGCACTTAAAGGTTAGCAAAGCACTTTATATATGTTATTTCAATTGATCTTCACAACTCTTAGAGTTAGGTGCTATAGAATTTGAACTAAAGTCTTACCCTAAGTTTAGCACTGGATCCACTGTGCCACAGAGTTGCCCCATTATATGTTTTATAATTAATATTGATTTTTCTAATTACTATTTACCTTCTCCTACATAAAATATAAATATTAATAAGGGACATATTGTTATTATTTGTGCCTCTTTATACAAGAGTCACAGAAGTCTTTGTTTTAACTACATGTTCATTTGTAAATATACTACCAAGATGCTACACAATGAAATCTAAGCATTTGTGGTGCCATTTCTCTGAGAATTAACATTCTAACAGCCTCCTTCTGGATGAAGTGGATATTCAAACCTATCTAAACATTTTGTCCCCTTCACTCCTCTTCACTCGTAATTTTGCAAGTATCAGTTTGATTTTATATAATATTCTTACAGAAGACAACCACAGTCATTCAGTTGATTCCTTGTCTGAATTATTTCTGTTTCTGCCCAGTAATGCTTGGCTTAGATTGCAAGGTTTAAGAGGGCAAAACCTATATCTGCTAACTCTGATGCTTACAGTATTTACCACAGCCCATGAGAGGGGAAGAAATGAGCAATGAACTAACACTGTGTAAAAGAAATTGTGAATTTGAAAGTTAGGAGAAGCAGAGAAATTAGATTACTCTTGAAGTATATTTTTCTCATTGTATAGTCTTTATTTCCTGGGAACTTCTATACCTTGTCCTTCCTGATGGAAAGTGGTGTTAGGCACTGCCAGTCTTTTCTTTCCTTGTTAAGGATCTGATAATGATTAATAATGACACATTCATTTTCTTATACAGGCAGAGAGCTGGGGCATCACTTTTTTTTTGATTGAATGAATATCAAAGAAATGTGAGGGGGAAAATTCAAGAAAAAGAAACTAATATAGATGAGCTAGAGAAGTAAGATTTCTAATACAAAGAAAGATACATATTATAAATATTAAAAACACCCTAGACAGACTATAAAACAAATGGCTAATAAATTATGAAAGGTATAAAACATTGATGTGAAATTCAATGAAAACTGCAAGAAATATAAGGAGTGGAATATCCCAAATATATATCTAGAAAGAATTTCCAACATCAAAAAATTTTCTTTCAAATATATGTTTTAAATGAGAAAGGCATTTGTAATCTTGTAGCTCAAACCCCAAAAAAAGGGAATATGATTTCTACTTTGAAAAAGCAAGTTACTCATGAAAAAAATTAATTTTAAATTAACTATGGGACAGTTTTTGGACTACTGAAATTAGCCTCACTGGAAGTCCGTATTGGTTTCTCAAATCTTACCCTCCTCAAGTCTATTCTCCATTCTGTTGTCAATGCTGAAAGGGTAGTAATACCAAACCATAGGTCTATAACCATGTCACTCCATTGCCCAGACTCCAGTGACTTATTTCTGGAACCAAAAGCATTTTAATGTAGGGAAAATAAAGAAGAGGTTGCCTGAGTGAAATGAAAATAAATCAGTATCTATAACGACTTGATAACAAGTTTATTCATTCACATGTCAAAAAACAGAAGTAGATTAAAATATTTATTATTCATAGATCATTTTGGAAAATTTTAATGAAAAAATCATATTTTATAGTCTATAGCAATTTGTTTTTATTGCTTTATATTTGTGATTGTTCTTTATACAAGTTTTTATATAATTACTTCCTTATTATTATAAACAGATAAAGGACTCTGAAAAATGAATATTTTAGTATAGCAAGGATTTATTTTTCTTTTTTTAACTTAAAGGATAAGGCAGATGCTCTTATTTTAGATCAACTTATTCTACTGATACCTTTGAAAAAGGATATCTGTGCTATATTTCTAAGGTAGTAATGAAAAATACATGATACTAAAGACTTACCTCTACCATATCCCTTTCCCAGTTCTGATTCTATGGCTTGCAGTCCCTTTGAAAAAATGGTAGTATAACACCCTCACTGTTTGTCAGTGAAAAATAGTAGAGGTTGTAGGAAGCAGGGAAAGGAACAGACATGTAGGGTAAGAACTTAGTGAGACCGTCTAGCAATGTGGCACTGCCAGACACCCCAAATTAAAAAAATTGCAGGAGGTATGCATATTGGAGAAGACATGGAAAAATATGAGGGAAAGGAGGATAAAAGGAAAAAGAAGGCAAAGGAGATACTTTTTGGATTTTCCCTTTTCATATATTACTTAACAACATAGTAACAGTAGAATGAATAATGGAAAGTAGAAGTGCTTCCTTTGTAGGATTCTTCATATAGATATAAATTACATATATATATATATATATTTATATATGCACATACTATACATACATATATATTATATATATGTATATACTCATAGTTCTTGGTAAGCATATTCTAACTCCCACATACACATTTGTATTTCAATATATATCCAAATATAAATCTTCATACATAAAGACAAATAGAAGACCATTACTGTTATGGTTTCTTACATATAAAAGATGTGGCCTATACTTCATGGTTCTACCAAGGAAGAAACATATTGAATATATTATATAGGCACAATCACTTATACAGAACTTCTATTATTAAACCTTAGTGTTGTGTTTCCATAGCATCCAGGATCTCCAATGCCAAGGTCATCTGCCATTGCTATAATAATGTTGGGCTTTGAAACGGCATCACTGTTGACACTGCCATAGAACAACATCAGAAGTAAAAGCATCTTCATCTTCCTGTGAAAAGTAAAGAAAAGCAGAATAAAGAATGAGAGTATGTTTTTTTCTTCACTAACTCTAACTCTTTTCAGCTATGAAAGATCATTGAAACAAACAACAAATTTCCCAGCTCATCAGTTGATGACTGTATCTGCTTCAAGAAGACAATGTCAGAGTTGATGTGCAAAGAAGCTGATCTCTCCTCTGGGTGTATGTCTTCTGAATAAATATTTTGCTTTTGGTGAAAATCAATTATTTCCTATTTTTGTTCTTGACAAATGAAAGACATTGTTCTTTAGGGGAAAAAAAGTAAAAGCTTGCCTATCATCTTCTTGGTATTGGAAACCATCCACTTAATGACATAAAATAAATGTTGTTTCTGATCAATAGAAAAACAAATATTTTATTAAGGAGAGAGATTTCCATCCAGGTCCTTAATAGAAAACCTGGATCTATTGTATTGTTTCTTTCTCCTCAAGTAGATAAACATAAACATATCAATCATGAAAATCAATATTGAGGGTAAACTAATTTCACAATATGTGATAAGGAATTCAGCTTGACAATGATATACCAAAGTGAATGCACCAAGGAAAGCTCTGTTCAGCAGGACAAATCAGCTTCTACCAGTAAAATGTAAGCCTCATGAGGGATGGGAGTCTCTTAGTCCCATATTACCAACTGACTATTGGATATTCCACAGGCATCTCAAACTCACTATGTTCAAAACAGAATTAATTATCTTTTCTCCAAAATTCATCCTTCTTCCCAATTTCCCTATCCTTGTCAAGAGTACCACTATCTTTCCAGTCACCTAAGTTCAAAACCTGGCAGTCATCCTTTAGTACTCATTCTTTTTCACTCGATGCCAATTCTTGTCAATTTTATCTCCATGACTTTTCTCACTTCTGTACCATTTTCTCCTCACATGCTAGTTCAGGACCTTAGTACCTCTCTGTTGAAACAATCCAAATTGGGAGTCTGAATTGCTTTCCTTGTCTCAACCTTTGTTTCCTCTCCAATCTATCTTACTATATACTCAGTCACAAGTGCCAAAGTGCTATTCCAAAAGCACAGATCTGACTGTGTCACACCCCTACCCAAACTCCAGTGATTTATTTCTAGAATTTTAATTCTAAAAACTCATCTCATTGACAGTTAGCCCTTCACAAACTGGTTCCGAAATATTCCCCTAGCTTTAGTATATAATCCCCCTCTTTCCCATACTCTCTCCCCTACTCAGAATAGCCTTTTTGCCGTTCTTCATACCGTACAAAGATATGGATTGTCCTTCGTTTCTAGAACGTGTTCACTCCTAGATTCTGCCTCTGAGAATCCTGTTTCTTTCAAAGCTCAGCTGAAATGCTACCTCCTACATCAGACTTTACCAGATAACTATAGTTGCTAGGACTTTCTACCTAAAATTAAAGCTGTATTTGTTTTACATATACATAAAATATACTTTTTTATATTGAGTATATATACATATATATATACACATTGCATAGTGTTCCCCCTACAGAATGTTGGCTCCTTCAGGACAGAAAGCATTACATTTTTACTTTGTATCACTAATACCTGTTATATTGTTGAAGCTTAAAAAATGCTTGCTGATTGACTGATTGTATCCCCAGAGTTTAGCATGGCACCTGACACTTAGTAGTCAATTATTAAATGTTCATTGATTGACTGATCATAACACATACTTACCAGTATAAAATGTTATGACATTTTGTTCCTAGAAATATAATTTCTTTCAAATATAATCTGTGGCCTTATTCAAATACAGAGAAGCGAAAAGGATGTTCCTCTCCCCGCACTGCCAGTCCCAGATCAAGTATTTTTTTTTGTATTTATACACATATATAATATATATGTACATATATGCAAATGTATATCTCTGTGCAAATGTATTATACATGTGCTGGATAATCACATATAAAGGTCCAGAGAAAGGTAGGATCACAACAGTACAGAAGGAGGAGGAAATGTACCCATGACATACTTTTAATGTTAATCTACATTATCACCACTTTTTAATACCTAGAGTTTTATTTTTTCAGCTTAATATTCACTGTCAGTCTAATATTAATAAAGAATATACCTGGAGCATTTTAAAAAGAGAATCAGAAGCTTTTTATGATAAGCTGTAGCTTTAACTCTAGTACTAATTTATCTCCCTGCCTCAAAACTCTCCCCTCTCTAAGGCATTCTCCATAAAGGGTTACCAGTGAATTTCCTAAAGTCAGGGTATGAGCATATCCATCCCATACTCAATTAAATTCTGAAGAACTGTATATTGCAGAGATACCCATCAACTGGGAAATGGCTGAACAAGTTATGGTATATGATTGTGATGGAATACAACTATGCAATAAGTAACAATGAGCTCAATGATTTTAGAAATACAGAAAGATGTTCAGGAAATAAGGAAGAGTAAAATGAGCAAAACCAAGAGAATGCTGTATATAGTAACAGCAATATTGTTTTAGAAATGACTAAGATATTTTTTCTATTATAAATACTCAAACTAACTATAAAGGACGTATGAAGAAAAACACTATCTGAATCCAGAGAAAGAATCAATAAACAGAAGTATGTGTAGAATAATTTCACACACACACACATATATGTGTATACACACACATATCTATATGTACGGATGTATGTATGTGTGTATGTATATATGTGTTTGTGTCTAATGGTAGCCATCTCATGGGTTGGGGGGGAAGAGGAAGGATAAAAAGAAATTTACATGATACTTTTGTAGCATATCTGAAAGGAATATCAAGCCGCGCAGTTTCATGTGTTATCTTTTTTATTGAATTCTGCTATGGAAATGCTTGTTTTATTTCATGAATTAAATATAAAATAATTTTAAAAAAATTAACTAGTTTCCCATTGAATTTAGGATCAAATACATTTCAACATTATCTCATCCATTTTAATTTTTATTTTTGCAATATTTTATAATTAATTGATAAGTTAGCAGTACATTTATAAATTTTATAAATATAAACATATACATACATATACTATATATCATATATGTATATATTCATGTGTGCATACATATATACACACATATATGGAATTCTTAAATTTTCTCTTTTACTGAAAAGGGTACATCATCAAGAAAACTTTAGAGATTACAAGTTTAGAGTACTTAACAAATATAAACTATTTTTGCAACTTTTATTTTTACTTTTTTTATTATAATTTAACTTTTTACATTCATTTTCACAAAATTTTCCCTCATTTGTCCCCTCCCCCCACCCCAATAAAATGAGCA
>CM053771.1:324420126-324499876 GCA_028658325.1 Potorous gilbertii
CTTCTCCTCATTGGCTTTTTGAACCTCTTTTGCCAATTGAGTTAACCTATTTTTCAAGGCGTTATTTTCTTCAGCATTTTTTTGGGTCTCCTTTATGAAGGTATTGACCCGTTTTTCATGCTTTTCTTGCATCTCTCTCATTTCTCTTCCCAGTTTTTCCTCCACCTGTCTAACTTGATTTTCAAAATCCTTTTTGAGCTCTTCCATGACCTGAGCCCATTGGATATCTATTTCAGATGTTTGGGATACAGAGGCTTTGACTCTTATGTCTTTACCTGATGGTAAGCATTGTGCCTACTCATCAGAAAGGAAGGGAGAATCATCTGGTCACCAAGAAAGTAACCTTCTATGGTCTTATTTTTTTCCCTTTTCTGGGCATTTTCCCAGCCAGTTACTTGACTTCTGAGATTCCTCTCCACCTCCACCTAGATCCTCCCAGCTAGTGCTTGGGGTCTGAGATTCAAATGCTTTTCCCCAGCCTCAGGGCTTTCAGCAGCAGCCCTGGCTGCTATTCAGGGTAAGATTAAATTAAGGTTCTCAGGTGGGGGCAGGGCCACCTCCCAGGCTCAGTTCCCTCAGGGGGTTTATGTGGATACCTTTAGTAATGTATCTGAGCTCCTGACTGCTTTGGGAGCCCCGGTCTGCTGCTGCCTCTGCTGCTGCCTCCCGAGTGGGCGTGAGTTATGGAGACACCCCGCTCCCCTCTTGGCCAGTCCAGAATGGTCTCTCACTGACCCGTAGCACCTGTGGGCAGAGGGATCTTTGTGGCGGCCGGAGATTCCATCCTTGAAGCCTGCTCAGATCTGCTCCTCTAGGTGCTGTGTGGAACAGAAATCTCCTCCACTCAGTGGTTGTGTGATTTCCACTGCTCCAGAATTCGTTGGGAGTTCCTTTTAACAGGTAATTTATGGGCTGTGGTTCGGAGCTAACATATGTGAATCTTTCTATTCTGCCATCTAGGCTCATCCCCCAAAAAATTAATTTTTAAAGCTAGAAAAAAGTAATAAAATTCAAATGGAAGAAGAAAAGTTCAAGGACATCAAGGGAATCAATGAAAAGCCATACCAAATCTCAAATAGTATTATAAAACAGTAATTGTCAAAACAATCTGGTACTTGCTAAAAAATAGAGTGGTGGATCAGTGCAATGGATGAGGTTCAGATTATATTATAGTAAATGACCATAGTAATCCAAGTTATATGATAAACCCAAAGATTCAAGCTCTTGGAACAAAAACTCATTATCTGACAAAAACTGCTGGGAAAACTGGAAAACAGTACAGCAGAAACTACCATTTCACACCATATACTAAGATTAGGTCAAAAAAGGTACATCATTTGCACCTAACAGGTGATATAATGAGCAAATTAAGAGAGTAAGAAAAATTTATCTATCAGATTAATGGATAAGGGAAAAATTTAGGGCCAAAGAAGGTACAGAGAACATTACAAAATGTAAAACAGATAATTTTGATTACATAAAACTAAAAAGTTTTGCACAAACAAAACCAAAGCAACCAAAATTAAAAGCAGAAAACTGGGGGGGAAATTTTACAACTATCAAATATACAGAGAGGTGAGTTAAATTTATAAAAATACAAGTAATTTTCAATTGATAAAATGGTCAAAGTATATATGAACAGGCAGTTTTCATACAAAGAAATCAAAGCTCAGAATAGTTATATGAAAAAATTCTCTAAATCACTATTGATCAAAGAAATGCAAATTAAACAATTCTGAGGTACCACCTCACACCTATCAGAGTGGCTAATATGACAAAAAAGGAAAATGTTGGATGTTGGAGGGGATGTAGAAAAACTGGGATACTAATGCATTATTACAAATTTGGAGCTATGCCCAAAGGGATATAAAAGTGTTCATACTCTTTGATCCAGCAATACCACTGCTAGCTTTATATCCCAAATACATTCAAAGAAAGGGGGGAAGGACCTATTTGTAACAAAACAAAATATTTATAGCAGTTCTTTTTGTGGCAGCTAAAAAGTGGAAATTATGGGATGCCCATTAATTGAGGAATGACTAAACATGTTGTAGTATAAAGACTATAATAGAATATTAATAATATTAATATATATAATAATAGCTATAAAAAATGACAAGCAGGATGATTTCAGAAAAACCTGGAAATACTCCATGAACTGATGCATAGTGAAGTGAATAGAACCTGGAAAATAATCTACATACGAATGGCAATATTTTTTGATGAAGAATTGTAAATGACTTAGCTATTCTCAGCAATACAATGATACAAGATAATACCCAAAACCTAATAATGAAGTATACCTCCAAAGAAAGAAGTGAAATATAATATTTTTTACTTTATTTTTTGTTTTTATTTGAATCTTCTCGTATAAAATGACTAAAATGGAAATATTTTACATAATTGTAGGTTTATAATCTATATCTGATTGCTTACTATCTCAACAAAATAGGAGGGGATGGAGGGATACAATTTGGAACTCAAAACTTTAAATAAAAATGTTAAAAAAAATTTTAAATCATGAAATAAATTATATTACTTCAAAATATTACAGCACCATGGTCAGCACAGCTAATGGAACAACCTGACAGTTTCCTAAGCCATTCATTCATTTTCTTTTTGTTAACAATACAATTCTTATTGTAACAACATCCAGACTATAAGAGAAACTGCTTAATTGTTTAGCAAATAACACAATATAATAAAATTTGAAACATAACAATGTATTTAACATGTTAACATATTTAACATATTAAACGTAAAACAAAACCTTAATCAGTTATTAATTTCTGCTTTCCTTTTAATTTTGGTTGCATCTTATCACCATTGGCATTGTATACTGATCACATCTAAAAACCCATACAAAGTTATTAACTATGAAGCAATGACATCTAATTAAAATAGATAATAAAAACAGCTAGTAGTCGCCTAGGTTTGCCCTTTGCCAAGCGCTCTGCCGAATACTGTTCAGTCATAGGATAATTACAACAACCCTGGAAGAGAGATTCTATTATTATTCTCTTACAGAAAAATAAACTGAGGTAAATAGAATTTTCTTGGGGCTAAACAGCTAGTAAATGTCTCAGTGTCAAGTAACAAAAATCATCTCCTGTTAGCTTATAATTTGCTAGAATAATATTGATAAGGAATGAACTCTCAGACCCACTTCTTATTTCCTTCAGGATAGATTTTGGCTTAAATCCAATCAAATCCAGATTTATAATTGCTAATGGTAATGTTTTCATTTCTAAATCTCAATACTCTTAGTACGTTAAAAGAAAAAGGCTATTATTCTTAAATTCATATATTTCTCTATTTTTTAGATAGGTGGTGAAAATTGCCAGCTCTATATAAACTTTTGCTCTACTTCCTTAAAAGAGCCCCTGCCTGTGCCTTGAAGACTGACTCAGATGAAGAGCATTCTAGCTCCCCCTTCCCATCCTCCCTGGAATTTCAATCTGCATATATTGTGAAATACATGTAAAGTTTTACAAACAGTTTAAATTCACACCTGCTACTATTATCAGATTGTCTCAAAATGTGCTGGGCTAAAAGAGCCAAAGATTCTAAATTGAACAACTGCTTTTTGACCCAGGCAATAAGACCTAAGGAATTTGACTTAATGCTGAGAGAGTGTGAACTGTTTCTCAAGTGGAAACTTCCAGTATTTTCACAGTTACTTAAACAACAATTAAATAACTGAACAGTACAATGAAACATTTAAAATTTTGTTTAATAATCCCAAATCGCAATAACCACTACCTTTAATATATAATACTTATGCATTGTTAGAATAACAAGACCTTCCTACAGATTTATCCTGAAAGGTAAATGGGATAGAGCAATGGAACCTGGACCCCTTAAAGGAAAAGGCCCTATCTTTAGAACTTAGATCCCTGAAAACCTCTGAACTTTCCCATACTGGAGTAAGATCAAGTCTTTGCCTTAAACTCTCCCATACTGAGGCATCTAGCTTACCTAGATACTCAATAATCCTTTTAACTGCTATTTCAAAAACTGTGGCCCTCAGACCCAGCCCAGACTTCTTAACTCCCACCCCTGGCTACATGCCACTCCATAATCCCTCCCAGGTGTTCTCATGGTTATTTTCTATATAATAGTTTCAGTCCCATCCCCATGAAATTCAATGATTTACTAGGAATCTTGCCCACCAAACTGGTGTTATAACAAAACCTCTACTTTGACCAAAAGGCTTGAGTGGTTGAATTCTTTCCAGGCAGACCCCCTGTATGCTTGCATTTGGGGTTCCCAGTGTCCCAAACCACAGCAAATACACAGGATTAACCAGATGATTATCTAGCCTTACTCTTAGACCATAGCTGGTTTCATACTGATTTCTGAAAATCTCCTTCTTTATAATCGCCAGTTCTTAACTGAAGTCAAATCACGGCACTAAGCCTGGGGCTGGATCCTGAAATCTCTACACACTACTCTGCTGCTGATTATTGGAATGTTTAACAATTAAATCCATAACCCCAAAGACTTAAAAAAGAATTCACATTTCTATCAATCTTTCTAACAGAATAAATTACCAAATTATTAGTAGGCATTCTCTTTATAACTTCACAAACCATAACTGGGGTAACGTAAAACCACACAGCTAACAAGTTTCCTGATACAGTGTAATTACAATAAATAATAAATTTCACTTAAAATGAGACCAGAATAAATTCACTTACACCTGGATGTAGTTTCTAAATGGTATCGTAAAGAACCTCGATTTATAATTTCAATGATTTAGTGTTATATTTTACACAAAGATTATCTATTCCAAGCATTTCATATTATGAGATTCACTATTTCAAGTTAATCTACTGGCAAAGATTTTAAAGCGGCAGAATAGAACAAGAGGGGCTAGAAACACAAGGTGTCCTCCACTTGGACTCCTTCTAACCTTCTTAAACTTTTGTCTGACTTTCAAATTATGCTGCAAAATTTCCCTTCTTAATCTTTCTACTTAAAACAATGTCCAACTTCCTCACACCCTCTCAACAAGCTTACACATTTGAAGGTGGTACAAGGTCACCCAGAGCAACTATCCCAGGACAGGAAGGGCTTGCTGCTGCTCACTTGCTGTGTGCAGGGTATCTCCCATTTGTCCCTAAACGTTCTTATCTCCCTTCCATATTTTCACTTACGCCTTTATTTCCCTTTCCTAAATCTTTCAAACCCATTACTCAGACTACTCCATTTTCCCTGACATTTAAACCATATCCCGGACTGCATGTTATCATTATTAAACCAATGTCTTCCAACAACCCCTACTTTCCCAAGTAATGGGGTTAATTTCAACCCAGGGGGATTCTTTTCACTAATCTGCATATCACAAAATTCAAGGGTTCTCTGGGAGATCAAAGAGCTCCAAATCTCTCATTCTCTCAAAAGGAGATAGAAACCTACACTATCTGTTTCTAGTCACAATATAGGAACAAGTTTGTGGGGTAAATCCTTTAAAAAAATCCATTTAGAAATTTTTAGTGATTACAAACACTTTTAGGAGACCTGCAGTGACTTATGTTTCTGCTGAAACATAGGAGTGAGGTTCTGGATACTCTGCAACCCCATTAACAGGTCACAAAAGGGCTTGACTGCCTTAACAGTTTTCCAAATTAAAAATCATACACACCCTCCTTTTTGCCCTTCACGTTTTAGAATCTGGGGAGAGTTAACACTAATAATTTATAAATCAAGAGAGATGTATTTGTCTCACTCCCTTCACCAACTTATAAAAAACAGCTCTTACCATAATAATATGCATTTTAAACAAATTACTGAAATCCTAAAGTGATTTAAGGTTATGATATAAAATGCCTGATCTAAGTGTTTTATAAGACAAAAAGCATTTTTAGTTTTAAATACATTGCCTGATATCAGATATGTTGGGGGTGGAATTCTCTAAATTCAATTTAACATAATTTACAAACTTTAGTTTTGGGATCTAATTAAAAGTGAATTTACCTAACTATGGAGTGCAAAAAAACTCTCTTAGCTTTCCTTCATCAGCCCTTGCTGTGTTAGGACTACTTGATCTAGATCTTTAATATTATAAAGCTGTTGCTAGAGCTTCATCCAAAGGACAAAAAACTTGGTGTTTTTACTCAGAGAAAAAGATTCCTTTTCTGATTCCACATCCCAAACTAACTCCTGGGAGTTTCACCCTACTTTTTTCCATTCCCTTACTTAACAATTAATCTTAGAAAATCATACACAAAAGGACACAGTCAAACGGAACAGAGACTTAGTGACCCAGAAAGCAAAAAAGCTGAGATTAAAACTGCTTTCTTTCCTTGCTTTAATATCTCACTTTACCTGACAGTCAGAATCTTTTTGACACACAACTGCCTAAAAACACTAAGAATGGGGCCTCAAGGCCTTTTGGGCACTTTAAACACTTCTACACCTTTACTTACAAGTTCCTTTCACCCCCACACAGCTTAATTTAATATGTATCCCCAAAAGCCTGAAAGCAAGGATTGTAGCTTTAGGGATTCTCTTACGGAGTATTGGCCTGCTAGATTTCCCTTTTTTAAACTCAAGTTCTGCAAGAAATTTGTAATATATTGCTGATATTTGTGGGGTTTACCAAGCAATTGGTTTCATAAACTGAATATCCATAATACCCCAGAATTTTTCAGGTGGCCCTTTACTATGTACACAAGGTTTCTCTCTCTCATCCCCATATAGCTTACTTCAGAGGATCTTTTTCAAGTAGATGTATCTACCTAATGATTGCTTCCCTGTGAGAGTGAAAATTACAAAAAAGCTGCAGCACAAACACTAAAAATAGACATATAGACACATGTATGCTTGCCCAGACAAAATTTACTTACTGGAAAAGAGAGAGTCACATCAAGGCTAATGTCCTAACAAAGAACTCTCCTTGTGAAGATACTCTCCAAGTGGGCCCCTCTGAGGAGAACTCCTTCTTAAGAATCTAAGAGTGAAAGGCTGGCCCCATAGTGCTTTTCCTCACTCCAGATTAAATTCCTTGTAAGGATGGGTGGGGCCTGATCAAGATCTAGGAGAGTTAATGTGATCTTACTATTAGTGCTGTCTTACAAGAAAATCTAACAAAGTCAGAACTTTGGAAGGGGGGGCAGCGTGAATCTCCCCCCAAAATCGGTTATTAATGAAGATTCATTTCTCACACACTGATGATCAGAGCACTTAATTCCTCTTATACTGTTGTGGTTATTGTATACATAGTTCTCCTACTTCTGCTCACTTTACTCTGTAACAATTCATGTAAGTTTTCCCTGGTTTCTTTGAACTCATTCCTTTCACCATTTCTTATGGGCATAATAAGATTCCATTGTATTCATATATTATAATTCAGTTAGTCACTGACCAATTTATGTGTATCCATTTTGTTTTCATCTTTTTCTTTTCTATAATAAAAAGTGCCGCTATAAATATTTTTGGAAACATGAGTGCTTGCCCTATTCTTCTGATCTCTTTGGACCATATGCCTAGGAATTGTACTGTTAGGTTAAAAATCCTGCAAAATTCAGTGACTTTTGGAATATAATTCCCTGTTTTCCAGAACAGCTGGAGTGATTCACATCTCAACCCACACAGCATTTAGTGTGCTTGTCTACCCATATCACCCTCAAAAATTATAACATTTTTTTTGTACATTTACCACTCTGGTGGTTGTGAGGTAGAACCTTGGATTTGTTTTATATTAGTCATTTGAAGCCTTCTCCCTCCTCCCCACCCACATAATTCTTAATAGTTTGGATGTTTTCCCTTGAGAACTGCCTATAGGTAGCTTTTAACTATTTATGTATTTGGGAATGGTTTTTATTCTTCCATATTTATATTAATTTCCTATATATTTTGGATATTAGAAGTTTATTGGAGAAATTTGCTTAAAGACTTTTTTCCTAATTGTTTCTCTTCTAATTCAAACTATATTATTTTATGCATGTTTTTAATTTTGTTTAGTCAAAATTATACATTTCTCTTTCTTTTATGATCAATAGTTTATGTCCTCTCTATAGTTGTAAAAGTTACTTTCCTTTCACCTTTATTTTGTTTATACTATGACTTTTCAAACTGAAATCACCTCTCCATTAGTGATCATTGTGATGTACCATAAGAAATATTAACCTAAATCTAATTTCCTCGAGAATGCTTTCCAATTTTCCCAAACATTTTTTGTTAAATGAATTCTAACTGTAGTGGTTTTTGTTCTTGGTTTGTGAAACATTATGCTATTGTGTTTAATTGCTTCTGAATGTTACTTATGTGTCAAATTTGTTTTATTGTTTAATTTTTGCATTTTTAATCAGTACCAGATTGTTTTAATGAATATTACTTTCTAGTATACTTTGAGGTAATGGTGATAGGCACCTTGCCTTCCTAATTCTTTTTGCTAATTTTCATGTGCTTTTGCTTTGTTTCTATTTATTTTCTATAAATTCATCAAAGTAGTATGCTGCTAAATGTATAACAATCAGCTTTAGGGGAGTGAAGTATGTATACATGACATTTTTATGTTGAATTTGCATTATTAACATCTTTCTATCACTTTTTTAAGTCTAGACAATCAACCAAACAATAAATCAAGCCCTGATTTGTAGCATTTGCAAGTCTGAAGAGTGTTTACTCAAGGTAAAAATTTAAAAATCAGTGCTTGAAAGACTATACAAGTTGGCTGGAATTAAATATGTACATATTATTCCCCTTGGCAGAATGTAAACTTTATTTAGTCAAGAATTTTTAGTATTTTTACTCCTCTGTCTCCAGCAGAGGGATTGCATCTCCAACACAGTGCATGGAAAACAGCAAATATTTAATAAATGTTTATTGAGAGATTCACAACTTAAAAGAAAAAAGTTTCAAATTTTTCCAGGGAAGATTTTGATGAATCTTGAAGTTTATACCTTTAAACATTTACATATAGTATAGCTAAAAAGTTTTCCCTGAAACAAGAGATTTCTAAGACAGAGCAAAACAACAGAAACACTGAATTTTTACTAATTTTTTCTACATTTACTAATACAGAAAAGTGGGAAGGATACCATCAGAGAAGTGTATGGCCACAAAAAAAAAGATAGTACTGTTATGGGAATAACCAGTTGGCAAGGGGTAATCAAGGGGCAATTCACATATTTCACTGGTTTCCATACAATGTCAAAAGAATCAGAAGAAAGTCCTCAGCACTTTCAATAAAAGTTCCACTGGCAAATTTGTGGACAAGAGTCATGAAGGTATGTGGTACAGGATAGGATGTCATGTATATTATGGAAAAGAGTACTCACAATCATGAAATAATAAATCCATCTGTTTTTCCCATATGTGGGCCACAGGCCCTGGGGAAGGAGGTTGAGATTGAGATGAAAATATATACTTCCAGTTAAGTGAATTAATGTAATAAATATGCAAATGTACCTCCCATATGGGGTTGCTAGATGGCATAGTGGATCAGGAAGACCTGAGTTCAAATTTGACCTCAGATATTTACTAGCTGTGTGACCCTGGGCAAGTCACTGTAATTGTAATTTGAACTGGAAAATCTTCCCTATTCATTAAGAGGCCCATTAAGTTGCATAGAGTATGTGGTGGGAGAAGTCTGCTAAATGGGTGGAGCAAGAAGAGGCAGAGCTAGAGCAGAGCTAAGAAGAAATGAGCCTTGAGAGCAATCAGAGCTAGGAAGGATGCAGGCTCCAAGGTAGCTTGAGGGATTTTGTGATTGTTTCTGATTTTAAGAGAGGCTGCTTGTGATGAACATAATGGACTTGGTTTGTGGGAAGCTTAGCAGGGGGAAGGCTTGGGGATGGTGTTGTCCTCTGCATTGTTATTGTGTATAGATTTTCCTTGCTGTGATGGATTTGGGTCTGAATAAATGCTTTGTTTCTGCCTTCTATATGGAGTGTCATTGGTATTTCGTGATTTTGAGTTGTACCATGACATTCATGGCTGCTATGGACACCGTGAGTATTGCATTGGCACTATAGTTGCTTAACCTTGTTTACCTCAGTTTCCTTATCTGTAAAATGAGCTGGAGAAGAAAATGGCAAACCACTCCAATATCTTTGCCAAGAAAACCCCAAATAGGGTCATGAAGTGTCAGACATAACTGAAAAACAATTGAACAACAACTGAACCTTCCATAGACAAAATAAGATGTATTTCCTGCACATTTTTGTAGTAATATTTTTCAAAAGTAGGTTAGATGTTGTTGTGATTAATAAAATACAAATTTATAGTAGCTTATTATATATATATATATATATATTCTTAATCAACATTTCACTACTACTATGAGAAAGTCTTCAAGATTTACTGACACATTAAAAAATGCTTGAAAACATTGACTTAGGGAGTTATATATTACGGATAAAAGTAGGAGGTAGTGATTAGAGCAGGAAATAGAGGAAGAAGAGTAAAATGAAAACACTATTAAATTTGGAGACAGTGGGAGAGTGACTACAAGCATTAAATAAAGGATAGTATTAAAGGTCATACTAATCCTGATGGTCAATATCAATCAATCCTTATTAGTCAATTTGTACTGGGAGTGTCAAAGCAGATTTATGGAATCCTTTAGGTGCATGTCAGGGGTGGGGGGGAGGGAGAGTAAAATTGCGGGGGGGGATAATTCTAACCAGACTTAGGATCCAGGGAGCTCCTGTAATTACAATGATTTGGAGTTTTCATTACTCTTATGTGGGTTTTTGTGTCTGCCTAGGGCTTCCTACCATAAGATTTAAACCTCAGGGAAATAGCCTTTATGTTTTAGGGAGAAGAGAGAATTATGGAGAGAGAGTCCATTGGTCTTTGAGGATATGAAAAGTCATACAGGAAAATAACCTCAGATGTTCAGATCATAAATAACAATCGACCATTCAATTCCAACATTTATTAAAGATCTATGGTGCACAGAGCCTATACTAATATTAACTTAGGGCTCTGCTAGCTGGACATGTTTAAGAGCATTTATCTTAAGACTTTCCTCTGTTCATAGAGTACCAACCAAAGGAGACATTTATCTAAATGTCTTTAGATAAATGATTTACTCATTTAATATGCAAAATATTTTGTTAATGGGCAATACGGATTCTTCTGGCTTTCAGATTTTTCAATGATTTCTGCCATCTCTTTCTTCTCTCTGACTGAATATCAGTCAATAAGCATTTATTAAGTGCCTACCATATGTCTGGCACTGTATATAGCACTGGGGGTACAAAGAAAGGCAAGATAGTCCCTGATAGAAAGGAGTTCACAGTCCAGTGCAGAAAATAACATGGAAACAACTATATACAAACAAGATATATACAGGATAAATATACAGAGGAAAGGGACTAACACTAAGGGAGAACAAGAAAGGCTTTTCACAAAAGGTAGGATTTCAGTTGGGATTTAAAGGGAGCCAAGAAAGCCAGGAGGCAAAGATGACAAGAGGAGAAGAATTTCAAATATGCAAAACAGACAGTGAGAAAGCCTAGAGTCAAGAAATGGAGTGTCACCTGCAAGGTTCCCTAGAACACAAAGGATATACTAGACAGTAACAATATGTAAGAAGACTGAAAAACTAGGAAGGAAACAGGTTATGAATGGCTTTGAACACCATAGAGAGAATTTTATATTGATCCTGGAGGAAACAGGGAGCCACTGGAATTCAATGAATGTAAAGGGGAAGGAGGGTAACACAGTCAGACCTGTGATTTAGGAAAACTACTTGGACAGCTCAATGAAAGAGGGGCTACTAGAGTAAGGAGAGATTAGAGGCAAGCAGACCAAACTAGCAGTCTACTAGAATAGTCCAGATGTAGAAGGGCTAGACTTAGGTGGTAGCAGAGAGCAGGAGGCATATGCGACACTATGAAGGCAAAATTCACAAGACTTGAAAACAAGTTGGATATGGGGGAGAGTAAGAGAGAGTGAAGAGCCAAGAACAACATCAAGGTTTCAAGTCTGAGTGATTGGAAAGACGCTGCTGCCCTTGAAAGTAATGTCATGAAGGCAAAATTCGAAAGACTTGGCAATAAATCAGAGCGAGGAGAAGGGGGAAGAGCAAAGGATGACTCTTGCATTGCTAGTCTAGGTGACTGGCCTCATTGTCACTCATAAAGATAATCCTGTTTCATCTGCATTTGCACTGGCTATTCAGCATTCCTGGCAGTCTCTCCTTCCTCACCTCCTTTTCTTGGTTTCCCACAAGTCTCAGAAAAAGTCTCACCCTCTACAAACCTCCCTTAATAATGTTAGTGATTTTCCTCTGATATTACTTTGTTTGTATGGAGTTGTTCGCATGCTGTCTTCCCCATTAAACTATGAGCTCTTGTACTGTAAGTACCTTTTTCTTTTCACCTTTCTTTGTCTTTCCTGTATTAGTACAGGATACCTCAATACCTAGCACATAATAGATGCTCAAAAAATAGTTGTTGACCCTTGATCATCCCATTTAAGAAAAGTTAAAAAAAATCAAATTATAATTAGTATTTAATTTTTTTATTTAGAAACAACAAAAGCAAATTTTCTCGGGAAGAGCAATGGAATGGAAATAAGTCGACATTTACAAACATTCAATAACCTCTTTTTTTCAAATTTATTAATTAGGAATCTGGATGCTGTTTTATTGTGAAGACCAATCATTAGCAACATAACAACATAGAGTGGAAAGTATGCTGAAGTTTGTAGACCTGGTTTAAGTGATGGGCCTAATACTCACTAGCTATGTGATCCTGGATTGGTTACTTAATATTTCTAAATTTCTGTTTTGCCATCTGTAAAATGAAACAGGCAAAAAAAAATTTTTATTACCTACCTTACAGAACTGTTAAAAGAAGTTGCTTTCTTACTGTTTTTTCTGGCTCTACAAAATCATTTTTTTTGGATAACTTGATGGGTATGGCACTGAATAAGTAATTAGATACAAATAGCATTTTTATTATATTAGCCTAGTCTACCTATGAGCAACTGACATTTTCCCAATTATTTAGATCTGACTTTATTTGTCTCAAAAGTGTTTCATAATTATATTCATATAGTTCTTGGGTTTATTTTGGCAGGTAGACTCCCAAAAATCTTATATTGTCTACAGTAACTTTAAATAGAACTTATCTTTTTACCTGTTGCTGTTAGGCTTTGTTAGTAATATATAGAAATGCCAATGATTTATGTGGGTTTATTTTACATCCTGCAACTTCACTAAAGTTGTTAATTATTTCAAGTAGCTGAAATTTTAGTTGATTCTCTAGGATTCTTTAAGTGTACCATCATTTTCTGCAAAGAGTGATAGTTTTGTTTCCTTGTGCCTATTCTAATTCTTTTAATTTCTTTTTCTTCACTTTTTGTTAGAACTAACATTTTAGAACAATATTGATTAATAGTGGTGGTAATAGGCATCCTTGTTCTTCTCATTGGCAGTGAACTCAGCCTTTTCATTTTGACACTGGCAACTTGGTTTTCTTTTTTTTTTTAATTAAATTAACCAAAGTTTTATCTATTGTAGTGCTATTTTTTCATAAAACTATCTCTTAGTTTTATTTGTTCAATAGTTTTCTTAACTTCAATCTTATTACTCTCTCCTTTGATTTTCAGAATTCCTAATTTAGTATTTAATTGTGGAATTTTAATTTATTCTTTTCTAGCTTTTTAACTGCATGCCCTTGATTAACTTCATTGAGCTACTCTTTCTCTATTTTATTCACGTAAGCATTTAGAGACATAAAATTTCTCCTAAGAATTGCTTTGGCTCTATCCCAAAAATTTTGGTATGTTGTTCATTGAAGTTATTGTTTCTGTGATTTGTTATTTGACCAGTTCATTCTTTAGGATTAGATTATTTAGTTTCCAATTAATCTATCTTTCCATGGCCCTTTATTACATGTAATTTTTATTGCATCATGGTCTGAAAAGGATGTGTTTAATATTTCTTCCTTTCTGCACTGGATTGTCAGATAGGATTCTATGCCCTAGTACATGGTCAATTTTTGTGTCATGTATCACAGTGGAAAAAGTATATTCCTTTCTATCTCCATTCTGTCTTCACCAGAGGCTTACCATATCTAACTTTTCTAAAATTCTATTTACCTCCTTAACTTCATTCTTATTTATTTTATGGTTAGATTTATTTAGTTTTGAGAGGGGGAAGGTTGAGATCTCCACTAGTATAGTTTTGCTGTCTATTTCTTCTTGTAACTCTCTTAACTTCTCTAAGTATCTGGATGGTATACTACTCAGTGCATATATGTTTAATAGTATTGATATTACTTCATTGTCTATGGTGCGTTTTAGAAAGATACAGTTTCCTTCCTTATCTCTTAATTAGATCTATTTTTGTTTTTGCTTTGTGTGAGATCAGAATTGCTACCACTGATTTCATATATAATATGTATGCATGTGTGTGTGTGTTTTCACTTTCCTAAAAGCCTCAAGCCTCAAGCACAATATCCTTAATAGAAAGCAATGTCTATAACAAATTAAGAAAATATTGATTCAGACTAAGAAATGATCATATCTGACAATACAAGCATAAGCGGGATACTACTTAATTTATTAATGCTGGTTTCCTTTGATAATTAACCAACCAATAAACATTTATTAAGAGCCCACTACATACCAGACATTTTGCTAAGCACTGGCCAGAAAAAAGAAATGGCAAAAGACAGACCTTGCCCTTTGAGGAGCCTGTAACATAAAGGATATTTTGGAAATTTATGGTCTATGAACATATATTATATGTAATAGCCTCTCAGCACCTAAATACGGGCATAAAATTACTAATGAAAAGAATATTCATTGAAATAATGATTTTTTTCCGATCACTGAGCGGAAAAAATGAATTTTGGTAAGAAATTAGTATCTCTGACAAAATTAAGGCATATGTAAACCCAGATTTAAAAAAACCAAATAGTTGCGGGTTAACTGGAGTCACTGGTCAGTTCAATTTAAGACATTTTTAAGAGTGGAACCATGGGAAAAACAGAAGGAAATTCCTTGAAAAATGGTAAACTTCCCTTCACTAGCAGTTGGGTGATATTCCGACGGGTATGTTGGGGTTAAAGTCAAACTTTAGATTAACTTCCAACTTAACATCATTTTATGACATATTTTGGCTGAGATAGTGTGACATAGTGAATAGAAAACTGAACTGGGGGTCAGGAAGATATGTGCTCAGGTTCCTACTCTGAACCATGCTGATCTTATCCTGGGAAAGCATTTAGCAGTGCCTTACACATAGTAGGTGCTTAATAAATGCTTGGTGATGGGCCTTATAACCTACTCTCAGCAACTGTCTAAGGCTGAAATTTGTAGAGTTGCCAAACTATATTTAGTCACTTTAGCCATGGGGTTCCCTATTACAATGAAATAACAGGTCTAGTCCCTATCTGTTGGACTCTAACACGGGAGTAAATAATATATGCAAGTCAAAAATGAGAAATTATGTAAAATTTCTATTGTGAAACTTCTTTACAATGTTCCTTTCATAACAGACCATAAAAAGAATTTTTCTTAAAAAATAAAAATAAAACAAATTCAAACAATAATAAGTCATATTTTTAATGAGCCTTATCTACCATATCTTCAAAAACATAATTTCTTACATATCATTAAAAATCCTTATTACCATTTAAAATCACTGACCATCTGAAATAAATAAATTAACCAAGGACAAAGTCAGTGAAGTAGTGTTTTCTCCTTCACTTAAGATCTTGCATGGGCAGGGTTGCTTCTTGCCAATATCTTGTTCAGATATGGGTAGATTAGGTGATCTCTGAGGTTCCTTCCTTATTCTCTCCACATGATCCCCATGATTTAGCTTCATTTTCCCTCTGTCTCTCCAGTCCCCTTCTCCCTTCTCCCTCTCTTCTGGTGAGTTTCTTCCTAGAAACCTCTATTTGGGGGAAGGGCCTAGATTAGTCATCGCTCATTTTATGGACTTCACCACTGGGACTCAACAGTATTCTCCTTCAACTTCTGTGAGCCCTCCTCCCCTTTTCTTGCACTATTGAGTTTCTTTTTAGTACTTCAGTTTTGTGGAATGGCTCCCTCCCCTGCTTCTCAGCTTCTCATTTATGTTTTTTCTTTCCCCATAATAATACAAGCTCCTATCTATCTATCTATCTATCTATCTTTTTTAGTTTTGTTTGTGTCTCTACTGCTTAGGAGTGTTTGGCACATACCAAGCATGTAATAAGTTTGTTCACTGATTGACTGACTAAAAATCTACAGATTTGATATGTTGGAGAAATGCTTGACTCGGAGAAGGATAGTCTCAATTGGGTTCAAAGTTGAAAGTAGCAGAAATCCTAACAAGAATGTTTTATGTAACTTCCTTACTTCATATCTTTCTTCCCAGTAATTGAATATGTGGGCTGATAACTCAGAAATTATCTTAATGTATTCACTCTCAAAGTGAGCAGCAGCAGCAGGAGTTTAATAGCAGAGCTTAGAACACAAACTTCTCAGGTGAAAGAACATGCTGAGCTAAAATGTCAGTCTCTATCCTACTTCAAAATTTCAAATGGATAACTGACTTTCCTTTGTTATTCATGGGAGCATTCCTTAGAGCAATGTGGTTGTTTGTCTATATTTGAGATCATAGGAATAGTCCCTAGATTATTTGAAAAGCCTGACTTTGACTTTCTTGACTAGTTCTTTCACCTTGACTAAAAAGCCCTGGCAATTCATGAAGAGTAAATTATGAAAGTGAAGTGTGAATCTAGTGACACTCATCAAGTAAGGTTAAAAGGGATAGAGAGGAATGATTGGATAATCCATACCAAAGTCCCTTCTCCAACCTCGACTTTATTGCCCATAAAATTTTTCACCTGGTTAGAGTTCACTCTAAGGCAGGGGTTCTTAATCCAGGTCTGTGAACTTGTTTTCATTTTGCATTATTTTGCTATTTTAAATACACACATATACATATATGTATATGGACAAGTGTATTTCCAAATAAAATTGTCTTACTTTACCATACTATACACATATGCAGTTTAAAATATTATTTGAAGAGGGGGAGCTATATGTGAACAGGTATATGATGTTTCAAGGTCATTCCAATTTTCAGATATATTGTACTATGCAGTACCAAGTTTTGTGATATAAAACTAAACGTCCTAAATGACCATTGAATTATAGTATGATTTTGTATTAAAAGATATATTTCACCGCATAATACTTGCCACTGCATAACCATCACATCCTGGTGGGGTTTTTCCCAGTCCAAAACTTGATTTAAAACCTTTAATTGTGAAATTGTCGCATAGTGTAACTTTGTTCATCATACTACTTTAAAGGTAAACAGAGCAGCAATGTATTCACCAGTGGCATATAGATACACATTTATCCCTCCTGCACAGCTAGAATTCTTAGCTCATGCTCATTGTCAGTACATTTCCAAAAGCAGACTTGTATGGTTTGTTTAGAGTGCTGCAGTACTAACAGTATTGTCACTCAAACCCATAAAAAGCCATAGGTGCAAAGGGAGCTGATAGGCAGGTGAAGCTGCCATGAGTAAGTTACATGATATGGTAAGACTTGCATTTCCCAATTTTATCATACAGTTACAAATATTCAATGCATCCTAATCCTGTACCAAAAGCAGTTTAGTAATAAATAATTTTTAAGTAATAGCCAGCACAGTTTTTAAAAGCTTCACATAATGATCTCACTCCATTTTTTTGACAAAAATTGACATGAACCTGCAAATATTATGCCGTGAAATATGATAATTTTAGGGGGCAGCTAGGTGGCACAGTGGATAGCGCACCAGTCTTGGTTTCAGGAGGACATGAGTTCAATACGACCTTAGACACTTGACACTTATTAGCTGTGTGAGAAGAAGGTAGTTTCCGAGCATACGTTCTAAGAGTCCTATCCACTTTCAGATTATAACCACTCTCTGACTTCTAAGAAAGGCAGTAAAAGACATGAATTTGGATCCCATGTCAGTTATTTACTAACTTTGAGTCTTGTCACAGCCACCTACACTTTCTCACCCTAAGACCCAATGTCATTGGTTTCCTTTCTGTTCTTCAAACAAGACATTGCATTTTCTAATACTGGGCATTTTCACTGGCTGTCCCCAATGCCTGGAATGCTCTCCTTCCTCTTTTTCACCTGCTGGCTTCCATGGCTTCCTTCAAGTCCCAGCTAAAATCTCACCTTATACAAGGAGTCTTTCCCAATCCCCCTTAATTCTATCACCTTCTCTCTCTTCTTTCCATTTTATTCTGCATATACATTGTTGATACAGTTGTTTACCTGTCTTTCCCCACCACAGTCAGAACTCCTTGATAGCAGATGCTGTCTTTTACCTTTCTTTGGATATCCAGAGTTTAGCACAGTGTCTGGAATATAGTAGGAACTTAGTAAATGTTTATTAACTGACTGACTGATGGACCTTGGAGAAGCCAAAAGGCAAGCCCTAAGGGTATTCTTCATTTGTAAAATGAGGAAATTGACCTATATTATCAATTCTTAAAGTATACTCCAGGGATTTTTGGTCCTGGCAGTTTCTGAAACCCTTTTAGGGGTTCTATGAAGTCAAAACTATTTTTATAATACTGCTGAGATGTTTTCATTTCTAACATGGCAAACATCAATGGAGATTACCAACATAAATAAAAATTCCTTGGGGGATCCAAAGTAACAATAACAATTAAATGTCCCTTCCATGTCAGGGGGTGAGGTGCGCACCAATGCTGCAATCTAGAAAATCCGTGTAAAACTTTTGGTCTTCCATTTCATACCACAGAAAAAGTCTGAATTATTATGGTATTAAAAGATAAAACATATTAATATTATACAATACTACAATATATTTTATGCATTTCTGAGTTTCTCAGCTTTTTCTGTATTATTTTTATGTATTGTTTACTTCTGCAAAACTCCTCAAAGATTCCCATTTAACTTCCTATGCAGACCTGTAATTTAACACAAGCGCAATGGGGAAAGATGTTATGTAAAAGGGGTAATTGTAACAATAACTAACATGAATTTTTGAAAGTATAAAGAGCCCTGATAACTGTTGGCTTACATGATCACCAAGGATCTTTCCAGCTCTAAATTTTATAGTTCTTTGAATGTTAATAATCTCATTAATAAATACTTTAGGGTCACAATTTGTTTTTTCATCAATATGAAAGCTATGGAGTAACTTTTTTATGGAGGATAGTCTAAATCTATTTTATACTATTAAATTAATAGTTCCTATCTGTTAGTACTGTCACATTTATTGTTTCTCATGCATTACCTAATTGTTGATACTTTCTTGAGAAAAAAAATTTTTTTTTCTAAAAGAAAATCAAACCTGGAATCTTTTTGTTACTGCATGGCAGCTTTAGAAATTTGAAATACTAAGTCACCTGAATATGAATGACAAGGGAGTTTTGTGTTTGGGGAGGTTCTGAGGTGGGAAACAGTAAATGTCATTGACTATACTGTGTATACATTATTAAAAAGAAAAGTGATACATGAAAACTGATGAGGGAAATGAAAAAATGAGAAAAGGGCTGAAGTTGAGGTAGATTTCACTATCCAGTTACTCAGGAAAAACTTCGAGAAGGAGGGTGTTAGAATGCCAGTTGCTGGAGAAATGGCAACAGGAATACTTAGATTTCATTTTGTAGAAACTCAGCAATGTGCCTACAAGTGAGCACTTATTTTTTTTAAAAACGGCTTCTGACTTCTGTATAAAAAGACATAAATAATACAACTAATAATACCATTTTTCTTGTTTCTTATATTTTATGTGGCAGAAAGGAAATATTTAATTAGAAAAATAAATATTAATTATTAAAAACCTATTAAGAGGCAGGTAGATGACCCATGGATGTAGCGTTGGATTTGGGAGTCAAGAAGACCTGAGTTCCAACCCTAGCTCAGGTAGTCACTGGATGACCTTGGGCAGGTCACTTGACTTTCTCAGTCCCATCTTCCCCACCTGTAAATTGGGAATAATAATGTACCTGCCTCACAGGATGGTTACAATGGTCAGGTAAGGTAACACAGGTAGGCGGCTTCGCAGAACTTGAAGCGCTATGCAGAAATACTACTGTGAAAAATTAACATTTTCAACGATTAATATTGCAAGTGATTCTGTATTAAATGTTATATTCTTGTAGGTCTACTTAAAAGATTAATCTTAATGCAATATAAATATGATACTTCATTTAATTAAGAGAACTCTGGAGACCTAGGTGTGAATTTCAGCTCTAACACCAGCTATGTAAATTTGTGCAAGATGCTAACCTCTCAGAGCCCGAGTTTCTTCACTTTTAAAATGAAATGAACAATAATTATACTACACATTACCATTACAGGGTTGTTAAGAGAAAAGAACTTTGTAAATTATAACGTTCTATATAAATGTGAGTCACTGTCATGTAACATCCAAAGAAAAACTACAGTTAGGCTATAAAACAAAATGATACTTGCAAATTGCAAAAGATTGCCGTGTTTGCAACGTCCTGAGACTGTTACTAATTTCTAGTACAATATTAAGACACTTTAAATATAAGGGATAAAAATAAAGGATAATTATAAAAGTCCACCTAGTTTTATTTTACTTCATCTTTAAAATGAAGTGAATAAAATAACCATTAGATGGTTTTAGGCTACATAGGTGGTGTCAAATTAGGAAGCCCTGAAAAAAATGTTAAGTGGTTGAGAATTAGAATTGGAAATAAAAACTAAACATTTACGATAATACCTATCACCATAATATTCTTAGAGAAATAAGAAAATCTATATTATGATATGAAGATGCTACATAAATAACTAATGTTTTTATAGGTATAGGAACACTCTCCTGTAGAGTGGATCTCAACTTGTCTATATAACTTGCATTCTTACAAGTTAGGTGAGGTATATGAGTCTCAGAAAGGAGCTTAATGATTTCTCCATAGTCACACAGTTAGTAAGTGGTAGAGGTAGTATTTAAATTCAAGTCTTCCTGAATCTGAGTCTGGCACCATTCCTTATGTTCTGCTATACATGACATTAACCTGCAAATGATTCCTTATGTTCATAACCTTTTTATCCTCATGGTAGACTTTTAGACCCTATTCTCATCCAGAATCCAAATAACCACAGCAATTTTTTTTATTATAACGATTGCTGATATTCATAATGATGAATTTGAGGCTTCAGATTTGATAAAGTAATCCAGAAAAAGTCACAGTGAGTCTTCAAACTGGCCTAGATCAGCAGTGGGGAGTAGCTGACACTCAAACTTCACTTTTACCTAAAATGGTAAAAGGAAAGAAAAATACACAAGTAGGTACAAAAAATGTATTTCATTCAACAGAGAAACAGGAGTAAGAGGGGACAGTGGGGGAAGGAGAATTATAGTGAGGGTACATTAACTGAGGAATCAGTCCTTAACAATGTGCAAAAATATTTATAGCTCTTTTGAGATGGCAAGAAATGGAAATGTGAAAATGTTGTCATAAATTGGGGAATGGATGTAAAAGTTATGTCATATAAATGTGATGGAACACTATTGCATTGGAAGAAATTATGAAGGGGATGGTTTTAGAGAAAGCTAGGAATTCCTGTATGATCTGATGCTGAGTGAAGTGAACAGAACCAGTAGAACAATTTATAATGACAGCAACATAGCAAAATCAAACAACTTTGAAAGAATTAGGAACTCTTACCAGCCTAATAACCAACCACATTTCCAGAGGTCTATTGATGAAACTTGCTAAGTACCTCCTGAAAGAGTAGTGAAGAACTCAGAATAGAAAATAAGACCAAAAAATATTTTTTTGATATGATCGATGTGGATATTTCAGTACATACAAGATAAAGCACTAAGAATTGCTAGGAAACATTTCAATGATCAGATAGGATTATGGAGAAGCTTGTCACACAGCAAGTTGTTGTTCAGTCATTTCAGTCATGTCTGACTCTTCATGATCACATTTAGAGTTTTAGCTCATTTTACAGATGAGGAAACTGAGGTAAACAGGGTGAAGTGACTTGTCCAGGGTCATACAGCTAGTAAGTGTCTAAGACCAGATTTTAATTCATGAAGATAAGTCTTCCTAACCTCAGGCCTGCCTGCCCCAGGCAGCAAGTATGTCAGAATATAGTCAAACTAGAGTATTAGATGAGTCTGTATACAATATGATAGCAAAAAAATCCATATTTGTGTGGACCAGAATGAACAGAGGAAATATACTACTCAATAGAAGGTGTTATTGTCAAGCTATAATAGGGTAGAAATTTACATACCCTCTCCCTACCTCCCCTCCTCACACACATGTATACATGCATGTGCACATGTGAAAGTTTTCCAATGTAATCTGAAAATTACTTATGATTATTCCCTAAGGGCACAGTTGTCAAACACAAGGTCTATGAGGATGCACATTTCCCAAGTATAGCCCTAAACTTGATTAAAATACAATTAGGAAATATTTAACAAAATAGATAAAAATAATAAAATAGAAAATATTAAAATTTAAAACTAAATCAATATGAAGCTAGCAGGGATCTTTATGTATGGTTTAATGGCCCATCAGAGTTTGACAGTTTTGTCCTTGATTATCCATATGACTGTGACATAGAGACTATGCTTATAGTTCAATGAAAATATCAAACAACTTGAGAGGAAAAAAATTACTTTGGAAGAGGAAAAAAAATATAAGTTCACAAGTAAAACTTTCTAAATTTTTAGGACAAGAAATAAATACTGTGATCTAGGTTGTGCCACCATTCTGATGAATTTAAAGAATGTATCAACAAGAACAATATATAATTCTCTTTTAAATTATTTGGAATAGAATTATTACCTTGTGATATGACCAACTTTATAACACCGATGGCTAAGAATGAGTACAAAGCAATGAAATACTATGAGTAATTAAATGAGATTTTTCATTGCATGGATATTTACAGATTCATATTTCAGTGTCTATGTTAACTTATCAAGGATAACATGAACCTACAAGACCACAGGAAGAGTTAGAAAATGTTCTTTTTCTTACAAAACTATTTGCCTAATTGAAATGAGTACTCATGTACTTGATGGTTCAGCTAATACTATCTTAGAAAGTATTACCGAAACAACCCTGAATTGTGTTCTGTCATTATGATTCATTACTGTATATCTTTTTCAGAGCAAAGAGTGGATAAGATTCAAAACCACACTATCTTTCATTTTAGTACTAAGATTGATAGCTGGAAAGAGTAGATTTTTTTTTTAAGCTTCATCAGTTAATCAACCTCTACTTATTAAGTATTTACTATATGTCAAACACTGTACCAGATGCTAAGGATTACAAAGACAAAAATCAAACCATTCATGACCTCACGAAGCTCATATTCTATCATAGTTCCATATGAGGTAAAACTTATTAAAAATTTAAGTTTTCTTAAAGGGGTAAGAGTTTCCTCCTAATAAAAGATCTTTAAAAAGAAGATGGGATACTCTGTTACTGCATGCTGTAAATGGGTTTTCTCTTCATAAACAGGTTAGATTAGATGATCATTGAAGTCCTTTCCAGCTCAGGGTCTGTGTGATTAATCTTTTTTCAAACAATATGTATTGAGACAGTGAAATATATTTTATTAGATACTAGAGGAGAGAAACTAAATAATGAGCTTAGATTATTATATTTTTAGATAATTATTGCAAAGATTTTGTTTATTTATAGAGATTAGTAAAGTCCAGGATTTCTATTTAATAAAAGCTGGCTCTACATGGGTTCTTGGGCTTTGAGTACAAGAAGGAGGATACGAGGTAGATATGAAGTTGAATATAAACTCCACTTAGAAAAATAGCAGAGATCAATATGGGTATTCAAAAGGACTCTTCTGAGGGTCTCTGCTAAACCATAACCTTTTACAAGAGGCCCTTCAAATTCCCAGATTATTAGTCCTACCCCAGCAACCTCCCACCAAAACCAAAAAGTACATTGTATGTTTTCCCCCAAGAAAACACAGCATATGCTTAATAAATACTTGAATTGAAATGAATATCCTGGACACACAAACAACATAATACTGAATAAAGTTAATGTTGATACCTTTGGCAGTCTAGTGAAGCCTATGAATCCCTTCTCAGAATAAATTTTATATGTATAAAGTAAAATGCACATATCACAAAGATAATCAATACCAAAATATTTTTAAAACTCATTAAACTTCCCAGGCTTTATTTAGTGTATCAACTTCCTCCCATTCCCCTTAGTTTGCAAAATCAGAACAATCTTTGATTATTCTCTCTTTCTCACCCTCCATACCTATTCAGTTGATTTTACCTTAGCAACATCTCTCAGATCTGTCCCTCACTCACACTAAAACAACCTGGTTCAAGTTTAACTGATCTCCTTGACTACAGTTATATTCTTTCCCAATCCATTTTCCACAAAGCTATCAAAATATTTTTCTTAAAGTACAGGTATAACCACATCAATGATCTTGATGAAAAATCTTCAATGACTCAGTTTTCCCTTGAAAAAAACACAAACTCCTTAGTTTGGTATTTATGGTCCTCTATGATCCATATCCATTACAGCTTTCCAACTTTTTTCTACAACAAGTATTTTAGAGTGCTTTAATGTTTGCAAAGTTTTTTTTTACATATATTGTTTTCTGTTTGATTCTGTATTCACGTCAAGGTGGACATGCTATTTCTCACCTTCTATGATCATGCATGCAATGTGCTCTCTTCTCATAATGGCCTTTGAGAAGCTTCACTTTTCTTCAACATTTCACTCAAGTACTGCCTTGTTCATGAATCCTCCCCTAACCCCCAGTTCAGCATTTTCCCCTCCTCACATTTTCCTAAAGCTCTTTCCCTGTGTTTTTATAGTTACCCTTCCTATAGTCTCTTGCTAGAACCGAAGTTCTTGCTAGAACCTTAGGCAGGAATTGTTTAGCTTTGCCTTGGGATTCCCAGCACCTAATACATAGCAGGAACTTATCAAATGAAAAGGAAAGAAAACTGTGATTATCATAATCTTTTTGCAATTTTAAGAAACCCATTTTTATCAAAGAACTTGTAGATTAAGTCTTCAAAAATGCTGTTAGAAGCAGTTTTTTCTTTATTTTTTAAGAAAAAAGTTTCCTAAAAAAAAAAGTTTCCTATCAAATGCCATTTACTTTTCCATATTGTCTTCAGTGAGGCAAAATACATTATTTGCAAAAAATAAATAAATGAAAAATTGCTAAATATAAAAAGTATTTTAAGAGCTATAGTAGCATATTTCACAAATTTCTGGCATCATGTCACACCTACTATTGCTATGTCTGACAATGTTCAGTTTATAAATATACAGAAGGCAAGAAGTATGACTTTTACTATCAATGATTTTAGGAGGTATTTAAACTCAAATTCATACTCAGAATGTCTTTTACAATTGCTGAATAAAAAAAACAAGCTGAGTGTCTAGAATCACCTCTTCCTGTCCACTTGTACATTTTTTTTATATTTAAAATTCCTTTGGGAAAGAATTTTTCTCTGTTCCCCTAGAAGGAGTATCCCAGATAGTCATTATATGGTCTTTTTTTGCTATTTTTCGCCTACTTAAGATAAACCTACAAATAATTTTGAAAATCCTTTGTTAACTTTGGGAATAGCATCAGAGCATAGACGTTATTTTTCAGCTCAAACTTTTGGCCTATTACCAGAAAATATTGTGAACAGTTTAGCCCTGAAATTCACCCTGGATTTTAACCTCTGTTAACAAATGGTTCAACTACACACACACACACACACACACACACACACACACACATATACATATATATATGCCCCTCCAAAAATGATTTCTACTTAATTTTTAAATAACTGCATACTTGGATTTATTATTTATTAGGCAATATTTTCAATTCATGGAGTTTTACCATTTTTTCATTGCCTTCTATTCTTGGGTTTTATATTCCTGGGTTTCTTTGGAAGTGCTTAATTAATGACAAACTGGAATAGTCTGGATGTGTTTTAAATGATAATCAATACATACAATGTTGACAACAGTATTTTTTAAAACACTAAAAGTCAATCATGTTCTGATTGATTGTAATGACTAAATACCAGTACCAGAAAACTGATAATGAAACTCAGTTGAAAAGTAGGGAGTATTATACTATCAGAGGAGTTACTGTATCTACTGGTTTTGCTTAAATGTTTTCTTTTTTATAAGGGAGGGTTCCATGACCGGAGCTTTAACAGGAAATTAGTAAAGAAACAAAAGACATCAATAAAAATAAGGAAAAATAAAGTTGCGCAATATGTTCAATAATCCCTGGGTGCTCCCTGAAACAAAAACATACTTTTTAAGCCTTATGTTCCTTCAGTGAGGTTATGCAGCTGTGAATCATGGAACACTATAGTACGTGTAAGATCAAAATCACGGGACACCCAAAGGACAAAGGAGAGATATTTGGTGGGTGTAAGTATGCTTCTGTATTACTACCAATCAGGACTTAGATTTCGGAAGTGATAAAAGAAATGTCACACCCAGGAGATATATGACCTGGGGGATAAGAAGGGAGGAAGGTAGTCTAGTCATGAGCTAAGAGAAAGACAATGGATGAATACAGAGAATGTTTCATACGTATTCATACTGTAAGGAGACTCACAGGAAGTTATCCACCATGATCAGAGGACCTCTGTGGATGACTGATGGGAAGATGGGAAAAAGTAACAATGAGAGAGCATGAACCGACTGAGATATGCACTTGTTGGAGGGAGTCCTTTCACTGATGTAATCACAAATTAATTGGAGTTCTGAGGAAAAATTGCTTAACTGTGTAAGCCCTACATATATTTAAATCTATATATTATTTATACAAATACATGCTTAAAGGTAATTTTTTTGCACACTGACAGAAAGCATTACATTTTTAAATAAATTTACAAACTCCCAAAGTCTAAATCAAGACAAATTTTAAAATAAAGCATTTTATAATTATCTCATGATATTATACTACATGACAAAGACCCAATATGATGCTAACTATGAAGATGAGCTGCCTGTAGTATCTGGGTTGAGCAAAGTACGCTAGGCAAAAGTTTTCTCCCTAAAGAAATGTACAGAGATTTACTTGCTTGGTAAAGACAGGAAAAGTGGTACAATCATGGGAGGGATGGTAGCTATGGGTAAAAGGTGAGAAAAGGTGAAATATATTCTGTATGTACCACTGCCACGAATTATATGGTTGGCTGAAGGGAGCAAAGTCAGAAGATGGAAATGTACTTATAATTTGAAGTAATGAGCTTGGGGTGAATCATGGGAGAAGAGACCTATGAGATTATGAATTGGAGGAGAGAAGTGGGTTGCTGAATAATTTTATTAAAATTGGTGTTCTGCTCCTTATAGGAACCTTTTCCTTTAGAATCTTACCACATTTAAAAAAATAAACTATCTTTTTCTGCAGATGATATGATGATATCATATTCCAAGTACTTGGAAAATCCTAAAGACAACGAAAAATTAATTGAAACAATTAATAATTTTGACAGAGTAGTAGAATAAAAAGTAAATCCACATAAAGCAACACCATTCCTATATGTCATGCTGACAGAGAAATAGTAAGAGATATTCCACTTAGAATAACTCTGGACAGTAGAAAATACCTGGGAGTGCATCTGCCAAAAACAAATCCAGGAAATATATGAACAAAATCATTTTAAAAAGTTTTTATACAAATAAAATCAGATACAAATAATTGGAGAAATAATAATTGCTCATGAGTAGGCAGGGCCAATATAATAAAAGTGACAATCTTACCTAGACTAATTTATATATTCAGTGCCATCCCAACTGAATTACCAAAAAAATTTTACTGAAAGAAATAATAAAATGCATTTGGATGAACAAAAGATCAAGTATATCAAAGGAACTAATGGGGAAAAAAATGTAAAGAAAGGAGGTTTATCATTACCAAATCTTAAACTACATTGTAAGGCAGTAATTATTAAAACTAACTGGTACTGGCTATGAAAAAGAAAGGTAGATCAATGGAACAGAGTAGATATACAATTTACAGCAGCAGCAAATGACTGTAGTAACCATGTATTTGATGAGTCTAAAGACTGAAGTTTTGGGGACAAGAATATATTCTTTGGTAAAAATCACTGGGAAAGGTGGAAAGTAGTCTGGCAGAAATTGGGCATAGACCAATATCTTATAACTTTTACCAAGATAAAGTCAAAATGGATAGATGACCTACATATAAAGAAAAATATCACATGAAAATTTGAAGACCATGAAACATATTACCTATCAACCTTATGGATAGGTGAACAATTTGTAAGTGCACAAGAGATAGAGAGCAGTATGAGGTGTAAAATGGATAATTTTGATGACACTAAATTCAAAAGAGGTTGTACAAATAAAACAAATGTAGAAAGCAGAAAATGGGTTTATAGACAGTCTCAGATAAAGGTCTCATATCACAGAATTTTCTCAAATCTATAAGAATACAAGTCATTCCCCAATTGATAAATGGGTCAAAGGATACGAACAAGCACTTTTCTGATGAAAAACTCAAAACAATTTATAGTCATATGAAAAAGTGTTCTAAGTCATTATTGATCAGAGAAATGCAAATTAACACAACCTTGAGATATCATTTTACACCTACCAGGTTTGACGGGAAAAGTGACCAAATGTTGGAAGGGATGTGGAAAACAAGGAACACCAAGTCACTCTCAGTGACACTGTGAACTGATACAACCGTTTTGGGAGAGCTTTTTGGAATTATACTCAAAGTTATTAAACTGTCTACATCCTTTGACCCAGCAATATCACTACTAGGTCTGCTTCACAAGATGATTAAGGGAAAAGGAAAAGAACCTTTATGTTCTAAAATATTTATAGCAGCTCTCTTTGTAGTGGCAAAGAACTGAAAACTGCAGGGATGGACATCAATTGGGGAATGGCTAAACAAGGTGTAGTATATGATTATGATGGAATACTATTGCACTATAAGAAATGATGAGCTCATTGATTAAAAAATTGGATAGACTTGCATGAAATAATGAGTAAAATAAGGAGAACCAAGAAAACACTGTATACAGTAATAATAATAATACTGTTTTACAAACAACTTTTAGTGACTAATTTTAACTATCATAAATTCCCAAATTAACTCCAAAGGACCTAGGAAGGAAGACACTTTCTGCATCCAGAGAAATAACTGATAGAAGTCTGTATAGAATGAATTATAAAGATTTATATATTTGTGTCTAATGGCAGCTATCTCTAAGGTGGGAAGAAGGGGGAGAAGGGAAGAAAAAAAGGAAAAAAGAGAAATTTACATGATAACTATTACATATTTAAAAGGAATACTAAGTTCTACATAATAGATTTGCAGTTTCATGTACAATCATCTTTTTTGTTTCCTATTCTAATGTGTTATGGAGATGTTTGTCTTATTTCATAAGTTCAGAATAAAATAAATATATATTTTTAAAAACAGAGCAAGCAGATATAATACCCATGATAAAATAAACAAATAACCATACCACATTTAGTCTGGTTGTCTTCAAGGTGAGTCTAAAGTCGTACCCTGGTGCATATATAATGGTGTAATCAATAAATCAATAAGTATTTATTAAATACTTATTATATTCCAAGCACTATGCCAGGCTTTGAGGACAGAAGTACAAAGAAAGAATTTATCCCTACTTCACAAGGAGTTTACATTCTAGTAGCAAAAATAACAAGTACCTATATAAATATATACAATATAAAATTGATAAATATAACAATATGCAAAGAAGTTAAATACAAAGTATTTTTGGAAAGAAGGCACTAGCAGTTGAGGGAAAAGGTATTTGAGCTGCATCTTAAAGGAAGAGGTAAATTGTAAGGAGGGAGTGCAATACAGGCATGAATGGTAGTCAGTACAAAGTCAGGGAGACAAGAGATGGAATGTGATAGGAGAAGATAAGAAAGAAGGACAGTTCTGGTAGATTACAAGGGTACGAATGGAAAGATAGGATGGGGCCAGGGTGTGTAAGACTTTAAAAAGATAAAAAGAGGAGTTTATATTTATATTTCATCCTTGAGACAAAAGGAAGCCACCGGATAGACTGGGTATGGGAAATCACATGGTCAAATCTGCTCTTACGGAAAATTACTTTGGCAGCAGTGAGTAGGATGAACTGGCCTGGTGAGACATCTGAGGCAGGGAGATCAATGAGGAAGAAGCTGCAATGATTTAGGTGAGAGAGAATGAGGACTATGATGACAGCTTTGGGACTGGAGAGAAAGAATCAGATGCAGGCAGAATGTGAAGGCAGAAAATAGCCAACATTTACCCCTTTATCTAGTTTTGATGTTAAAATTAGAAGAGCAAGTTTATGTAGTATATAATTTGTTTCACAATGGTGAATAGAGGCTGAACAAGATTAGGTTCCAATTTTAAACTTTTATTTTTTAAAAATTTTTAAATAAGATCTAATACTGTGTTTTGAAAAACTGTCCAAAACTGATTGACTAATATGTTCCTAAACTTGGCCTCTAATATGGAAGCCACTTAATAAGAAATGAGGAAAAAAGAAAAAAAAGGAAGGAAGGAAGAAAGGAAGGAAGGAAGGAAAGAAAACCTAAAAAAATTGACATATAGTCAAGATATTATTTCTACATGCTTCACAAATAAAGGCAGTTCCCTGTTTAACAAAAGGTGAGCAAAGCTCTTTGGAAACTATAGGTTAAACTTATTTCTATCCACCACTCCTCACTCCTACTCTCAGCTCAAAAAAAAAAAAAGATTTTTACATTTGACAGAAATTTATCTTGTCAGTATCTCCCTCATGAAATTCCTGTTGACTTATTACAACTAATTGTTAACAGAAATCTGATTCCTTGATAGATGGGAACACAAGTTCATCAGGCAAGGTGAGAATGAAGTCAAGATTAGGATTAAGCATAGTTCTTTAAGGGATTAATGAATATAGGTAGTTTGGGAAATGATAGGCACTTGAGTAAGTTTCTGTGTGAGTAATTTATTTATTCGGAAACCTGATAAAAGGAATTAAAATTTAGGAGGCAATGTGGACAGTTCTTGGATTTAGAATCAAGAGAGACCTAAATTCTCATCCTACCTCAGATACTTAGTAGCTCTGTGACCTTAGGAAACTAACTTCTCTGAGCCTTAGTTCTCTCATCTGTAAAATGTGTTAGTTGGATTCTATGGCTTCTAAAGTTCCTTCAACTCCAAGCCTATGATCTTCTGAACCCATTTATTTCATAACGTACATTAATAAGGTCACAGATTTAGAGCTGAAAGGGACCTCAGAGCCCTGGTAGTCCAAGCCCTTTATTTTACACATGAGGAAATAAAATTAAGACCCCCTTAAATAAGTATGATTTCTTATTCAAATCAAGTAAATACCTTATGTTTTTCCTATAACTTCTTAGTCTGTGAAGAATATCTTCATCTAGATCACATGAATCTGGGACACATGAATTTCTGTTGTTGCTGGGTTGTTTTAATATTGTGAACATTGTGTGTCAATATAATGGGTTTCATTTGTAATCCCATGTATTTTATTTTATGCGTTTAAAAACATTATTGTCACAGAGATCTACAGGCTTTTTCTAATAGCATAAAGTGTCTATCATACAAATATACAAAAAGAGTTAAGAACTGATCCATCCGGCATGATGGCATGATTATGTTTTGCTTTTAAAGATCCACACCTGAGGTAGGTATATTTTGATACAGTATTCCTCTAGAAACCTAATTACAAACTAAATAGTTTTTATTTCTTTATAAGAATTTTCATATTACTTCTTAAGGTTAGACTGTTTAGTAATATTCATGAAAATATTCATACTTTTGAATTACTTCTACACAATGGGAAGAAGCAAGCCTTTTGGTGAATATCTTTAGATATGAGTGAGCTATAGTTTAATTTCTGTGCTTGCAGTTCTACACTTTAAAAATTAACATGGCAATGTGATATATGAAGAAGAAACATGCAATAATTACCCTAAAAAATATAGCACTAATTAGACTTTTATCTATATAAGGACCAGGATCCCAAATAAGGTAAGGAGTAAGAAATTTAGGGAAGGTCTGTAGTAGAGACAAGAAAATGTCTAAAAAGGATGGAGAAATTATATGCTTGTCAAATACCTACTATCTTCTTGGATATGACGAAAAGAAATGATCTAGAACATCTTTATAGGCCTGTGCAGTAGAAAAACAAATATTGCATAAATGCACTTGATGATGAAACGCTGTCATGTGTTACCCTAGGTACTCTGAACCAGGTAATAAGATGTAATCAAATACTGCAATCTCATCATAGCAACAAATTATAGATGGAGGTAGAATGTGGTAGGTATCATGCTGGAGCCAACAGACAAAAATTTAAATAAATTGAAGGTTTTGTTCTCTGCCAAATAACAATTTACCTTGCCTTAAACTTCAAAACAAAAATGAAATTACCTGAACAAATTATATAGCATATAAAGGAGAAAGAAGAGCAAAACCTCATGGACAATACTAATTATTCTTTCTGTCCTTGTTGAAAAAAAAACCCAAAACCTTAGACTACACTAATTAACAGACTATTTCAACTTCTATAATCCTTCAGTTTCAATAACTGTTTCAGAGAAAGAAACAAAGTTTGATTTTTTTCCCCCTGAGGATAATGGATCCATTTTAATATTATTTAAATCAGAAAAACATTAGGGAAACCAAAAATGAAATATATTCCTCTTCCTTCCTTGACTATCTCCAGTTAATTACTATGAATTCAGGAATTTTTAATTCTAAATTGAGATATTAAGATATCTTAAGAAAATGATGTTACATTGGAAACATAATATATATTGATATTAGACATTTAGAAACACACATTTTTTGACCCCACAGAAAATCTCACATCATACCTTAGAACAATAAGGAAGGATAATGAATGCTGCATTAGTTTACTATGAATAAATCATGGAGCTTTTCAGTTCAACTACACATTCTGTCAATTTTATCAGGGATCAGATCATATAGCAGAACCTAAAGAATGCTACTCTGCTATAGGTTGAAATGAATACACATATGGTCAAATTTTTTTCCATCAAAATTTAAAGTTATGATGCAAATTAAATAAAAATAAAACTGTACTTAAGAGCACTTAAAGTCTTGGAAGCCAGGTAAGAAACAAGGGATTCTGTCTTTTCTCAGTGAATTTAGGAAATAAATTATTTGATAAAACTTCAGCAAAAAAATAAAAATAATACCAGATAAATATAAAAACAAATTACAGAAATAACAATTGGATTCAACAAATGTTTACAAGCACCTACTATATGTAAGGCACAACAGAGAAGTCCCACAGAACCTATTTGACACTGATAAGAATACAGGCTGATCCTTCAAATGTCACACGTGTTTACCGAAAAGAGCCTCCATTCTCATCTCTATTTGCAATTAAATATTTAAAAAATCCTAAGAGGTTCACCTTTGCTTTGTTTGCATTCATTTTTACTCTGACTTAGTTGCCTCACAGTAGAAGGTTGCTCATTAACATTGTGAAAAGATTAAATAAAAGCATTCTTTTAAAGAATGGTCATATATCATAGATTTAGAGCTAGAAGTGACCACAGAAATCATCTGATTCAATCTTTTCATTTTACAGGTGAGGAAATTGAGGCCCAGAGAATTTATGTAACTTGGCCAAAGTCACACACAAAGTAACTGTCAGTGCTAGGATCTGAATTCAGGTTTTTTTTTTTTACTCTAGAGATGGTTATTTTCCCACTGTATCACAATACTTTCCCAAAATAAGAATAAGAACTGAACCTGTGATTTTACTGATATAAGGAAATTCCAGGGGAAGAAGCTTTGTCTGCAAAAACAGTTCAATTCCTTCTCCACAACTTAGAGTGTTAAAGGGTTACCTAGAGGGTTGAGAAGTTAAATGACTTCCCCAATCACAGAGCCAGTTTGTGTCAAGAGGCGTAACTTGAATCCAGAAGTTCCTAGCCATGATGCCACATCCAGATCTCTGTTTTGTCACTGACTAAAGCACATATCAATCATCTTGGTTTCTCTCATCAAAAGTCTTATCTAAATTGTAGCCACCTTTAAATTACAATATAGCAACCTCTTCTCAATCAGTCTGCTTTAATACCATGTCCTAAACACATTCTCTACCTAATTTTCTTTATACAGTTTGACCACACCCAACTTTGCAGACGTTTCCAGGAAGATGACAAAAGTTGATTACATACTGACATAGATACAAAATCTACCCTAGGGAAGGGTATAGCTTATATTTTGCAAAATCCACCTACTAACTTGTGGTTTTATTGCTAGAATTAGAGCCATCTTTGTGATATGATCGAGATTAGATTTTTCATTCACAAATTTTATAAAAGCTTAAATGTCTGAGTCTTTTCAAGGTCCTGGAACCAATTCATAACCTATGAAGGGGTACATATAAATCAGGAAGTTTAGCTCTGTGTCATATAATTAAAATATCTTCCTCTGACCTTATACATTGGTTGAAGCAAATGGATTTTCACCTTGTCTATGGTGACCAAGCCTTGCCCCCTTCCATCCTAGTACAAAGTTGAAGGCCTCCGTCTTACTTCACTTTCTTAATTAGGAGACTGCCTTGGTATCCCAGAGGAACACTAGTATGTATCTGGAAGGTGATACATTAAATATGTACTTATATTAATGTCATTTCTACTATGAAACAGAATTCAGTAATACAAAAGTTATTTTGGAGAGAACATAAAGTGAAAGAAAATAAAATCCTTTAGATTTTTTTCAAAAATAGAACTGATCTTGTTAGAGTCAAAGCTGCAAGCAACAATTTCTGAGGTGTCTGTTGTACCAGAAACATTCTTTCTTCCCCAGCTTTCTCTACTGTTCCCTATGACATTTGAAACTGTAATCAATATTTAAACAAGATATTTCCTGTTAGTTTCTTGTTAAAATAGAATGGCATACTTCCAACACTGATCTACAAACTTCAAATGAAAGCACAACAGAACTAAGTAGCAAACATCTTTTTTCCCCACTTATTAAAACATAATTTTTGATAAAAGGACAATTGTATAAAACCTGGATTTGAGCAATATGGCAATCCTCTTTGAAAAGGAGGCCACAATGGCCAAGAACTGGAAATCAAGGGGATGCCCATCAACTGGGGAATGGATGAATAAATTATGGTATATGAATGTAATGGAATACTATTGTGCCATAAGAGATGATGAACAAGAAGACTTCAGAGAGGCCTGGAAAGACTTATATGATCTAATGCTGAGCAGAAGGAGCAGAACCAGGAGAACTTTGTGCACAGCAAAGACCCTAGTGTGTGAGAGTTTCTTCTGGTAGACTTGGATCTTTATAGCAATGCAAGGACTTAAAAAAAAAATTCCCCATGATCTTCTAAGGCAAAATGTCTTCCACATCCAGAGAAAAAACTATGAAATTCAATCATAGAATGTAGATCATTTTTGCGTGTGTGTTTAATGTTTTGGTTTGTTATATTATTTCTCCCATTTATTTTAGTTCTTCTACACAGCATGACTATAGTGAAAATGTGTTCAATAGGAATGTATGTGTAGATCCTATATAGAATTGCATGCCATCTTGGGAAGGGAGTGGGTGGGGGTGGGGGGGTTGGTAGGGGGAAAAAAAATCTAAGTTTTATGGTAGTGATTGTAGAACACTAAAAAAAAAAAAATAAAATGAATATATTAAAAAAAAGAAAAGTAGGCCACAAATTCATATAAACGGAAACAATCTAAACTAACATTTTCCCTTTTTCTCCCATTAATTTTAAGAGTAGTAATTTTTAGAGGACAACTATGATACTTCTTTTCTTCCTCTCATTTCTGTCATTAATGATGAATGAACACATTTTGGGGGGTGGGATGGGGGAACCTATGATAGGATTAAGCTGCAATACATATACCACTTGCACTGCCTAAGAGAGAAAGACCTAAACAGTCTATAAATGTAGAGTTAAAGTAGGATGCCACACCTAGAGAAAACAAGAGGTGTTTCCACAAGTAATTTTTAAAGATTATGAAGTAACTGTGCTTTAGGCTGATTTAGGTTTTTTGGACTAGGCCTGCTGATTGCATAAGAATAGTTACAAGATGTGATATAAAGGGACACTGAGGCTTACAAGTGAAAAGAGTTCTTTCTCTTAAAGGACTAGAATTGAAGAAAGTTGATAGACATCTAGAGGACATGCCTCCCACTAAATGGGAATATCTAGAGACTAGAGAGAAAACCCAAAAGGCTATCCAAATTACTGAGGAAGGATAATGAGTTGAGGAAAGGAAAGAGAACTGAATTTGCATTATAAATATTCTAGTTAGAGAAGCTAATTATCTGACACATATATCAATCAGGAAGTTGGACTCAGGGAATACAATACAAGTAATAGGAGGACTATGATTGTATGGCTATGTTGTAGGTCACATCATGTCTGATAAAGAGTAATTAATTACAACACAGAAAGTTAAGTGTTAGTCGTGGTTCCATTTAATTAGTTCCATCTAGCTATAATAGATTATATAAAAATAATGTTTACCTGATTTTTAAATGCCATATACATTTGAGTTATATTCTAGGGTATCAAAGTATCAGACATCTTTAGGCTATGGATCTTTTATTTTAGGGACTTATACCTTGAGAGATTCTGTGATTAGAATTGTCAGGAATGTTGTAGTAGGGAGTCAGAATTTGGACAAAATGATTTTTATGTTCACCTTCAATTCTATCATTTTGAATACAAATAGATATCATTTTGAATACAAATAGAGAAGAATCACACATGTAAGTTAAAAGGCAAGAACAGATTAGTGATGTACAAAAACATAGCAGCTCCCTTTGTGATTGCAAAGAAGTGGAAATTGAGGGGATGCCCACCAATTAGGGAATAGCTGAACAAGCTGTAGTATGTGATTTAATGGAATGTTATGGTGTTCTAAGAAATGATAAGCAGGATGGTTTCAGAAAAACCTGGAAAGACTTGTACGAACTGATACAAGGTGAAGTAAGCATAACCAAGGGAACATTGTACATAATATTGTAAAGATGATCAACTGTGAAAGACAGTTATTTTGATCAAGACAATTCCCAAAGAACCCATGATGAAAAATGCTATTCACCTCCAGAAAGAGATCTGATGAATTCTGAGTGCAGATTGAAGCATACATTTTCCACTTTTATGAATTTTCTTACTTTTTTTGGCAACATGGCTAATATAGAAATATGTTTTGCATGACGTTACATGTACAATTGATATCACATTGTTTGCCTTCTCAATGAGTAAAGGAGGCTCAGTGGGAAGGAGAGATAGAATAGGGAACTCTAAAATTTAAAAAAAAAAACAATATTAAAAATAAAATTTAAAAAGTGAACTGAAAGTTGTAAAACTGTAGGAAAAAAAGAACATCATTGTCATCTATGTGGAAGATGGATTAGATAGGGGAGGTATTTATAGAAGAGAGGCCAATTAGGAGGCTTTTGCAGTTTTTGAGGCAAAAGGTGATGATGGCCTGAACCAGAGTAGTCACCATGTGAGTGGAAAGAAGGAGTTGTGGAAGTAGAATCCACTAGACTTGGCAACTATTTGGAAATAGGAAAGGTGGAGGCAAGTGATGAGTTGAAGATAACTTCAAGGTTGCAAACCTATGTGGTTGCCCATAAATAGAAACATTAGGGTTGGTTTCAGGGAAAAAATAAGTTGTTTTGGACATGTTAAGTTTAAGATACCTGTGGGACATTCAGTTGGAAATATCCAATAGACAGAAGGTGATGTGGGACTATAGAGGTCAGGAGAGAGAATAGGGCTGGATACTTAGATCTGAAAGTCATTTACATAGATATGATCATTAAATCCATGGAAACTAATGAGATATGAGAAAGAATATAGAAAGGAAGAGAGCCCGCTGAAAGAAGGTAAAATTCCTCATGCTGTTACTTTACAAAAGTGAAAAATAAGTATATAAAAAGCTTAAGAATCATGCCAAGGATTATGAGATGAATATGAAACTGAGGAGATGTCAATATTATAAGTATTTCATAGGAGTTTCTGTTGAAAACAGGTTTTTTTTGTTGTTGTTTGTTGAGGGGGGTGGTGGGAGGCATGGAAGGGAGAAATTGCATTTTATTTTTCTATTGATGCTAATCTTAAAATAGTCTGCAAAAGAAGCTTGTCCCTTAATGTGAGTCCTGGCATGATAGAAGAGCTGTTTCTAAAAGTACCTTTTGAAACTGCCTTTCCATGTGGGTTCCAAGGACACAGAAACAACATCTCTTATTGATCATAATATGTTGAATGAGGCTTTGCCAGGTGAACCTTAGGGAGTTAAACAACTGTTTTTGAAAATAAGCAATGCCTGTGGAAATCTAAATTTGAACGTCTCTGGTTCACTTAACCAAGTTAGAGAGAAAAAGTAGAGGCTCTTAGGAGGCGCTTTTAAACTTCAGTAGATAAATGTCAACCACAAAAATTGAGGCTGTTTGTTCTCAATAGCCTTCTAGAACGCTTTTCTGAGACTAATAACTTTGTACATTAAAAACAACAACAATTGAATACTGGATAAATATTTCAGGGTACCAATAAAAAGAATGAAAATCAATATTCTTTGGAAAACATAATTTTGCAGGGAGGGGGAGCAAAACGCCACCACTAAAATAAAAACAAGTACCCTCCAATAGTATGATTAATTTTTAAAGTCTGTTTCTCTTCTTCAGTTAATTTCATAGATATCATGGTATACTCAAACTGTCTGACTGAAAAAGAATGGCAGACTTTATGAAAAGAATTTTTAATTGAGTTCATTTGTTTCCTAAATTATTCATGAAACTTGTTGCTATCAAGGAAACAAACTCGCTGAACACTCTCCTGCTTGTCAAGTGACTCACAGCAATTAATCATTGTCAGTCTCTAATGTAACCTATCTGTAGCTTGAAGAAGGTTACAAATTATGCAGGTCTGTACTACACTTTCCTGCTTTGGCACCTTTGCTCATACCTTTCCTTAGGGCTATAATGCCCTTCTAACCAACCTTATCCTACCTCTCAGTGCTAAAGTTCTATCTAAGCCTTAAAAGTACCTGCTCCATTGTGCCTTCCTGATTCCCACATCCAGTAATGATATCTCCTTCATTAGAATCTGCTGCACTTTTTATATTTCTCTTTTGAACTTTATAGTAATGGAAAAACAGCATGGCACATTAGAAAGAAAAGTTGTTTTCAAGTTGGGAAATCTAAGTTCTAACTGGCTCTGACAACTCAGCTAAACCAACAGAGCTGGATGGGAGACATTTGAGATATTCTAGTCCAATGCCCTCGTGTAATACACCGGACTAAGATCAAAGTGCGTAAATGACTTGCACAGAGTTGCATAACTAATTCGTGGCTGAGTTGTGGCTAAAAACTAAGTATTTTAGACTTACAATGTAAAATTCTTTTGATCATACCAAGTAAGTTATAGTTTTCTAATTTGTAAAATTGGAATATTAATACCAACTTTACAAGGTGGCTGGTGGAGAAAACACTTTGTAAACATTAATGTGATACAGAAATGCTAGTATTATGCATTTTTATTTCCATATTTCAATTTAATTTAGTAATTTATGCACAAGACAATGCTAGGATCTGGGGATAGTAAAAAGACCCTTCCATCCAAAAGTGTCCATCTTAAAAAAAGTGCGTTCTACTGGAGGAATATATATCCAAAGAAATAAACGTAAGGCAAATAAACTAGAAATAGAACTAACAGCTAGGGATAAAGAGGAATCAGAGAAAACTTGATGGAATAGGTGAGAACTGAGGTGAAACTATAAGATAAATATTCTGAGAGAAAGAATTGAGGAAGAAGTTCATTCTAGGTATGAGGGATGTTTTGTGCAATAACATAGAAGTAGAAGGTAGAATGATGAGTTTGAGGAATGTTTGTTAGTTGTGCTTGGCAGAACTTATACAATGTAATAAGAAATTATGTGAAATAGGGCTGAAAAGGTAGGCTGATGAAAAATTATATTGAGGGACCCAAATGCTAAAACCTTATATTTTTGTTCTAGGAAATAACAGTTTTTTCTTTTTTGGGGGGAGGAGAGCATATGGTCAGATATGTGCATTAGGTAGATTATTTTGGCAGCTGCATGGAAGTCAGATTTGGAGAAGAGAGAGTGTGGATGAAGGGATATCTAGATATGTCTAGATGAAAGTCATATGTGTTGAGATAACTGAACACATGGGAACAAAAGAGATCATTAAGGATAAAGAGAGAAGAGAAAAGGCCATGAGGAAGAATATTGGGGGACACCTCCAATTAGGTGGTCAGGAAATGGAAAATGAAGAAGAAAAAGAGACTGAAAAAAAGGGGTCAGACAGAAGAACCAGGAAAGAACAATGTCATAGAAACCAAAGAAGGAAAATATTTAGGAGAGTGCAGACATTAACATATCACTTCAGAAATAATCAATGAGAGGGAGACACCTATAAGTTTCAAGAGAGAAAGAAACATTGCATATTGACCTTTCTAGCTCAAAAGAACCCCTCGCAGTCAGTGCATTGCAAATAGTAGACACTTAATAACTCTGTTTATTAAATTAGTGTACATAGTTTAGTTGTTTTATTTCTTTAATACCTTTCCACTACAGTACATGATAGGACTCAAGACATTGAATTAAATTCAATTAACAATGTATTAAGCACCTTCTATGTGCCAGGTATTTCTGGAACCACTGGGGACATAATATATATCTACAGGTTTTTGTAATTTTGTTTATTGGTATGCATTCCCTTCATGTACACATGGGAAGAGAAGTGAAGATAGCAGTGAAGTTTAATGAGTATTAGAAGGAGTGGCAGCACTGATTAGTAGACAAAAGTAGCCTAAAAATGAGGACTTGAGTTTAAATTCCAAATCTAATTCAAACTGGCTTTGAATTATTATAGTTGAGTAAATCACTTAATCTCTTAGGGCCCACACAACTCTCTAAATTGTTGTACAATTACTGTCTGAACCAATAATCCCCTTTGCTAATGAAATCACAGGTCCGGTCAAAGATAGATGATAATCTAAGATTTAAAATTTGCTCCCTCTGAATAACTAAGAGCTATATTCATTCAGTCAATAATATTCTCTAAACATCCTGTTCCCTGAAAATGCTTTCTGAGGAAGTACAGAGGTGAGGAGAAAAACAATAGTGTGTCTATCCAAGACAACATTGTATAGTGGAAAGAGAGCTGGCCTTGGAATCTGGAAGACATGATAAATATTGGCTTTGTCACTTTGGGCAAGTTTCACTTAACCTCTCAGGCAACACTCTAAGGTCAAAAATTGTAGGACAGTAGTGATCTATGCAGTTTCCTCAATTTGAAGTTCTTGGTAGAGCTACTAGGGTGGTGTGTCATTTCCTTTTCTAGCTTATTTTATATTTGAAGAAACTGAAGCAAACAGGGTTAAGTGACTTGTCCAGGGTTATATAACTAATAAGTAACTAAGGATGGATTTGAACTCAGGAAGATGAATCTAGACCTAAGCAAACTAAAAACATTCACTATTATAACTAAAGTGGTGGCTACCACTATTGTTTATTGTAAGTCCTTCCTTTTTGAAGAGGTGATATCTTGGCTTGCATGAGAATTGGATTTAAATGAGGCAGTTACACAAAGCCCTCAGCCTCAAATTCCATTTCATCAATGAAGTCAAGAAGACTAGAGACTGCATATGATGCAGTGGATGACTTTGGCATCTTCAGTGTCTGACCAAGTTTTAAGTGCTCCACAGTACCTGCTTCAGCCACCTTCATAGCTGTTGGACCAAGTTGTTCTCATCTATCTAGTCTGATGGTGGGAGAGGGAAGGGGAGGCCTTCAAATGCTGGGAGTAGACATCCCCTTAACTCACTGACAGGTTAGAGGCCCACTGGTTGCCCTGAACCTTGTGTAGCCCTATTCATGGTTTACTGGGATGTGGCTGCTATGCATGCTACAGCTTCCTTGAGCCACAGGCTCAAGGGTGAATCAGATGTACACCAAAAGTGGGTGAGCAGCCCTGAAAGGGGTTCAGCAAGCCCTCATGCTAGAGGTACTAGTATTCCTCAACACTAGAGCTCTAACACAAATATAGTTAACGTAGGCATTTGGAGGAAAGGTAGAATCACAAATGCAGGTAGGGGCTGATTTCACACTAGTAGCTAGCTTGAATACCTCGGCTAGTGGGACCATAAAAATGCAAGGTGACCCCAGGGCAGAATCATATCTGATCTTATAAAACTGCCCATTCTTGAGAGCTGCTAAGACCCAAGATTAGTGAATATACTTTTGCTAAGAATCATCATGTATACTTGTTGAAAAGAGTAATACCCTGATTCCAGATCCTCAGAGTAGCAGATCACCAGTCCTGACCCAAGATAGTCGGTAGGTCAATTTGGATTGAACCAAATAAATAATAAGCTATTTGGGTTTAGCAGCTAATGGAATCATCTCTACCATTTACTCTAATCCCCGGGCTCACATATGTAACGCAAGAAAGCAGACTGTTTTTTCTAATAAACTATATCTAAGATGCTGTAAATTTTTTCAGCTGTCCAAGTCAACAAGATCCCCCTTTGACTGGAATATCATATGACCAGTCCAATTCTTTGAGCTATTGGCAAGATATCAGTATAGAGAGGAAATGCAAGTCTGAATGCACAACAACAGAGAGAACTGAATGCCACTTCATATGGTCACTCTGCTCCTGCATTTACTGTGGCACCCAAGAGGAATCCTCAGGCATTCTCACAGTGGTATATGCATGATTTCTATATACCTTCTACAATATTCAAAGGAGTGCAGAAAAATGTTGAAGTTGTCAATGATAAAGGAAGCTTTGACTATGGGGAAATACAAAAATACAGGTTCACAATTTTAAAGGGGGAAAGTGAATTTTATAGTCTAGTTGATTTATTCAAAAGGGGTTAAAAAGTTAAAATTTCCTGTTGTAGTTAAAAGCAAGGAATGACAGAACTGGAAACAGGAATGACAATCATAAGTGCCAAGAATTCAAGAAATATGATTTCTCAGGCAATTCACTTAATTTTACTTAAAAGGCTGCCTACTTTGTCTCATATACAAAAGAATCAGAATTATAAATGAACACATGGGAAGCAGTTCAGTCTTTAGGTATGAAGGGATTCTTCTACAGACTTGAACCAGAGGATGGAGACACCTACTGAAGATCAAAGTTGCATTACTGTGGTTGGGAGGAAGGAGGGAGGGGGAAGTGTCTATTACCTCCCCAACTTCTCTCAGATCTTGCTTATTCAATCAATTTGTCGAGGGATCCTTAAAGGGATCCCACCAGTGAAAGAGAAGGAAGGCTATTACAGGTCTTCATGTTCTTTCTCCAAATTTTCTTACCCAAAGTTTCAAATCTACCTCCTATTTCCCTTAGAAGGCAAGTTTTATGTATTTACATATATACCTTTGAATATGACAACTTATCCACAATTCTGCAACCTAATTCTATTTGTCTTTCTTAGATCCAACTCTGAGGTTGACAATAAATATTTTAGTGTTAAAAATGAAAAGTGAAGAGAAGTTGGAATTTAAATGAATGACCTTAGTAATCATTGTAACTTTGACCCTGATGTATCAGAAGGATAATAGAAAGATACTCTAAGTGATGGATACACCACTGATGCTGTCCTCTCCTTAGGGTCTAACTACTCTTATTTTCAAGGTGGCTTATATATGTACGGATCCCACCCCCAAGTCTGAGTATTTCCTTCATTTTTTTCTGAAAAATCATTACTCACTCACTTTCCAACGAAGACACTAATTTGGAGGAGATAGATAAGATGCACAGGGTGGAACATGAATAGACTAGACGGTAATCTGTAGTTCTGGAAAGAGTACTCCCGTTGATGAGAGCATGGAGAAGAAAAGTATTCAGAACTTCAGGGAGTGACGGCTGTGTTAAATTATGTCCTGATCATATGACAATTGTTTTCTACATTTACATAATGTGCATGGCTCTGGTTGCCACATTTTTGGTAATATATTAACTACTGATAAACTGGGGAGGGTCTAGAAGGGAAGCCAGGAAGGTGATAGACGTAAATGTGATGCCAAAGCAGGCTTAGTTAAAAGGATATGTTTAGCTTGAAGGACAGAAGACAGATCTAAGAAGACTTAGATCTTCTGATCTAAGTCAGAAGATGTGACTTGGACACTCACATCTTAGAGGTGAGATGATAATTTTCTGTAAGTATTCTAATAACTATTGAGAGTGAAAGAAGAGGTAGACTTATTCTCCTTAATCCTAGAGGTCAGAAATAGGAGCAATGACTGAAAGTTATAAAGGCAAATTTAAACCTGATATAGGGGAAAGTTTGCTAACAAGGAGAGTAGATTCCTCCTTCACTGACACCGTCAAAGATAGACTGGTTGACCCCTTGCTGGGTATGATATAGAGGTTATTTTTGGTTAGGAACAGCTTAGACTAGATGATCCCCAGTGATTCCACAGTCTAGTAGTTCTGTAAAAGAGTAAAGAAGTGAAGTGAAAGAAGCAGTAAGACTGAGGTAATTAAGGAACATCAAAGTAAAAAAAAAGTAGAGAAAAATCATCCTCCTCAAAATGTGATTAGTTTGTGGGACAGACTGAAATAAATGTTTTAAGTTTGCTCATGTTATAAAAGACATGGCAGTATTAAGATATACATCTGTGGGATCAGATGGAGAGCATCAAGGGTATTTTGTATAGTATGACCTATATCAGGTAAAAATGTAGACACCTTTTAGAGTTTCTCACATGAGAGGACAAACAACTTGCTGATTAAATGCAGGTAGGAGAGATGCAGGGACAGTCAGAAACATATTATCTAACCAGAAGCAAGCCAGATACAAATTTCTAGAGAATAGGAAGTTCCTACTTTTCTGAGAATCAATAGAAGTACACAGAAAGGACAGAAGGCAAAACAAATTAAAAAATAGATGCTAGCTAGAATTCAACGGTAGATAGAACCTTTTGATTAGGGAGGAAATGGCAGTGGAGAGATCAACATTAAAAGAGAAAGGAGGGGAGGTAACATGGTGAAAGTCACCATTTCATGCTTTCCAAATTTCCTCCACAAATAGTTGGGGTAGATCAGTGTTCACAGGATAACTGGGGAAGACCAGAGGAAAGGGCCAGGAACAGAAGTCTGGCTGGGAGTAAAGGGCAAACACCTTCCAGACTTCTCCACTGAAACAACAAACAACAAGCCCTAGGGGCAGCTGGGTTGAGAGGCAGTAAACACCATAGGAATTGTCAACTCTGACTTTGTGAGGGTCAGACATATGAGGAGGAGAAAAATGGAAGGACCCTTTGCAGGTAGAATATCAGACTGACACTGGTGTGCTGACCAGACACAGTCCCAGCTGTGCCTGAAAGGTGAGAAGGAACTAATAGCCTTTGGGTGAGTGGAGTGGGAGTGCTACTGGCTGTGGGTACTTACAGGAGAGATGAATTCCTGTTTTTTGGTTTCAGATCAGAAGGCAGAATTGAAGGTTACAGCACTGGAGGGTCCAAAAGGAATAAGAGTATCTCCAGCAGAGCATGGCTGGGACTTCTGTGATTTGGAGGAGAGGAATGCCAAGGTTCTGAGCCTCAGGCAAGGCTCAGAAAATAAGAGGAAGTTCATGGAGAAGTTTTCTGTTTGGCTCCTGATTTGAACTGGTTTGGTGAAGAAGTCTCCCAGTCCTTCAAATTAAACAAGTCTTTCAAGAAGTCTTCCCCAAACATTCCAGTCTAATTCACTAGCACAATCCTTACCTTACATTCCCCACCTAAAACAGTCTTAAAGTTACTGTTTTTATTCTTTCCTCTGGTAGTTATATTAAGTGTATAAAGAAAACCTAATTTTCCATTAACTGAAGACATTTCATCGGAAGAGCTCCCTAGAAACAAAAGTAGGAGGGAGAATCTGATCTGATTATCTTCTCCACTTTTCTCCCCACTCCTTTAAACTGCTTTATTCAAATTGTTAAGGAATACTAAAAAGTTTCTTGTAATGTAAATAAATCAGTCTTTACTTTTGTTTTCTTGCATACCTTTCTGCATTGATAGTTTCTGTTGTTATGCAGTGGACTTAGAATACATGAATGTGATGCACTTCCTAGGTGTTGAGCATTGGTGATACAGTAAATACTGTACTTACTAAGGCTTATTTTATGTAGCACTATTAGTATTTGGTCTTTAAGAAAAACCTATTGTAAAAGACTGTATTAGTAAATGAACAATATTTCTTTCAACTTAATTGGTGTCTTAAAGAGCTCAGAAGTGCAATTTCACAGTCAATCCAAGGTGATTATGATCCTATGTGTAGATAGTGGGGCAAAGAGCACAACAAGGAGGAGGAATAAGAGAATATCTTAGTTTATGACTAAGTTTATGTAGGTTATGACATAAGTTTATGTATGACTTAGTTTATGTAGGTTACAATGACTCAAATAGCACAGCTACAATTCAGTGGGATTACCTATATGGCTGTGAGGACTACTGTTTCTTGGAAAAAGCAGAGAGATTGTATTCTTAGTGGAAATGTGCATAAGGCAAATTCTAGAAAGTCTTTGGGGGTCATATCAAATTGCTGTGAAAAGCTAAAGGTGTTTTGTTTTACACTTTTAAACAATGAATAAAAACATCTTTCCTGACAGCAGAAACTCTTTTCTCCACTGAAAATATAGACCTCACAGCTTTTAGCACTTTTATAAATTATAATTTAAACTACAGAAAACACAAAGAATCTTAAACAGCAATAAACTATCTGATTCTCAAAAGAAACCAAAGATAGCACTTTATATACATATGTAATGTGTGTGATATGTATACATATATACTATATGTAATATATATGTATTTACATACATTTATATTATACACACAAATCTTTCAAAAAATTCTGGGGTTTTTTTTTTCGTTAATTCAACTTATTTTTAAACCCACTTACTAATTATAACAAATAAAATGTTCTTCTCAAGAAGACAAATAATCAGTAAACATTCATTAAGCTCCTACTATGTGCTAGGCACTGTGCCAAGTGCTAGCTTTGTGCTGGCACACAAAAAAGATATATCTACACCCCTCAGTTAGCTGATTTTTTTGTTTTGTTTTGTTTTCATCTTCTTGGGTCTAAATTTAAGATTGTATTTCTCAAGGAACAGAACTTGATATTTAAAATTAAAGGAATATAACAAATTCTAATAAAAAAATTGAACAAATAATGACAGTTGCAGGGGAAACATTTTCTCTGTTGAATTGTTTGCTACCTATCAGAGGAAATAATCACTGATACTTCATTTCACTGAACTGAAAAGAGAAACATATATTGTTTGGTTTACTTTGAGTATATTTTATTTTAATCTACATAAAGTAAGTTCTTCTTTTCTCTTATTTCTCTTCTAAGTTTCTTCCTTCTAATTCTTTCATTACTTTTTTCAATGTTTTTTCAGCCATTTCTTTCACTTTAACTCCAAATTAAAGAATCTTTATTTCCCCATTCCCCTCTTACCTCAAAGCCAAATAATATCTTTTTTTACTGCAAGTGAACACAAGATTCTATCAGTTTTGTATATAGCTTATTTCATTGACATTTTGAGTGAAATAGTAGAATTAAAACACAAAAGACTTTAGTTGTTCCATCCCCCAAAAAAACTCCTTTAAGGAAAGCATGATGTGAATTTGAATCCAATTCCTAGTATGACCAACTGTGTCCTATAGAGAAGCCTTAACTATTAAAGTAATTGTAATACTATGGTAGGTGATGTTTAGTGGTCACCCCAAAAGAGGTAAAAAGGAGAAACCAGGTACTAAATAGTGATAAAGATTAAAAAAGAAAGAAAAAAATCAATAAAACATTTAAAATATATAGAAAAAATAATAATTCAGAATCTAACACAAACTGCACAAATTTGTTTCTAATAAGTAAAATAAAGTATACATTTACAAAAAAAAAAATTCTGAACTACACAATGGTAGCTCATGATTTCACCTGAAATCTTTTTTGTTCTTTGTATCCTGAAATACTCAGGTTTGTTGATTGGTAAGTTCTCAACAACAACAACAATAAAGAATATTTAAATGAAAAAATATCAAAGTAGAAACTTTGATAAATCTTCCATCTCAATAGAATTTAGTGCAAATATTCCTAAAAGTCATTTCTATGTCACAGTTTATCTTCATATAATATAGCAGTACAGAAACAAATCAAACTCACCACTTCTAATGAGGCTTTCAGGCAATGTCTCTGGTCATGATCCACAGAGGCCCTATGTACCTTTGTCTAAGGATCTTGAAGAGCTTTACAAATATAATTATACCCGACAACACCCTAGCCAAAATCTCACCTTGTTATGAATGATCATTTGTCAGCCTAGGAAGTCAATGGAGTCATCATTAGCAATAAAGTAATTACCTTATTATAACTGGAGAATCTATCATAAAAACTTATTTAACTGATTATATTTTTCCACTTGGTATGCCCCATTTTCCACATGGTTCAGATATAAATCTGAGGGAACTTGTACTGCCTAAAAGAGGAATAGCATAGCTGGGATTATATATATTAGTTCTGAATACATAACTGCAAAATGTATTACCTTGTGGCAAATGGAAATAGTATAAATCAGGTTTTCTTCTTTAAAAATTCAATTTGTACAACCAGTTTTAAAAGTTAAATTACCATCTATTCTGTGACAAACCAGTACCTAGAGTATTTATGAAAAAACACTGTTACTATTGCAAAGGAGTCACGTGGAAAACTATAGCTACTCAATTTATTGGCATATTTACATTTTCATTTAACTTTCAACTAAAATAAATGATTAAGTATTAGTGGTTTAGGAGAGAGTAGAAATCTAAAGATCAACTGTGAAGGTTTGTGTTTATCTTTTTTAGAGTTGTACTCATAGACCTTAGGCACCAGTTGATTATCTATGAGTAATAGCCACCCACAAAAGGCCTGAAGGAATTCATTCTGTTTGTCAATATCAAACTTAGTTGTCAATAACAAACTTATGATACATCTTTTTCCAGGCTACCATTAAGTGTAATGGGTGGTTTACTGGGAGGTGACATACTATGTAAATCCATATATGAGGAAGAGGTTGATTTTTAAAAGGTAGAATGAAATTGGAGAGAAAAGATCTTCCTTTTCAGATTTTTGTTTGTATATCAGGTGGTATGACCTCAAGGTCACAGGTGGCCCATAGGTCCTCAAGTGCGGCCCTCGGACTGAATCCAAACTTCACAGAACAAATCCCCTTAATAAAAGGATTTTTTTCTGTAAAACTTGGACTCAGTTAAAAGGCTGCACCCAAAGACCTAGAAGACCACAGGTTCCCCACCCCTATATCCTACAGATAAACGATAAAGGGTCCAGTAATTGAATGCCTATGTGTTTTCTCTGTTGCCTAAGGATCATTAAGTATAGTGAGACTCTTCACCTAGCTGACTACAGGGTCATCTTTTGTTGCCACCACCATTCCCCCATCCACCAAACTAAGTCTTACAGAGATTGGGGCTTGTGTGGGTCTCAATACCAGAAAGTAGGAGTAAATCACAGATCCTTAATAAATAATAAGAAATAAATGATAAGATCTGATTCTGAATGATCATTTTCAGGATTCTGTTAGCAGTAATTTATTCAACAACATTCAATGAGCATCTATTAAGCATCTTATCCTTCTCAGGCAAGACAAAAAGAAGAGAGTGTTTGCCCTCAAGGAATTTACAACCCTTTGTAGGGGGTGGGGGGGACAGGGGAAGAAGGGACAGTACGTATAAATAAAAAAATTATGAACTCTATGCTAATTATAGGAGGAGGCACTAATAATTGGGTAGGGCTTTCCATAGGAAGGTGACACTTCAGCTAAGCTTTGAAGGAAGCTTCAATATGACATCTCTTAATTTTTAAAAAAATGTACATCTACTGCATTGAGCATGCAGTAAGTCATAATCCATTTGGAGGGTTCTATAAAGCTTCCACAAACCCTCCAATTATAAAAGAATTTTCAAATACAGAATCTTCTTTTCTTCTTTCAACTGTATTTGAGTTGCTAACTCAACTACCTGGAACTCTTCATGCACTGAAGTACTGTTGTAAATCAAGGCAAGAATTATCCAAAAACACATTATTCTATATAAGTAGTTTATATAGGTCTCTGTACCAAAAACATGCCTTCAGATCACTTGACTAAGGAGGCTGGTCTATCTTAGACATGATGTAAGAATAGGTAACAAGTAACAAGGAGCCTATTACACTGTTTTAAAGGTAAAAAGGTGAAGAGGGAGAGAAAACTTAAAAGTTATTGGCTGAAATGAGGTATGAAGATTTAATCTGTCATTTTCAGGTTTTATGCTTTTCCTACACTCAATCAGAAATAATATTTACTGTGTTTTTACTCAACATATAAAAACCAGAACTCCACCCTTCATAACTTCTCTTTTTTCGAGGTATCACCATCCTTCTAGTCACCCAGGTTTGCAGCCTCTGGTGTCAATCTTTACTCCTTGCCAACTCCTGTCAATTCCATAATATCTGTAAATTGTTCTGTTCTTTTTATTCACAGGGCTGCCATTCTAGTTCAGTTCATGACTTCTCATTTATTTTCTGGTCTATTTCAATAGCCTCTTAATGGGTCTTCCTATCTCAACTCTTTCCCCTCCCCAATTTATTTATATTCCATAAATTATGTTTTAGCTGCTAATGATCCCATTAAAGCATAGGTCTGGCCCTGTAATTACCCTGCTCTGAAAACTCCAGTAAATCCCTATTACCTCAAGGATAAAATTTAAATTCGTCAGTTTGGCATTTAAAGGTTTTCAACATATAGCCCTGGCCCACCTTTCCAGGATTATGGCATATTACTCTCCTTGATTTTCTCAACCATCCTGCCAACCTGACCTACCTGCTGTTCCTCAAACATGCATTTCATCTCCAGGCTCCATGCCTTTGTACAGGTTGTAACCATCTTTGGAATGTATTGTGCCCCCTCCTTACTTCTGCTCTTAGAATTCCTAGCTTCTTTCAAAGCTCAGTTCATATTTCACCTTCTGGAGAAGGCCTTTCCCAATTCCTCCCTAGGTGCTAATGATGTCTTCCCCTCACTTTTGAAATAAGTTTGTATTTATTTGCATATGGTTTGTATTGTTATCTGTACATTTGCTGTTCACTTACAGTAAAATGTGTGCTCTTTGACAGTAGGACCTAATTTTATTTTAATTCCCAGTGTTGTACATGTTAGGTGCTTAATAAATGACTATTAATCTCTCTCATTCTCCCTCATGTAGACACATAAACACATACACACACAATCCAATACCTGGTTTCTTTTTATAATTTTGGGGGGGGTAATAATCTATTGATAAGTTTTAACTACCATATCATGACAGCATTTAATGCTTTGAAAAGTTAAGGCTTATTAGAAATAGCTGGTTAACCTCAGAATCAGCATTCAAATCTTTTACAAGGGAAATTTTTGGAGACAGAACAATGAAGTGTTTTGTATTTTAATTACATATATATATTCACATTGCATATGTGTATATAATACAATGATTATAATATATACATTTGTATATGTATATACGTGTGTATATATATATGTATATATGTATATGGGTGTGTGTTTTTGAAGTTATAGTTTTAATGGATATGGACTAGATATGGAGATGGGAACTAGACCTGTCATTTCATTGGTACTGGGAACTCTTGAAAGAGAAAACTTTCCACCATTGCAAGTAGGCAGCATCTTCACAACTTACAGCCTTAGAAAACTGCACAGAAGAGCACCGAGATGCAATGACCAGAGCCACAAAGCAAACATAGATCAGAGGCAGATCTTGAACAACAGGTAGCCTTAAGTAACAGAGAGGAATAAAGATGAACTGACTTTAAAACCTGCCACAGAAAATTATTGACTGTGTGACCCTGAGCCAAGTCACTTAATCCCTCTATGTACCTGTCTCTTCATCTTTAGTACCCTATATAAATTCCTTTCCATCTCTAACCCCATGATCATATGTAGCTCTCTCTTCACTAACTCATATCTCACGCTGGAAAGGAGCATGAGGAAGTAGAAAGATCACTCAATTTGGAGTGAAAGAGCTTGGGTTCAGACCTACCTATGTATCTGTGTAAGTTGGAACTAAACCTCCCAATCTCCTGACTGCTGCTCCCATGCTCTTTCCAGCATACGATGTGGAATTTTAAGTCCTGAAATATTAAATGATTTGAAAAAAATGATATATCCTGATAAGCTTTTATCTGTTATCTGTTCAAATCTTCATCATTCTTGATTTCTTTCCTCATAAGCTACTAGATATTAAATCACTTATCTGCTCACCTAAAAGACCTAATGGGACTCTCCCAAGGCAGCAAATTTTATCTCTTAGAGAAACTGGATAGAGAAAGTGGAAACTAAGATCCACTTTTACAATGGAATCAGGAAGAATTGAGAAAAAAGGCAGAAGAAAAATACAAGATTTTGGGATCTTGCACACAGAAACACAAATAGCAGATGTTTTACAGAGCCTTTTCCTCAAGATAACACTGTGAGGTAGGTAGGGTAAGATTTTATTTTAATGATGAAGAAAGACATGTTCAACCTGGTTAAATGACTTGTCCATATGGAAAGTCAGAGCTGGGGCTCAAACACAGGAGTTCTGATATCACACATCCAGAGCTGCTTCCAAGCTGCCAAGGCCATTTCTAGGATCCTAATATTTTCAGCTAGGTCAAGAAAAATAGGTCACAATTAACACTACCTGTGGTTGCAAACAATTCAAGGAAGCCCAGAATAGATTATAGTATCATAAATAAAGTGCCTTAGAGGTCATTTAAGTCATTTAGACCCCACAGAGTTTAAATCTATTATTTTACAGATTTATAACTGAGGTCCAAAGAGTTTAAATGACACTCAAGATAAGTCTCAGGAGTAGGATCTGAACCCAAGTTTACAAATCAGCATGCCTTCCATGGCACCATTATAAATTTAAAATTTAGATAATAGCAAAATACATCATTAAATGATACACAGGCTTTATTTATTTTTACTTAGACTTTTTAAAAGTCAGTTTTGAGCCATAAAAATTATTTTTTTCAAAATCACTTTCACAGTTATCTTTAGCCTATCCAAACTGTGAAAAATCCTAAAGGACAGAGTAATAGTGATTAGATGGTACTACACATATAACTATTATAATGAAATATGCAAGATCAACCTGAGCCAATCAACTATTAATAATAACTCTTACACCATTCACTTTGCATAGACTGGTCCAATAACTATTTCGAGTACTTACCAGAATACCATAAGGCTCCAGTAATGGATCGTACACCATTCTAAAATCTTTCTGATAAAAGGCAGTCAATTAAAAATGCACATCACGTATAGTGAGAACTACAAACAATTTACCAAGGTTACTGTGCACTGGAGGAGATCTGGACAGCAGAAATAGTGAGTATGGTATATGGATGCACATTTACTGCAAGATGATGCAACTGATGCAAAATACATTTTGAATAGCAATATGCCATGATCAACCAACTTCTGAGGGATCTATTTTAAAATGGTTTTATGTTTCAGAGAGTGCTAAGGAGAGAGGCAAGGGGAAGGTAGAGGGAGAGGAAATAGATGAAGAAACAGATGAAAAGAGAAAAAAGTTGAGGGGTAAAAGAGCAGAGAGAGGGAAGGGGAAATAAAGAGGCAAAGAACAAGAAGGAAAAGGGAAAGAAATGACAGAGAAGGGTGGGGGAATAAGAAGACAGAAGGAAAAGAAACATTTTTCACCATCAAGGCCAGGAATTAGTCACTAGATGGTATATCCCCCTAACTACCACTGCAAACTCTCAGTTGCAGAGATTTAGAAACCAAAAAAGGCCTAGTTTTCATGGGGCCAGGCAGTTTTCACTGCTCCAAGCTCCTCTTACCAAATCTAACTCTAAGAATTTTTATCCAGCAAGGAAGGCTATTAATTGGGAACTTAAATGCTTCTTCCCCAAATGAACTACTCTGTGTAGACCTGTGTTCACTGAATAGGGCTTTCAGGTACTCAGTGGTCAAAGAATTCATGTCATTTTGTGGTGTCCTCACTCTGAAAGGTTCTAGGACTCCCCTGGGATTGTTAATGTTGATAAAGACTTCCAAAGGGACTCAATGCAGGCTTCTGATATTATGAACTCCATAGGATCATACCTACAGAGTTAGAATGGACCTCAGAAGTCTAGTCTAATCTACCCTTCCTTTACAGACAAGGAAACTGAAGCATATGGAAGCCAAGTAAGTGACCATGGACACACAGGTGCTGAGTGTTATAACAGAATTTGAACACATGTCCTCTTGATTCCAGACTCTTTCTACTATATCACATAACCTCCTGGCTGAACAAAAATGCCTGAGGAAGCAAAGGGCTGAAATACTTCCGAAGTGTATCAGGTGTGCCAATTACTTTGGTGTGGGGATACCAGTGTGAACCAGGATTGTGGGTGTCTGCAATAACTGGTGAGTCAATCAATTATCTAAAACACAATAGATATAAACAGATGACAAAGACGATAAGGTTTCGTAGGATAAGTACTAGGTGAATAATATAGCTATTCGCTGTAGGATTCCAGAGGAGAGAAAAATCTGCGTGCACCAGGAGGTCTTCACTAAAGGAAATGGGCCTTGAGCTGTGTTGTAAAGGATGAACTGGTGAACGGTGTTTAGTATGGGATGGAATTCTAATAAAGAAATAGCAAAGCAAGACATTTATGCAACACTTGAAGGGTTGCACATAACTTTACATAATATTTTGTTAATTTATTCTCATGATCTTGTGATATGGGAAAGTTTAGTGTCCAAGGAAAAATAGCATCAAGAATATTCAAGGAAAAAAGTATAAAGAAGAGAAGAAGTAATAAACTATTATAGACTTCAGAGAAACCACAAGATCACAGATTTTGAGATGGAAGGATTCTTAAAGGATGCTCTAATTTTACAGATTAATTCAAATGCTCGAAGTCACAAAAATATAATGTAGCAGAGAGTGAGACTCTGACCTCCATTTCTCTTACTGTATATATCTATTGTTTCTTTCTCTCTGTACCACAAGGATAAAGACTGAAAAGGTCATTGGATTGACAATTAAGGCATCATCTGTTACCATAGAGAGGGAAAAAATAATTTAATCACTCTGTACCTTACTTTCTTCACCTGTAAAAGGAGCATTGGGGTAAATGTCCTCTAAGGACCCTTCAACATCTATGATCCTGTGGTATATCTGCACTCTGTAACACTGTTTACTATGTCTTCTCTTCTGGATTCACTCTTGTCCCTTGGTTCAGGGGTCACTTATCTTTCCTGGTTCTCTTTATACTTATCTGACCACTAGCTCCTTTACAGGTTCATCTTCACCCTCCTGCCCCCTAAGCAAAGCAGAAGAGCGTGAAGTCAGATCACAAGAAGTTTCACCAATTAGTGGAACACTTGAGGGTAATCTACTTTTTCTAGAAGTTTAGCAGAAAAGTGGAGGAATAATAATAGGGGATATTTATATAGCAACTTATTTATATCATCTTACAGGATCTTCATAACCTTGTGAGTTGATATAATCAACATTTATTAAGTACCTCCTATATGTCTGACACTGAAGATACAATTACAAAGAATGCCATAATATCTGTTTATAAAGAATTTCCATTCTAATAAGGAGGTGGCTAGGGGATGGTAAGACCAAAAAGACTTTTCTTTGTCTTTGTTGCTGTTTGCTTGTTTTCATTTTTTTGTTTTTATTTGTTTTAAGACTAGAGACCTAAATATGTCTGTAGGCAGGGAAAGGAAAGAATGATATTTTTCGGGGAGAAGAAGGCTGAGTAGGTATGGATCATTTGTAAAATGGCATATGGTCCTGAAGAACACCAAAGATAATGAATTCAAGAGGACAACTGAAGAGTTCCAAATTGCTGGGTAGGAGGTCATCTCATTCTCTAAGGCTGGGAAATCTATAATGAGTGAGAACATCAAGAAGTTTTGAAGTGTACTGGGGGAGATATGAAGGTCATGACATAGAACTTCAATTTTTTCCCCTAACCAACTAGAAAGCTTGATAATTCAATGAAAGAAAATGAGTTAGGATGCTCTTAGGGATTCTGGGAAAGAAGTTTGGGGACACCTGCAGTAAGAAGATATTTTGTAGTGGTTAGAGAACATGAACTAGCAGTGGACCTAGTCCACTGTTTCCAGACTCCTCTGGAAGCATTCAGCGTCTTAGGAGTAGCAATAAAAAAGGTGGATGGTTGAGCAACTAATGAGGAGGCAAGGATAAAACTGGGGGTCAGGGATTACTGATTCTGTAACATCACAAGGACAAGGGTGTCCTTGGTGAGACTGAGACTAGAAACACCTCATCTCTCCCATATCTTCTAGCAGTCTGGGGGTCTGACTAGATTTTGGCAGGCCACTTTATTTTCTTCAGTTTCTGTTCTAACAGTCTTTGGTTTTGTAATTCTGTGGGGCAAGGGATTCAGGGATAGAGGACAAGACCTAGTTAACATAGCTTATTATGGTCAAAACTGCAAAGGGAAAAGAATAAGTTCAGAACGCAACAGAACATGAGGAAAACAGGACAGACCGAGAGGCCCCACTAAGGACAATGAGCATGCTCAGCAGGAATGAGGAAAGGAATGGAAGAGGCAGGGCAGAGATTCTGTCTTGGTGGGAAAATTCGGGGTTGAGGATCTTGCAGGTGAGTCAGTTTTGGTTGTTAACTGATAGGGGCAATCGCCCTAATGAGGTGGGATGGCGATACAAAGCAAAGATGGCGGTCACAGGGATCTGAGGAAGATCTCTACAATTCTTTCAGACCCTATGATTCTCACTCATCTCAATTGCAGTTGGCATGGAGGCCTTACTACTTCAAACCATCATTCCTGACCCCCACTGTATTCTTTAAATGTAATGAACTTCTGGCTCCTTCCCCAAGTGGTATTCATTAAAATGAAGATGTAACAATCTTGTGAGGGTGATCAACCACAGCCCTAAGGGATAATCTATGGGTACAAGTGTCTTCTGGTTCTATCAAGCACGTCATCTTATTGCTATCCATATCTATGACTTTCCAGTAGTCCTTGAAATGACATCAAGGACCTGGTAGAAGAAGAAGCTGTAGCAGAACAATCTGCATTCCTTTCCAAACATTAGTCAACACAATCTGAGCAAACAGTAGCACTCAAGCTACAGCTGTGGTTTAAAATTTTAGTACTGGTTATCCCCCTTTCTCTTACAAGGACAAGGCATTTACCTGGCAATTGAGCAACACAGATGTGATACTGTTGCCATGGGAAACATTCTCTGATCTTTGTACAAATGTCTTATGATTTCAGGAAGATTTTTAATTCAGATTCTTTGAGGATGCTATAGTCATGGAACACTATTGATCTCTAGAGAACTGAAAAATGAGGATCATCAACGAAGTGGTGGGTGTAAACAGGATAAAATGAATTATAAAAAATGACAAAGGTAAACCAAAGTGGAAAATGTCATCAAATAAATACAGGAGTGGAAAAAGATGGACTTGTCATGTAGTGAAAGATGACTCACAAACAGACTGTGTACTCCAATGATATGCTTGAGCAATCAAGAGAATGTGAGGAAGGCACTTAGCATGTTGACATGGTAGACATGGAGAGGAATCGAATAGGATGGGTAACCATGGGAGCTGTATCACTGGAAGAAAGGCCCACATAGATGAAACCACTTTGAGAATTTGAGTATGCTTAAATCTAAAATATACATTTCAACAATTCAGTAATATCAATATTTTTCAACAATGTCATTTACTACTGATAAACAGGAACAGTTGGCATGCATCATAAATCTTACCACTTTTTTTTTATTTACTGCTTTGTTTTCATGTTTATTACTCTTGTGTTAGGGTCAATTATTTTTCTTGGTTGTTAAAAGGCTTTCCTTCAAGGAATTATCCATGCATACTACTGTCTTGTGCTTTTATTTAAATGCTTCTCAGTTTTACATGCTCTTCTCTGGAAAAAATGATGTCACAAAAACCTAATCATGATAGACTGCCTCTGTTATTAACTCCCTATCTATATGTGGATGTATGTGAAACCCCACTTAAAAAAAACACACACAAAACACAAAACAGAAACACAGTGCAAGCATATTACTGTATTTTATGGCTAGGCCAACATTGTGCTTTTCATGATACATTAAAAAAAGGTGGAAGGAGAAGAAACACTGAAATAGAACACCACAGATGAAATGTGATTAGGGCTTTAAAAGGTAACACGGTTATAACAGGTTTTTTTTTTTAATTGCAGCAAAAGATGGCACCACATACAATAAATCTCCCTTGACCACACAAATCTGAATTGCAGTTCTCTAACATTAAACACTTCATTAGTGTAGTCTCTTCCCCTAATCATCTGTTCTCTGACTTTATTTGATTCCATTTATTTAAAAATGCACTATAAAAAAAAATGTCAGCCTTACTTGACACTCATGATGAAGCCTGGTACAGAAGACAGGAGTGCGGGAGACTTCAGATCTGTCTTCAATAAATCATATCTAAAATAACCCAGACGTTGCCTCCTTGCCACCCAAACCAGCCCGGACTATGCCCATGCCCCACCGGCTGGCAGCAGAGCACACCATGACTCCGGCTGGAGGCTCCACTTCTGGTTTTAGTAACAGCCGGGAGCCAGGCAAGGTGCCAAAAAAAAAAAAAAAAAATCCAGAAGCCAGCGGCACCTGAACGTAGCCTCGGGCGATCGGATCTTTAGCTCAGGAAAAGCAGCTCGTTCCCAAGGCTACCCGTCCAAGGTGGCGAATGCCCACCGCCCAAATCCAGTCCAGAGGTCATCTGAGACCGAGTGACCTCCCTCCCACCCTCCCATCAGGACCCCTAGCCTCTCCCTCTTCTGCCCTTCCCCCCTCCCTGCAGCTCCGGCCGAGGCAATGAATGGAGCGCTGCGAAAACGTCTCCGTGGGGACTCGATCTGAGCATGCTCCGCAGTTCCGGGATCTAGGCAGGAAACACAGGCACCGCACACACCCACGTTAGCGCGCGCCCGTCCCGCGCCCGTCCACCTCACCCTTCCCCCTCCGCCCCTAGACGCAGAGGCGGGAGGAGGTGGGGGGCGGGGAGGCGGCCGGGCTTCCCAGGGCGCGTGCGCGGGAAGGGAACCTCTCGGGCCCCGGACAGTTTTGGGCCCAGCCCCCACCCGCTCTCCTCCCTCGAGGCCTCCTCCTCCCCCGCCCCTCCCGCCCAGCTCCTCAGCTGTAAACTCGAGTTCCCCGCCGCTCGGGGCCTCGCGGCCGACTGACGCCCTGGGCAGCATGGCCTCGCGGGCTCCCGGCCTGGCTCCTGCGCCCCCGCTGCGGCCGGTCACCCACCTGCTCTTTGACATGGACGGCCTCCTTCTGGGTGTGTAACTGCGGGCCGCCTCCCGCCCAGGCTGCGGCGCCGAGGGCTTTCTGCCTTTCTCTTTCCCTCTGTGGCAGCCTTGCAGGGGGAGGGGGCCCGAGGCGGGAGGGAGGGGGAGGGGACCGCGTGGGGGGGGCAGGTCAGGGGATTCCGCCCGCGCAGCCGCCGTGCTCCGCGCCCATCAGGCTGCCGGGGGGTGGACTCGCTGCCGCTTGTCACGGGCGCGGGAGGAGGAGGAGGAGGAGACCCTCCACGTGGTCACCCCTTCTGTGGCCGGCCCGTTACCCGTGGAAACCCGCCACGTGCTTCCCTCCTGGATTTCGGCCAGGGCGTGGCCGAATCCCTCGGGGCAGGGACGTCCACGGAGCCCCCCGACCCCGAGGGGACCCTAAAGTGCCCCTCACCCACTTAGGCAGAGCTGCCCTGCGGAGGAAGCTGTAGGTGTTATAGTAAAAATTGCCAGCATTTATACGCTCATCATCATCATTAGAACCAACCTTTATGTAATAGTTATGTGCTAAGCTCTGCGCAATATTACCGGATTTGGTCGTCACCACGGCCCTGGGAAGGTGTGGCTGTTCTTATCCCCATTGTACAAATGAGGAAACAAGTTTCGTGACTTGCCCAGGGTCACAAAGCTACGTGTGTCAGAGATTCGATATGAACTCAAGTATACTCTATCCACAGAGAGGCCTTTGAAGTAGTTACCATTCCACAGAGCCTCCTATTAAGTCATGAGTAAGTTTTAAGCTATAAGATGGCCTAAAAGTTTTAGTGCATTTAAATTTTTACAGCTTAAAACTGCCCTACAACTTGGACATTTCCACATATTCTGAAAAAGCATCTCCATTATCGTTTTAAAGCTAGTGACTTCATGGGCTGAACTGAAGGCCATGCAGTGGGAGGTTTTTGCAGGGAAAAAAGATTCATAAACTCATTCTCTTAAATTAAACAAGCATTTATTAAGCAGATTGCTATAGGCCAGCCTAGTTGATAGGGTTTATGGCAGAAAGAGACTTTATTGGTCATGTATCTATTCTATGCTGCAAAGGATTTGCCCCAAATCAAGAAGTAACGGAGTCAGTAGCAGAGCTTAATTCCTCTCTCTCCAATCCTGCTACACAACATTTTAGGTTGTGCCCTGGAGTGTGATAGTTAACTACCAGCTCTCTGTTATACAGGAGAATTCAAATGCTCCAAGTGAGAAGCCACTCTTATCGATCTGGTAATTTACTGTTGGAGTGTCTTAGGTATCAGAGGCAACACTTGAACACAAGTCTTGCTGGTTTCAAGTCTGGGCTCTCTATATACTGTAACATAATACTTCTCTGTGGTGTACATAGTAAGTATTTATATTTGTTGAATTCATTTGAATTGGAAAATAAGGTAGTTAGATCACATGCTCTCTAAGCGGGGAGGAAGGAGAAAGGTATTTATATAGTGTAGTCCAGGTGATGTTTACAGATATTATTTCATTTGATTCTTATAACAATCTTGGGAGGTAGGTGCCATTTACTAATCCCATTTCACAAACCAGAAAACCAAGGCTAAATTACTTGCCCAGTCACACAGCCATTAAGTGTGTGAGGCTAGATTTGATGTCTTTGTAACTTTAGATCTAGAGTTCTTGCTACTTTGGGCCTAGCACCATAAAAGGTTTCTTTTAGCCCTAATCTCTTGTTACTTTATGAAATTAAGTTTCAGTTGCTTTGTGACTTGACAGGGTCACCACATAGCTAATCAGCTACTAAGTGTCAGAGCCTGCACTGGAACTAAGGTCTACTGAGTTCAGTATTCTTTCTGCTATCCTATGGATATACGCTGATAAATTAGAAAATCCTCTTTCATATACATACGTGTACTATAGCAGGTCTTTAGAATCTGTGATAAACAATTGGACTGTTCGTGATACATATTTAGCCCTATGTTTTCTCTTGCTAAACTGGAAAAATAATTGCTGGCTGAACTGTAAAAATAAGCCCAAAGTCAAAGTAGAACTATAAACTGTAGAAGTTGGCTACTCTTATTTTCTGTTGTTGTATCCAAAAAGGACACTTTGTAGGTTTGAAGAGGAGCATAAAGCCACAAAAATTAGATTCGTAAGGACCTTTTTTGACTGTGGAATCACAGCAGCATAACCAATATCTGAATCACATACCCCTCTGTTGCAGAAGTGGTCTACTAACCTTTGATTGAATTCCTATGAAGAGGGAAACCTATACCCTGAGGCAGCCAGTTCCATTTTTGGACGGCTCTGATGGTTAGGAAGTTTTTTCCTTACATTGAACTTATGAAATTATATCTCTGCAAATTCTGTCCATTGTTTCTTATTTAATCCCTTTTTAGCATGACTGCCCTTCACATACATGGAAATTGTCATCATATTCCCCCATAGTCACTCATATAAATGATTCACTTGCCTCTTGCTAGGTGAAATTATATCTCTGCAAATTCTGTCCATTGTTTCTTATTTAATCCCTTTTTAGCGTGACTGCCCTTCACATACATGGAAATTGTCATCATATTCCCCCATAGTCACTCATATAAATGATTCACTTGCCTCTTGCTAGGTGACTTGTCATTTAGTGTATTGTGGAATCAATGCTAAGAACTTCCTTCTTTTGATACCATCCAATATTCTTTCACCTACATATTTGCTTAGTACTACTAACCAAACAACCAAAATAATAACTGAGCTGCTAGTAACTAAAATAACACTTACTGGTTATTAGTAACCCCAGGGCTTACCTAGTAAGTACCTACTGATAAAATGCTTTCTGATAAAGATAAAGATTGATAATAATATTTAAAACTTACAAAGATTGTAATTGTTTTCTACAAGAAGCTAGTGGGGTGGGTGTGGGTGTATCTACCTACATAGGCCCTTTGAATATTACTGTCTTGAGGGAGGTATTCATGGATATTAGAGCCCACATTTAACTCTCTCTTTGTTCAGTCCTGTCTGACTCTTCTCCAAGATCCCATTTGGGGCTTTCTTGACTGGATTGATTTGCCATTTCCTTCTCTAGCTCATTTTACAGTTGAGGAAACCAAGGCACACAGGTTTAACTGACTTGGTTAGGGTCATACAGCTAGTAAGTTCCTAAGGCCAGATTTGAACTCAGAAGATGAGGTTTCCTGACTCCAGACCTGGCACTCTATCCACTGTGCTACCTTCAGAGAGGCATTTTTCCCTTGTGTTGCTTTTAATCAAATTTCAGCAAACTTCTTTCCTAGATGCCAACACATTCCCTGTGAGGTGACTTTTGGTAGTGACTTCTTTAAGTGGTTAGATTCATATGTACTTTGCCCATTTGACCCTCCTTGAGAAGAGCAGAGTTTGGGAAAGACTAGGAGAATGATTCTTTTGCTTTCTAGTGTTCCAGGCATACTCTCAGCACCTTGCGGTGAAAACAGATGCTTGGGAGGGAAGGACAGCTGTAGTAGAGGCTTTCCCTCCCCAACACATGTGCATCCTACATGCTAGATGGGGATAAGCCACAAAAATAAATAAGCTATTCCTGCTATGCTCATCAGATTCTTTATACAACATGCCCTCTCACTTTGTACCACTCAACTTATGCTGTTGGTAAACCCATTTGTCCTGCTCATCTCTGGTATATGTGTCAAAGGTCACCAACTTTTGCTTGAAACTTTAGTTTTCTTAAAAAAAAAAACAAAACCTCCAAACTAGATTGTAACCTATTGTATTCTTACATTTTGATGACTTTTTTCCTAGTTCTTTGGGTCTAGTCCATAAAAAGCTAGCTAATTGAATAGTTCTTTAAGATGTAATTCTGATGAACCTGATTTTTAAATAAATGTTTTTCATGTTTATTTTGTGATCACTGTTCCTTTCCAATGACTCGCCTTTCTCTTTCTCATCCCAGAAACCTCCCTTGTGAGAAGTAAGCACAGAAAAAGAAAATACATCAATACATTTACCATTTATGGGAATGTATATCTCATTCCTCACTTAAGGTTTGCCACCTGTTTGCTGAGAATATACCTGATTCCCAAAGCATTTATTGAGCATTTGGTGTAGGTTTTTTGGCTTAAATTTATATTCAAATATTAAAACCAAGTCTGAATTCAACTTGGGTTCTCATTCTTTTAAAAAATTTATCCTGATCCTATAAGGAGTATAACAAGGTAAAATGTATGAAAATAATGCTAATAATATAAGAAAAAAGCCATATTACCATAAAATATAAAGATATACTTCATGCTCTAATCTTTAACATGCGTATATTGTCATTTCTACCAACAGTAATCCTTTCATGTTTGGAATGGAGTGCCTTCATATTTATATTTATTGAAATACTTTTCAAGACCCTGGTTAAATGTCTTCTTTGATAAGACCTTCCCTGATCTCTCCCAACAAGGAGTGATTTCTTGCTCTTCAGATATATAATGGTTCTTTGACCTTCATGATATGTGCCAATTATTTGGATACCTTTCCTTGCCCATTAGAATCCAGATTTTTGTCTTTAAGCATTTCATTTTCTCACCCATCCAATTTCTCCAGCCCCAATGAACAGCAACAAAAGAAAAAATTAAATCCTTGTAATAAATATTTATAGTCAAGTAAAGCAAATTCCCACATTGGCTATGATGAAAATTTTGTGTTCACTCCTATCTTACTCTTTGTGACCCCATGGCCCATAGTACAGTATGCCAGGCCTTCTTTCCACTATTTCTCAAAGTCTGTCCAAATTCATGTTTATTGTTTCCATGATGCTATCTATCTTATCCTCTGCCATCCCTTTTTGCCTTCAATATTTCCAACATCCAGAGTCTTTTCCAATGAGTCATGTCTTCTTATTATATGGCCAAAGTTTTAAGCTTCATTTTCAGTATTTGACCTTTCCAATGAATTGTCATGACCAAAAAATGAAGAATTATTACCAGATTTCTAGCAGCCCAAATACTCCAGTACCTGAGTTGAAAAGAGATGCTTGAGAGAGCATACTGAGTCCATCATAACCGCTTGGTCAGGAGGTAGCATACTTTATCTTTGGTCTTTTGGGATAATGGTTCATCATTGTACTAATGAGTGTTTCAATGGCATTTCAAGTTCTTTTTCTTTATTACATTGCTATTGTAGTCTGTTTCAACCCAGTTCAGGCTGCATCAGTTCATATAGAGCTTTCTAGTTTTCTTTGAAATCAAGTTATTGGGTTGTCTTGTTTCTATAGTAGATTATAATCTCCTTGGGAACAAGTACTCTCTCACTTCCACCTCGTTTATTTTACCCCTTAGCTTAGAACTAAACCTTTAACAGAATAAGTGATTGATAAGTGTTTGTTGAAGCAGTGAAAAGATCCCTGAACTAGGAGCCAGGAGATTTAGGTTTAAATTCCACCTATACCACTAATTAGCTCTGTGACCTCAAGCAATTGACCTAGCTGTTTTGGGTTTCCTTAGATTTTCAATAAAGTGAGGATAGTGGTTGAATTGTAGAATCTCTAAGTTCCTCTACTTTCTTGAAATCATGTGGTCTGTCTACAAAATTTATTCAGTGAATATTTATTAAGTTAATCAAATTAGATAACTAAGTGATTTGGAAGATAAGGAAAATATCTGTAAATGAAAAATCTTAAAACAACGGTATGCACAATTTTAGCCCTTTGGTCATAGTTCCAAATTGCTCTCCAGAAGGGTTGGATCAGCTTATGGCTCCTGTAGGTGGCCTTTTCTAAGAGTTTGTGCAAGAAAGGGAGGCGAGATATGGGATAAATAGCTTGAGAGAATGTTAATGTTAAAAAAAAAATTTAAAAATTTGTTAATTAGCGTTAATTAATGTTAAAAAAAAACTTCTGAGATTGTAGTGAATGGATGCTCAGCATGAGTCATAATTTCACATGGCACTCCAAAAAGGTACTGTGATTTCAGACTCCATTAGGAGGGGCATAAGTATCTAAAAGGAGGGCATTAGTAGGCCCACTGTACTCTGCCTTGGTCAGCCCATGACTAGAATATTCTATTCTGGTTGCTACATTTTATAAAGGACATTGTCAGGCTGGAACATGTCCAGAGAAGGCTACCAAAGGAGTTGAGGCCATATCATATAAAGATTGGTTGAAAGAACTAAAAATAAGAGAAAATTTATTGGGATCACGATAGCCATCTTTGAATACTTGAAAGTCTGAGTTCTGTTTAGCCTAAGAGGACAAAACTAAATGTAATGGATAGAAGTTGAAATGAGGCAGATTTAATTCAAAGAAAGGACAACTTATCAGAATTGTATGACAGTGATTTAGGAAGTGGTTGGTCTATTGCTGGAGTTTCTCAAGTAAAGACTGGATGACCATTTAGTAATATTATAAATGTATTTCTGATCTATTACAGGTTGGACTAAATAAATAACTTCTGTGGCCCCTTCATGTGTTGAGATTCTGTGATTTCTTGCATATGCAAATGCAGTAGCTTTGGTGATTGGAAAATTCCTTCACTCTAGAATTTTAATAAGGTTGTGCATTTCTTATAAGCGAGTATCAATAGTAACTGTTGCTCTTTCCCTCCCAGCTTGATTTAGTTATGTTTCTTTTGCTCATTAAAGGGGTCATCCCCTGACTACTTTTTAAACAGGCCTATTCACTGAATGAGCTTTACCTCACTCTAAGTGAGAACCTGAACAGACCTTAAACTTAAAGGGCCAAAGTCTCCCATTGAATCCTGATGACCATCTCTCACTCAAAACAAAGTCAAGTGCAAGTCGTGACATCGTTTCTCTGATGTCATGGATCACAAGCATTTCTTATAACTTGCATCATGATTGGCTGAATGGTTATTTTATGTTTGGGATTTTTTTGCACTCCTCCCCTTGACTGGTTCCAGTATCTTTTTTGTAATTTCAGTCAAAGATCGTTTGAAATGCTTGTTTAAGTAGTTTCTCAAAGGAAGCCCCTTTAATAAAAAAAAAAAAATCAAACTGGGAGGGGAAAACACTCAGGGTTCCTGAGTAAAAGAGAAAGAATTGCTATTCATTGAATGGGTGTATCTCATTCAAAGTGAGAATACTCTAAGACCTATGGCATCCTGGGCCATCTCCAGTCGTCCTGATGAATATCAGGCCACTGGACCTAGATGGCTCAGGAGAAGAAAGTGAAGCTGGTGATCTTGCACAGCCCTCCTTCACTCAAATCAAAATCATCTGCAATTCATGTAATCATCTTGATGGCATGGCTTCTTCAAGAATAAAGGACAAACATAACAATTTGAAATGTATGTGTTTGCTTAATAGGGATGGTAAAATAATATGCTAGGAATCTGTATTTCTCACCCTTAAGAAACAGGGTTAATGTTTGTGATTGCTATTGTCACTGCTGTTTGGAAATGCCATTGCATGAGAGTCAGGGAGGTGTAGTGGAAAGGATAATGGAGTCAGGAGAGACTTGACTTGAAACTCTACTGAGACTGGTCATGATCATGGGCAAGTTATTTAATCTCTCTGAACCTGTTTCCTCACCTGTAAAATGATGTGATGTATATTATTGTATTGGAAGAAATGAGGGAAAAGATATGGGAAGATTTATATGAACTGATACAGAATGAAGTAAGCAGAACTAAAAGAAAAAATTAGAACATCATTTTATAAAGGAACAATTTAAGACTTTTAAAAACTGTTTGAGAATGAAATTAGCAGAACCAGGAGAACAATTTATACAGTGATGACTACGTTGTAAAGACAAACAATATTTAAATATATAAAAACTGATTTTAGAAGATTGATGATAAAATATACTGTTTATTACAGAGAGGTGATGGATTTAGGGTACAAAATGAGACATACATATTTAGGAAATATGTTTTGTTTGACTATTTGTCAATAAGACAAAATAAGAATTTTATTTTCTTTTTCCCGTGGGGTCAGTGTGGGAAACAAAGGAAAATAGATTTCTGTTAAATTTTTAAAAAGAAAGTGGTAGCTGCTATGAATATGAACTGTTGCACATACTTTCAAATGATCCTGTATTACTGTGTTTTATTTTGTGATAAGAGACTTCTCATGAAATATGAATAATCTGTGAGTATGTATTGTAAAAATAAAACACATTATTAAAACTTTTCTAAAGTTATAATAAAAACAATTCCTGTGGCTTGCTGTGCTAATGATAATAAAGCCATAGCTTCCTATTTTGAATGGTCCTTAGGACTCAAAGGAAGTAGATAATAGCAGTAAAAATAATTTCTAAAGAAATCTTTTGGGAGAAATCACTATGTTAGCCTTTTGATTTCTTAATTAATTTTTACAATAAGGCAGCTATATTGTATTTCTTTGAGGTCGGAGAGGTACATGCTTCAATTTAGTTTTACACGGAAAAAAAAATGAATGGCCAAAAGGCAAATAGTACCAAAGACTTTTTCAAGAAAGCAGCGTTTAAGATCACTGTTGGGGTCAATAGTCATTCCACCCTGTGCCCTGCACCATCTATAACATATCATGACAAGTTGTATTAACTGTGAGTTGTCATGAAATCTAAAGCATGTTTAATATTTTCATTTCAACAAGGCAGGACTCTGTATAGTGCACTTCAAAAAAGATTTTCATCAGACAATTGAACTGTAAAATCCAAACATTTAAAAGGTTAGCTCTCACCTACTTTGAAAACTCAATTATCCGGAGAGCCTCACTTATCCACCTAGTCACATCCTGGTGGTTTTATTGTGGTAGGGAGAATTGTGCCGTCAAATAAAAACTACTTCTTTATCCCTTCTCCTGTTTCCCTCAATGAGACTCTAGTAGAACAATTTTAATTTTGGTTACTTGTTATTGAATAATGTTATTAGTGTCAATTCATAGTGACTGTCCAGAAAAAGTTATTTTGCTATTGAATTAAAGCATGTAAACTGCTTCAAAAAAGACTAGTTCTATATACTCCCTAATTTAGCCTTTTGTAGACTGTTTCAACCATGGCACGCTAGTGGAGAATATCTTTGGTCAAAACCAAAGATAACAACTAAATCACATTCATCAGCAAGAGGTAAAATTAGAACATTTGCACATAAAGGAGTTATGAAAATAAATCACAAACCAGAGGTCAAGGTTACCATGTCTCTTTTCAGCTTTTTTTTTATTCTTTTCTTTCTTTTCTGAGTTTATAGACTCAACCTTGATTTTTGAGCCTATGTAGATAAAAATTGGATTGAAAAAGGGGAAGGTTATCAGCATCTCTGCCTTCAGCCACATTTTCCCCTCCCATTTACCTTTGTACTACTAGATTAGAAATTAAGGCATTGGAGGTGGGGGAGCCCCTATACCCACCATAGTTGCCCTAGGATAAGACTCTGTTGTATTAAACTTCTAATTGCTTTCCTTCCTTCTGGTCTTTTATCTCTTCAAAGTGGTAGTCCTAAAGCACAGGTTGGACCATGTCACTGTCATGCTTAACTCTATTTGTTCCTTATTTCCTCTTAACATCCAATGTAACTTGTGTCTTTTACATTTCAAGCCCTTTGAAATTGGCTCCAGCCCATGTTTCTGGACGTAAACATTAGCTTTCACACACTCTGTTGTCTAGCTGACCTTTTTGTTGTTTCTTACCCACCCATATATTCCTTCATGCAAGTTTTTCCCTATACCTAGAATATACTACCTTCTCATTCCTACCTCTTAGAATCCCTAGTTTACTTCAAAACTCAATTTAAATACCGTGATCAACATGAGACTTTTCCTGATTCCCTTCCCCCACCACCTTGTGCCTCCCCTGCAATTACCGTGTATTCATTTTGCACTTGTATCTTGTCTATACTTAAAAATGTACATAATTTACCCCCTGATAAATTGTAAGTTCCTTGAGAGCAGGAATTACTTTGATTTTGTCTTTGAATCCCCAGAGGGGTATCCTAGCATAATGCCTATTATAGATACATATTAATTGCATGTTGGATTGATTAAAAGCAGTCAGCACCTTCTCAGATGGCTCATTAGTGTTGGAATTTTAAGATGGAAATCCTCTTCACATTCTGGGAGCACAGTTTGGCAAATTCCTCTTTAGTTAGTATGTTGATTAAAGCTGTTAGTGACCATAATTAGTCAAGCCTTTCATTAACCAAGCCTTTCATATAGTCTTGTAAATATCTGAGAGGAATATTTAATGTGAAGTTGCACCATCTCTCAGTCTTACTAAGATGTGTGAACTAAGGTGGTTGTGTAAAACTCTAGTTAAGAATTTTTTTTTTTCTGGAAAGGAAATGTCATCCCAGAGAGGTTGTTAGAAACTTATCAGGGTTACCTGTGCTTCATATAAGAGGAGTCTTAACTTTCTTTGTAACCTGTTTCTAAGTAACAGGGGTGTGTTCTAGATCTTCTAGATCTATATTTTCTCATGGTGGTCCTACTCAAGATGCCTGCTCAGTGTGATGTAAATGATGACCAAAAGGCAGCTACAGGCTATTCTAGTGCAGTCTTGGTATAGTTTAAACTCCAGGATTTCTGAGACATCCTGTATTTGGCTTGCCACAGTGCCTGAAATTCCATTACTGGAGAATCAGTTTTATTTTAAGGATTTTATTTTAAGGTTTTCATCTTCAAAAGCTCCCTTGTAAAGTGTAAAGACCAGGAGATGAGGAGCATTAAACCGTACTTTAATACCTGTGGGAATTAGCTGATCCACTTTCTTTCAGTGTGAAAGCTAATTGTGAGAGAATGGGACGCAGAATAGGTTTTGAAGAGAGAAAATTCTAGAGCTTGTGTGAGGCATGGAAGTAGGAGGCCCTGGGCCACTGGAAAAATGGTGAGAACAGACATTTATATAGCGATTTACATAAGTTATCTCATTTGGTGCTTAGAGCAACCTTTTAAAGTAAGCACTAGATGAAGAAACTGAGGTTTAGAAAGGTTGAGTCCATTGCCCATGGTCACATATACAGTAAGTGTCAGAGACATGATTCAAACCTAGGTCTTTCCACTTCATAAAATAGCCAAGTCTTAAGGCTCAAGTGGACCAAGCTTGAATTCCAAGTGGAAAGACACACTTTCTTCACTCCTCTTCCTGCTCTGCTTCTGACCATCTTAAACTATTCTACCTACCATGTCTCAGGTGCCTTCTCACCTTGGTAGAGCTTTTGCCCCTGAAGCTCTTCCTTCCTTTGGTGATTTCCTACTGAGCCTCTATTTTGAGGAAATGTCCAGGCTAGCTATCTTTTCCTTCCCTCCAGAGCTCTGTTTCTGCTTATGTATTTTGCTACCATACCCCCACCAGGTTACCTGTTCTCTCTGCACTGACAATCCACCCCACACCACTTCTCCCATCTCAGCTCCCTTTTATGTATTTCCTTTCCCAATTGGAATGTAAGCTCCCTTGGGACAGGGACTGTCTTTTTTGTTTGTACATGTATTCCTAACACTTAGTAAATGCTTGTCAACTTAATTTACTGATACAGAAATGAAAGACTAAGAATCAGGGTTGGGGACCAGTTTGGATCAGAGTAAGACATAAAAATCACATTCTTAGAATAATTTTTCAGATTTTAAAAAATATCACACAGTTAAATAGCTCCAATCTCTCTCTTTGATCCTTTCTTAGTAACTGGTTCTGAGATTTGGGGAAAGGTCTAGAAGTCACATATCCCATGTCTAGTCTATTGCCAAGTCTTGTCGATTTCACCTTGGCAACATCTCTTGCATATGCCCCCTTCTTTTCTGGTCGTTCATAACCCTGGTCCAGACCCTCATTTCCTCACCCTTGGACTATTGCAACCAACTTGCTGATTTGTCGTCTCCCTGTAGTCTATCCCCATTCCAGACCTTTCTTCATTCAGTCAGTAAAATGAATTTCTGAAGCACAAATCTGACTATTTTACTACACTATTCATGGGTCAGTGGCTTTCTTGTCAACCCCAGGATTAAATATAATATCCTCTTTTTGGCCTTCAAAGCCCTTCATCTCCCCTTCCTGGCCCCCACCTTTCCAAGATTCTTACACCTTGTGTCCCTTCCCCCTTCATGTATTTGTTTGTGTTGCTCCCATTAGATTGTGAGCTCCTTCAAGGCAATCTGTCCTTTGCCTTTCTTTATATCCCCAGTGCTTAACTCAGCACTTATTCATAGTAGGTATTTAATAAATGCTCATTGACTGACTATATTCTGAGTTGTCATTCAGTAGTGAAACAGGGTAACTCTAGTAGTTCAGTTTTGGTTTTGGAGTTTGTATGGTACACTATATCACCATTCAAATTTCATTTTCTACAAAGAAAATAAACATGCTGATTTTATTAAATCCTAAAAGTCTTGCTTCACCCATACTTCTCAGCCTTATGACATCTTACTGTGTTCTTGAAACATCTACTTTGTTCACTTAAATGTTTTTTTCTCTCCCCTTTTTCTTGACAGGTGCATGTTCCCCATGTCTTCAAGTTAAAGTATACAATAGTCTATAAATTACTTCTATATAGAGACCTGCAGTAGCCCCCAGAGATTTGATATCTCTCTTGATAGCAACACCCACAGTCCTTGTTCTTTTCTCAAGCATGGCTGTGTAAAATAGATTATCCTTGTTGATTAGTTGTTTCAGTCATGTCTGACTCCTCCTCAGTTGAGGAACTGAGGCAAACAGGGTTAAGTGACCTGCCCAGGGTCACACAACTAGTAAAGTGTCTGAGACCAGATTTGAACTCAGGAAGTTGAATCTTTTCAGATCAGGCCCTCTATCCACTTTGCTACCTAGCTGCCCATAAAATCAATTAAAGGAAATTAAATCTCTTATTTAGCCTTTCTGAGCTATTAGTGTTTGCTAATGAACCAGATGAAATAAGATAAATGCTTACCTAACCAAGCATTTCTTTGTTGTTTGTTTCCTTAATAGTACTTTACTTTTTCCAATTACATGCAAAGATAGTTTTTCATTTTTTGTAAAATTTTGAGATCCAAAATTTTTTCCTCTCCCACTCTCTAAGACAGTAATCACTATGTATATAGTTTATATGTGTACAACTGCCAAACATTTCTTTGTTCAAAATTCTCAAGATTTGTAACTTTTGTTGGGCCAGATCAGGTTTATGTTGAAAGCTGCTAGATTCTAAAATTAAGAGAAAAAGATTCCTCTTATCAGTCTTGCTCTCTATTCTTTACGTTAGTCATGCTGAAAATATCAAAAGATACTCTTCCTCAGTTTATACAATTATTTTTGTGCAATAAACATTTTGAGGCACTTGCCAAAAATAAAGAATACTTATTGACTGTGATCAATGCAGTTAGCACTTTTATGTAGTTTATACTTTAGATGCCACCATCTTTCAAAGTTTTATATTGCTTTAGCATTTCACTTGATATTTATAAGGATGTGTTCTATTCCCTATTCAAATCATTTAGCATTGGGAACAAATTATCTACTGGTTTATGAATTCTTGGAGCATAACAGTGTATGTATATGGGGGGGTGTATATGTATGTATCTTTTTGTAACCTCTGGATGACCTGGAGGAATCTGTAGTGTAATGAATAATTGGATGTCCTGGGTTCAAGTCTTGTCTTTGATAAGATAGCCACTTTGTGATGCTAGGCAAGTCACCTAACTACTCAGAGGTCTAGGCAGCTCTCTTAAGACTGAGTTGCAGAGAGGGTACCAGCTTACAATGGTAGGAGTTTTCTCAACAATTCTCACCTGTATCATTGTTCCTCATGCTGGCCTCTTGAACCAAGCAAAACAAGTTGGATTTGAGAGGTACAGTGTCCCTTTTACAATTTCTTCAGTCTAAGCACCTCTGGCTCCTTTAACCCATCTTCATGCGATATGATTTTAAGTATCCTCACTATTCTAGTCTTCCTCCTCCAGGAATGTTAGTTTTTTTGTTGTCATTTCAGTGATATCCAACACATCGAGACCCCAATTAGAGTTTTCTTGATATACTCGGTTTCCTTCTCCAGTTTATTTTATAGATGAGGAAACTGAGGCAAGTAGTGTTAAGTGACTTGCCCAGGGTCATAGTAGGCAGTGCAGATGTAAGAATAAAAACCACATCATCCCGTTCTCAAGGAAGAGGAAAACAACATGAACCTATAGAATTATAAGCAAAATAAATACAAGCTAATTGGGGAGAGGGAAAGTTTCATTAGCTGTGGGGACCAGAGAAGGCCCTATGTGGAAGGTAGTGCTTGAGCCATGCATTGAAATAAACTAGGGATTCTAAGAGGCCAAGAGAAAATGGGGTAGCTGTTTTCAATGACTTCAACTGCAGAACATTTGGGATTAAGCCCCAGTGATGCCTACCTTCACTTAATAATTTGTTAGGAATAGATCACTCAGTCATTTACCTAAAATCCTCTTCAGTTTATATTTAGTGCCTACATCATTATTGGTTATCAATTTTTTAACATATTTATTAACTATATGAAATAGCACTTCCTTGTATTTTCTCTCTTTACACCACAGATTCCTCTCTTTTAAGGGATATTTTTGGCTTTATACCAGGTTGCATGTTTCTAAAAATTAGTTTTCTTGAGGCAACCAAAGAATGACAAACAAATGTGTAATATGCATAATTTTACCATAGATTTATGAAGCTTACAGGTTTTATTTTGTGTGTGTATATGTGCGTGTGTGTATATGAAAACAGCTTCAGAATGAAAAGTGCAGCAACTAACAAAACATGTACCACCATAGTCCTAAGGCTACCGTTGTTGAGGTCAATGATTGTTGTTGGATCCAGGTGTTACCACAGATGTTACATGAAAGTTTCTGAGGCTTTCCTGTGTATTTGAGGAGAAGGGATCTAGTAAGAGAGTGGATTTTCCTTGGCTTCCAGCTGGGTACAGGTATCTGTTATGTTGCCCTAAAAAAAACTTCATATTAAGTGACCCTAAAATATTCTTTGTCAAAATCTTTTAGAACTATATGAATTTTTAAAAAAAGACCAAAAAAATGATTATTTAAGTGTGGGCATTCCATCCAACTTATGGGTTTTGGTGTCTTAATGAGGACTCTTGAAAAAAGTTATCTCTTTGAGTCTAAGGTACTACTGGATAGACTTGTTCTTTTCTTTTTTAAAGCATCATCTGGAGTTCAGCACCTTTCTTGTTAAACCAGTTGTGCTGACTTCAAAATTAAGAGCACTTTGATTATACTCTGTCTTTTAAAGTTACCCACTTATTATTTGAGCAACACAGGTGACCAGCCTTTGGAAGCTTTCATAATGTTTCCATTGAACTTTCTATAGCCATGTGGCTAAATCCTGCTAGGTTAGATAAATTCACAAGTGACATAACTGTGATAGGTTAAGGAGAGATAAGAAATATTCAACTTCTGAAGTTGATGTTATGGAAAATTACCATATTCTCTCATAAAATACCTTTGGATGTCACTGTTAGAAGCAGGTTTCTTTTCTAGAACAGTGGCTGCTAAGCTTTTTTGATCAGTTACTTTTATCAGTATTTTTTTCCTGAGCAAATATGGGGGACAAGGGGCAATTGGTGTCTTTTCCCACTGCCTCCTATGCAGCTGCTGCCCTATGGGGTGATGCCTGGCTCAGAAGGGGAAAAGTTGAGAGCTTCAACAGCTGGGGAAGATAGTTGAGTGGGAAAGTATTAGATTAAAATAGTTGAAAGGTAATATGGTTGTATTGAGGACAAATCCCTTGATTGAATAATGTGGAGAAGGTGGAATATGACTCATCTCTCCTTTGCCTAGGTTGATTCAATACATACTTCTTAGAGTCTTGCCATTTCCCCTTTGGAGACCATTGGAACTCATTAATCATACTTCATTGCCTTTCTAAAATAGTTAAAAGGAAAATGTAGGAGCATATTAAAGTGAATTGTTAGATGAGCTTCACTGAGCAAGGGAACTCTGAGCATCTTCCTGTTAAGAATAGTGCTATTTGCAGAGAAGGCAAGTAGTATTTATTGTCTTAGACTCCAAACCTAGCTAACCATCATCAAGGCAGGGATAAATTTAAAATGTGAATTATCTTCTCTTTAAGGACAAGAATAGAATATCATAAATAGGAGAGGCAGCATATTATAGTGTATGAGACGCTGTATTTATAGTGAGAAGAACCTGGTTTCAAACCCACCTCATACAGTTAATGTGTATGAGTCACTTAATGTGACTCTGGGCAAGTCACTTAATCTCTCTGTGTTTCAGTTTCTTTCCTCTTAGGCAGCCAGTTAGCATAGTGCATAAAATGCTGGACTTGGAATCAAGAAGACCTAAGTTCAAATCCTGCCTCAGATACTTGCTAGCTTTGTAACTCAGGGTAAGTCAATAACCCCTCTAGGATTCACAGAGTTGTAAGAATCTATTGAGAGATTTGTAGAAGACTTAGCACAGTACCTGGCACACAGTAGATGCCATGTAAATATTTATTTCCTTATCTCCTTGACACATTTCCACATCTGTTAAATGAGTGTTGGACTTGATCTCCAAGTTTCCTTCCAACTCTAACTCTTTGATCCTATGCTATAGACAAAATTAAAATTGAATTCATTGATTATTTCTTAATGTGTATGTTATATATGTGTTTTTCTGAATAAGATCATAGGATCATAGATTTAGGACTAAAAGGGAATTTGTAGGGCTTCAGTTTCTACAGCTATAAAAATGTTGAGGTTGAACTAGATATCTGTGGCCCCTTTTTGCTCTAAATCTCTGATACTTGTCCAACCTCTTCATTTTACAGATGAGGAAAATAAGATTCAGGTTAACTAAAGTGTCTTGCACAAGTTAATGCAAATAGTAAAAGGCTGTATGAATGAAATATGCTTCTATATGGTAATGGACCACTTTTTAATAACAGCTTTTTTCAGAATTTGCATATCAGAATTAATTTAGTTTTCTTGAAGAATGTGACTTTTTGATTTATTTCTTATCCTATTCATTTTAATAAGAAGAACCATTCAAAATACTTAATGGTAAAATTTATCAATTTTAATGAAAAGATAAATTTGAAAAATTAAACCATCATTTTTTAGGATAAATCGTTCTTAATACAGTGCTATTCATACAGTAGGTTATTTAATAAATATGTGTTGAATTGAATTAATTTAACCAGACTTATCAGTGCACAGAAAACTTAACCCTAAGAGTAATTAAGGACTTTGGAAACTATAGATACTTTTCAGCATGAGAGGATAACACTTTAAAAATGACTACTTTAGTGCCTTTAATTGTTTACCCAGTAACCTGAAAGAGTTTATCCAAGAGCCATTTATATACTTTCAGAGAATGCTTTACAAATTAAGAAAATTAGCATCTAGGTATACAAAATAACTATGTTAAATTAATGAAAATTACATCTTTATAATTATAAAATTTTTATGATTGAAACATTCATTTGTGGGGTGGGGTGGGGTAGTGTAGAAGGATATCTAACTTTCAGATCTTAAAGTCAAACTAACATTTGCTAATTCTACTTCCAGGGATACGTACTACTTTATAAAAACATTATAATAGTAATTGTTCATGCAAATCCATTGTCCCAAATTTTTTATCATTAAGAAAATGAAGTCTTTAGGACACAAGAAAAGTATCGTCACATTGGTATTGCCCAGAGACTGGTATCAACCCAGTCAGTCCTCCACCCTCCTTTGTTCTTAGTTTTTGCTAGCTATAGTAGTCTCTCGTGGTGTCCAGCTCAAATGGAAACAGATTTGTGTGCATGCATATTTACCCAGAAAACCATGAATTGACATTATCTTGTATTTTCATTTATTTTATTAAACATTTCCCAATTATATTTTAATCTACTTGGGCCACATGGGAAATTGCTCAAACCTGTGAGTCAGATTTTGACGCTCTGGTCGATACTAATCATTCCTTTCCTTTTTAAAAAAAAATTTTTTGATCTCATGGCATAGTTATTAAAGGGATCCAGGCATGTAGGAGTGTATATGCCCAGCTATGTGTATGTGCATTTCTTTAACCATTGTATATATCAACTGTATCATTACATATAAACCAGTGTCCTACTTTAACCAACTGCCCTTTCCCCAGCCCTGTTATATATTATACCATCATTTTCACTACCTTCGGACTATAATTTTAAAAAACAGAAAGAAAAGGAAGTGAAAGATTCTATGCAGATTTTTATTATCCACCAAAGTCCTCCTAGGACTGTAATTTAAGTACCTGGCATGAAGGAGTTGTATAATCAAAGCCTGTGTAGTAACTTCTGTGTAGTAATTATGCGCACTGAATGGCATAGTACCTAAATACTTAAAGGCAGTGTTAATCAAATCATAAGGAGAAATAGATAGCAAAACTATAAGAGCTGAAAATCTAAGTGAGTTTCTTTCAGACCCAAACAAATCTAACAAAACCAAAAAAACCCCCAAAAACCCAGGGGAATAAAAAAGCAAGAGAGAGGGTTAAGAATCTGAAGAGAATTTTAGAAAATCTCGATATTCTATGAAGGAAATAAAACATAGATATAGAGAAATTGAAATATAAGTATCCTTCATTGACTATAACAAAATAAAATAATAAAGACGTTTGAAGAAATGATCTGAACTTAAATGACAGTCTATAAAATAAGGAAGAATATGTGGGTCATAATAAATCATAGAATACATATATGTATACGAATGTATTTATAATTACATTAAAGAAAATGACAGCAGAGATTTGTCTTTCTAGTAACATTTCAGTCAGGAGGAAACGCATGTTTCTTTACATTTTTCATTAGCAATAGCAAGGGGGAAAACTGATCAATGTATTGATTTAACAACTAAGATAATTAGACAAACTAAATAAAAAACTAAAAACAACAATGGAAAATATAAAAGTAGAAGCTTACATTGAAAATAAAAACCAACAAACATCAACTTGGTAAAAGTTAGATGTAGGAGAGGGGAGTTGTTTTTTTCTTCAGACTTGATTTTTAAAGGTAAAATAAACACCTAATTAGTTAATTTAAAGGGAAGAGGAAAATTAAATTGTCAGAATTGAAAATGAAAAATAATTAACAATTAGATGAAAGTGAAATAGAGAAAATGATTAGAAATTAGCTCAAGTATGTACTCACAAAACTGGTAAGTTAAATAAAATTAATGGATAGATAAAATATGACATTCCTAAATCTAGAAAATATGAAATATGAGATTTTAACTAGTCCAGTTACAGAAAAAGAAATCTATAAGTCAAAGGAATTCCCAATAACTTTTTTTTTTTAAAACTCAGGACTAGATGGAAAATAACTGCGGAGTAAAAAACAAAATGTGTTAAATAATTTTTTTAAAAAAGAATATTCTTTCCCCTGTTAAAATAGAGAAGGTAGGGATATAAAGTTTTGATATATGGTAAATGCTAACTTACATTATCATTACAGTGAATAAGTTGAAATTTACATTTTCTGTTTCCCATTTTAAAGTTACATTTAGTGATCCCTTCCAGCTCAAATTTTCTCTTTCATCCTGTATTTTGTTTATCTACTTTTCCTAGTGATTCCTGAGTTAACTTCCTCCACTTTTATGCCAGTGTTTTATGCTACCTTTATGCTCCTAAAAAGTGCTAAACTATTCTAATTGTCCCTATATTGTTTTTCCCATTTTTTTACTCCAACTATACATGTCAGACTATTACCCTTTCTAAATTTTTTTTTCCATTTTTAAAAACATTTTTATTTAAAGTTTTGAGTTCCAAATTCTATTCCTTCTTCTTTCCCATTTTCCCCTCCCCCTCCCAGAGACAGTAAGCATAGGTTATATATTATGAACTTATGTAAAACATTTCCATACTAGTTATTTTGTACAAGAAGACTTGAATAAAAGGGAAAAAAATGAAAGGAAGTAAAAAATTGCATGCTTATTCAATGTTCAATCAATATCATTTTTTTTCTGTGGAGGTAAATAGTATGCTTCATACTGGTCTTTTGGGATTGTCTTGGATCGTTGTATTGCTGAAAATAATGAAGTCATTCACAGTTCATGGACAAACAACATTGCTGTTCCTGTGTACAACGTCCTTCTGGTTCTGTTCAGTTCATATAAGTCTTTCCAGGATTTTATGAAATCATCTTGCTTATTTTTTTTACAGCACAGTAATATTCCATTACACTCATATGCCATAGTTTGTTTAGTTAGCCAGTCCCCAATTAATGAGCATCCCTTTGATTTCCAATTCTTAGCCACCACATAAAGAGCTGCTGTAAATCTTTTTGTGCAATAGGTCCTATTCCCTTTTTTTGGATGTCTTTAGGATATAGGCCTAGCAATGATATTGATGAATCAAAGTGTGTGCACAGTTTGACTGCTCATTGGGCCTAGCTCCAAATTGATCCTCAGAATGGTTGGATCAGTTCACAACTCCACTAAGAGTACATTAGTGTCCCAATTTTCCCATATCCCCTTTAACATTCAACACTTTCCTTTTTTGTTATATTAGCCACTCTAATAGGTGGCTGCCTCGGGTTTTAATTTGCATT
>CM053771.1:324499976-324517030 GCA_028658325.1 Potorous gilbertii
AGTTACTTGACTTCTGAGATTCCTCTCCATCCCCACCTAGATCCACCCAGCTAGTGCTTGGGGTCTGAGATTCAAATGCTTCTCCCCAGCCTCAGGGCTTTCAGAGGCAGGCCTGGCTGCTATTCAATGTGAGTTTAAGTTCTGGTGCTCAGGTGGGGGCAGGGCCACCTCCCAGGCTCAGTTCCCTCAGGGGATTTATGCAGAGACCTTCAGTAATGAATCTGAGCTCCTGCATGCTTGGGGAGCCCAGGTCTGCTGCTGTCCCTGTCTCCGCTGCTGCTTCCCGAGGGGCCCTGAGTTATGGAGGCATCCTGCTCCCCTCTTGGTCAGCCCAGAAGTCTGTCTCACTGACCTGTGCGCCTTTTGGTGGAGGGACCTTCACAGCCGCCGGAGATTCCATCCCTGAAGCCTGCTCAGATCTGCTCCTCTCAGCGCCACGTGGCCAAGGCAGGGCTGGGCTCCACTCCTATTCGGTGTGTGATGGACCTTTGGGATTGGTTTTTCAGGGCTCTCTGGAACAGAAATCTTCTCCACTCCGTTGCTGTGTGGCTTCCACTGCTCCAGAATTTGTTGGGAGCTCCTCCTTATAGGTAATTTATGGGCTGTGGGTTCGGAGCTAGCATATGTGAATCTTTCTTCTCTGCCTTCTTGGGTCCTCCCCCCCTCAGATTCTACCTTTGATTTCTTAATCTGAAAACTACCTGTTCATATCCTTTGACCATTTTATCAATTGAGGAATGACTTGTATTTTTATAAATTTGACTCAGTTATCTATATATTTGAAAAATGAAGTTTTCGTTAGATAACTTGTGTTTTTCTTCCTGTTTATTTTTGGTTAGGTTTGTACAGTTTTGTTACCTATTTCTTCCTGTAATTCATTCAACTTTTTCACAAATTTAGATCCTATCTGGGGTGGGGAACCTGTGGCCTTCTAGGTCCTTGGGTGAGGTTTTATGATTGAATACAAGTTTTACAGAACAAATTCTTTTATTAAGGGGCTGTGTTCTGTGAAATTTGGATTTAGTCAAAGGGCTGTACTTGAGGACCTAGAGGGTCATATGTGGCCTTGAAGGTCGTAGGTTCCCCACCCCTGTTAAACCATTTGGTGGGTATATGTTTAGTATTGATAGGACTTGATTATCTGTGGTACCTTTATGCAAGATATGGTTTCATTCTTTATCTCTTTTGATTAGATGTGTGTTTGCTTTTGCTTTGTCTGAGATCAAGACTGCTACTCCTGCTTTCTTTGCTTCAGCTGAAGCATAATAGATTATACTTCAGCCAATTACTTTTACCCTGTGTGTATATCTCTCTGCTTTAGATGTGTTTCTTATAAACAACGTGTTTTAGGATCCTGGTTTTTAATCTGTTCTGCTATCCACTTCTGTTTTATGGGTGAGTTCATCTCATTCACTTCAATGTTATGTTATAACATAGTTATGATAACTGTGTATTTTCCTCCATGCTATTTTTTCATTCATCCCCTCCCTTTGTTTCCCTCTACCCTTTCCCTCCTCACAAGTATTTTAGTTCTGATTACTGCCTTCCCCAATCTACCATCCTTACTATACCAGCCCCCCCTTCTATTATTCCCATCCCTTTTTACTTCCACATAGGGTAAGATAGATTTCCGTGTTCAACTGATTGTATATGTTATTCCTTCTTTGAAGCCAGATTTAATTAAGAGTAAAGTTTAAGCTTGGCCTGCCGCTGCCCCTCCCCCCATCTTTCCCTCCATTATAATAACTCTTTCATGCCTCTTTTATGTGGGATAATTTATGCCATTCTATCTCCCCCTCCTTCTGTGGCAGTTTTCTCTCACCCCTTTATTTTGTTTTTTGGGGTATCCCATCAAAGTCATCTTATATCCACAGCCTCTGTCTTCATCTACTCCTCTTGCTTTTATAGTCATAAAGTTAGGTGTTACAAATATTTTGCCATAGTTTAACCTTACTGAATTTCCTATATTTCCTCTTGGTTTTTTTACTTTTTTATCTTTTTATATTTCTCTTCAGCCTTTTATTTGAGGTCAGTTTTTTATTCAGAACTGGTCTTTTGATTAGGAATGCGTATTAAGTTTTTGTTAAATATCTATTTTGTTACATGTCCATTTGCCATCCAAAATGTTATATGAAATTTGTGGGGCAGATGATTCTTGGTTGTAATCCTAACTCCTTTGCCTTTTGGTATATCATATTCCAAGCCCTGCAGTTCTTTAATGAGGAAGCTGCCAGATCCTGTGTAATCCTCTTTTGAGCTCTATGGTATTTGAATTGTTTCTTTTTGGCTGTTTGCTGTACTTCCTGATCCATGAGCTCTAGAAATTGGCTATGATGTTCTGCTGAGTTTTCAATGGGATCTCTTTCAGGCAGCGATTAGTGGATTCTTTCAGTTTCTGTTTTGGCCTCTTGTTCTAATATATCAGGACAGTTTTCTTTGAAAATTTCTTGAAAGATGCCCAGGTTTATTGTGTTTTGTTTTTGTTTTTTTGATCATGACTCTCAGATAATTCAATAATTCTTATATTATCTCTCCCGGATCTCTTTTCTATGTCAGTTGTTTTTCAAGTAATAAATTTCACATTTTCTTCATTTTTTAACTTTCTGATTTGTTTTATCATACCTTAATGTCTCTAAAGTCATCAGTTTCCACTTGTTCATTTTAATTTTTAAGTTATTATTTTCTTCAGTGAGCTTTTGTACTTCCTTTTCCATTTGATCAATTCCATTTTTTATAGTTATTTTCCTCAATAAATTTTTGCATATCTTTTCCAAGGTGAGAGCCTTGTTGGTGGATTACCAGAAGTTTGGAGCCTTGGTACAGGCCCCCTTCTGTGAGGCTAGCTGCTGCTATTGATTTTAGGTCTTTCCCTCCACTCCCTCACTCCCCTAGTGTTATAGATCTTTCTTGCCAGACTGATAAGCTACTTCCCTGCCCCTAGAGCAATTCTGAGGTGGTTTTCTACTTGTTTGGAAGGGAATTTGGGAGTACTTCAGAGAGTTACTTTCTCACTCCTCCATCTTAGAACTGCAAATTTCTACCCTTTTTCTGTATTTCATCAATTAACAGTTTCTTAGTTAATATTGCTTTCTGCATACTATCTTAATTGGACTGTCAGGAAAGATTTGAAAATACTAATCTTGAGAATGACAAACTCACAGTACAGATTTAATTATTTTCATTAAATCAAAATAAAACATTAGGTTTTTGAATTAATTTTATTTATAGTTACATATTTTCCCCCTTTCCCTTTTCATTACAGGACATACATGTGAGTCACGAGGAAAGATGTGAAATGTCTTTCCACATATATCTGTGACAATGCTTAAACTGTAACTTACATGGTTTGGGTGAAATGATTTGTGTTTATTGTATTTTGTTGTGTAAATAATTTTATATACACTGTATTTATTTTGAATAATTCACTTCCGGAATAAAAAAAAGTCAAAAGAAAGTGGCACAGAAGAAAATAATAGCATTCATGGGGTACTTCAGCCATGCAAATTTCTGCTAGACATCACATTCCACTTAAAGCAGAGCATCTTAGGTATTCTTAATTTGCCCAGCTGACATTTTCATCTCTAAAAAATATGAGGAAACAGCAAAAGGAACTGCCACTCTGGACTTACTTCTGTCCAACAAGTAAGCATTAATTGGGGAAATAATGGAAACTTTTCATAAAAAATGACTATTTTACCTAAGTTTGTTATTAGCTAAGGAAAGGAATGTTAGGCATATTCAGACATACTCTAGACTTTAAAAAAATTCGAAATTTTGGAACCCAAAATCTTGTGAAAATGAATGTAAAAAGTTAAATAAATTTAAAAATTAAAAAAAAAAAAGAAAATAAAGTATTTTCAGCTCTGAAAAAAAAAATTCGAAAGAAAACTATGATTCTTTAAAAGGAAAGTGAGGTCAAGAGATAAAGATGCTGTCTAAAAATTTAATTTTTAGCAGTAGAGTCAAATAAATGCCTATGAAGAAGAAAAGGGGAATATAGCCAAAAAGACTGAAGTGAGTATCCAGGGAGTTCTTTGCTAAATTGTTTTCAAATGTTCAGTTAAAAAAAATCATACTTAGAAGAAGCAATCTATAACCAATGGCAAATACAAATTTCACAAATTAATAATCACTTCATTGGATGACTGATAATACTGGCAGAAGGGCAAACATCCACATCCATTCAACTCCTATTTTGCTTTCATCTGTATCAAGGATAGGCAGCGATCTCTACATGTCTATCAACTTTAAAGCTTACCTTCCTGTTTCCTTCATTTGGAAAGGACAAAATGAACACTGCGAAGAGGGAATTAATTGCCCTCATTAGATGATATAATAAGAGAGCCTTTTGCTGCTTTACTTTTTCTACTTCTCCAGCTACAGATGCATTGAAAGAGCATGTAGATGTTATTTCAGAACTACCTTAGGGGTAACATGAAAAAATCCTTGAAAACAGATTCTAAGAGATTAGAGATAGACAGATGGTATCCTGTTGTTCAAATGGGTAAGAGAGTAAATTCCAGATATATAGCTTAATGCATCCTTGTCAGAATCATGATGCTGTGATCCTTTGGAAAAGAGTTGAGCCAATTCATAGAACCAGAAATGGTAGCAGAATGAATTGAAACCAGAATCCATCAGTATGTTGTATATAAGAGACATGTATGACAGAAAAACACACAGAGAGTTAAAATGAAGGGTTGGAACAGAGTCTGTTATCCTTCAGCTGAAGTGTAGAGTGCAAGAATGACAGTCATGATGTTCAACAAAGCAAAAGCAAAATTAGACCTAATTAAAAGTGATGATCAGGGAAACTACGTTTTGCAAAAAGCTACCATAGACAGTGAAATCATATTAAAACTTCTTACAAGTTTCGCTTACAAGATAAAAGTCTTATTTCACAAATTTATAGGGAACTGAGTCAAATTTATAAAAATAAAAACCATTCCTCAGTTGTTAAATGGTCAAAGGATTTGCACAGGCAGTTTTAAGAAGAAGAAATCAAAGCTGTCATTAATCGTATGATAAAATACTCTAATTACTGTTGATTAGAGAAAGACAAATTAAAACAAAGCTGAGGGACCGGTTCATACCTATCAGAGGAGACAAATGCTAGAGGGAAATAAAGGAAAATAGGTACATTAATGAACTGCTGGTGGAGTAGTGAAGTTATCCAACTATTTTGGAGAACAAGCTGGAACTATGCTTTGAAGGACTATAAAATAGTAGCGGTATTAATGGACCAAAGGGTATGCACTGTGTCTGTACCTTAAATAAATCAAAGGAAAAGGACCTCTGATATATATAGCAGGTCTTTTTATGGTGCCAAAGAATTGGAATTTGAGGGAATGACCATCAATTGGGGAATGACTGAACAAGTTCTAGCGTGGAATACTATTATTCTGTAAGAAATGAAGAGGGGGCAGTTTCAGAAAAAAACAAAACATGGCAAGACTCATGTGAACTAACATAAGCTCAAGCGAGAACTGGGAGATCACTGTGCAGAGTAATAGCAGTGTTGTAATGGTCAATACGGTGACTCACGACAATTCCAAAAGGTTCATGATGAAAAAATGCTATTCTTCTCTAGGGAGAGAACTGATGAACTCAGTTCAAATTGAAGTATAATTTTCTCACTTTCTTTGTTTTCATTTTGCTTTTTTGGTGATAATTACTACGGACATACGGAATATGGAAATATGTTTCACATGTTTTCATACTGATTTTCCTTCTCAGTGGAGGGGTGGGAGAGGAGAATCTAGAACTTAAACATTTAAAAAGAAAAGGTTAAAAATAAATAGTAATTGTTAAAAATGAAAAAGCACAGAGGAAAACTTTTTCCTTGAGAATGCCAACTTCTCAGCCTTTATACTTGATTCCATTTTTATTGTCTCCCCCAGCAACTTCTACTTGGACCAGTTTCTCTCCTTAATTTTCAGTCTCTCCCTATCCACTGATAGCTTCTCTACTTCCAAACACATCCAAATCCTGTTCATTTTTACTGTCATCAGTCACAGCATGGTAATCCTACTATCCTCGTACTGTATTTTTCCTCCTTTTCATGTCTAAACTCTTAGAAAAAACCCTTTAGCCTCATAGTCTCAGTTTCTTTTTTAAATTCACATTCACTTATCTCCTCAGAACCTGCCATCTGACCTCTCTGTTTAAGTGACCTTCCACCATCAGTCAAGAGCAACACCTTTGCAACTTACAGTCATGAGATTGTTATTTGCCCAGCGTTATATAGCTGATATGTATGTCTATGGGGGAGGGGCAGGGATTTAAACACAGTTCTGCCTGACTCCAAGGCAAAGCCAGCTCTCTAGCAACTAAGGTAATGTTGCCTTTGCAAGGTTGATAGTGATTTAGTTCAAGTGCATTTTCTCAGGCTTTATCCTTCTTAACCTCTCTGTATCACTTGACACTATTGAATACCTTCTCTTCCTAGAAACCCTCCCTGGGTTGTTTGTTTGTTATTTGGGGTGGTTGTTTTTGGTTTTTTGGGGGGTGGGGTGGGGTTAATATTGTTCCCTCTTGGTTTTCCTCTTATCCATATGGCTGCTTTTCATTTTTTTTTTTATCACACCCATCTCCTTTCTATGAGTGTATACTTAGAGCTCTCTGGAGGAAATTCTTTTACTTCTTTCTTTTGAGGACCAGCTATCTATCAGTTATATTTGAAATAATTCCCAGGTGTGTAGTATATATGTGTGTGTGTACCCAGCCTCTATTTTAACTGAATTCCAGGTCCTCATCAACAACTGCCTATTAGACACTTTCAGCTGCTGGTTAGAATCTTAAAATGCACATGTCCAAAATAGAGCTAGGTTTTTTTTTTTCTTCCCAAATTCTCCTCTTTTCCTAACTTCCCAGTTTTGTTAAGGGAATAATCCATCTTTCCACTTACCCAGATTCCCACCTTCAAGAATCATTCTTCTTGCTTCTCTTGATTCATCTTTCCCCCCTCACATCCAATATTATATTTTGACATTTGGCTCATTGTTTTCACTCACATTCCCTTTCCTTTCTCCCTTACTACCATTTAGGTTGGGCAGCTAGGTGGTGCAGAGGATAGAGCCCCAGTGCAGGAGTCAGGAGGACCTGAGTTCAAATCTCACCTCAGACACTTGATACTCACTAGCTGTGTGACCTTGGGCAAGTCACTTAACCCCAATTGCCTCATCCTGGGTCATCTCCAGTCATCCTGATGAATATCTGGTCACTGGAGTCAGATGACTCTGGAGGAGAAATGAGGCTAGCGACCTGCACAGTCCTCCCTCACACAAAACAAAGTCAAGTGCAAGTTGTCATCATTTCTCTGATGGCATGGTCTTCTACAGCAATGAAGGATGAACACATACCATCATTTAGGTACGCCCAATGGCTCCTCAGCCTCCAGCTTCTTCCTTCTTCCCTCTTTTCTTCAGTGTAGTTGCCAAATTGATATTTCTAAGTCACAATCATGTCATTCCCATGTTAGCAAGTTCTGCAGTGTCCTCTCGCATCAAATACTCTTCTATTTGACTTTTAAAGCCCTTCACCATCTAGCTCCATCCTACGTTTTCAGGTTGATTTCATACTTTTCTTCACTCATTCTACATTAGAGCCAGATAGATCTTCTTGTTCTTCCCTATATATGTATGACATTACTTCTGCAATCTCCCTGCCTCTTACCTCAGCTGTTTCCCAAGCCAGGAATGATGTATTTCTTCAACTCTGCCTAGTACAATCCCTAGCTTCCTTCAAAGCTCAGCTCAAGTCCTCACATTGTTAGTGCCCTTTCACTAGAAATTACATTGCATATATTTTGTATTTATTTTTCTAAATACATATTGTCATACACCTTTCCCCCTGCTCCCCCCTCAGAACCATTTTCTCTTTGAATCCCTAGTACTTTGCATAATATTTAACACATAGTAGGCACTTAATAAATTTACTCTGAACTCATCATTCCAGATTAACTGTTTACTTTTTGGTAGGGCTAATTAATAATAGACTGATAAATCACAGAAATGCCATGAAATTCCATACTTATATAAAAGACCTTGTAGATTTTCTAATCTTTCTCATTTCAGTAATCTCCCTAACGTCCCTGACAAGTGACTGTGAAGCCTACATATGTCTAGTGTCAGAGATTACATTATTTTACAAAGCAGTTCATCCCATATTTAAATAGATCTTATTACAATGACCAGAAATCTTTTCATAACTTCTACTCATTGATCTTGATTCCTTTTCTTTACCCACACAGAGTAAACCTAATTTCCATTCTGTATCATAATTCTTCTAAATTTGAAGGCAGGTATTAAGCACTAAGTTTTCTATAGGCTAAATGGCTCTCCAGTTCCTCTAAATAACCTAGTTTTCTTTCAGTTTCAACATTTCTATGATTCAGGTATTTTGTGGCCAAAAGATTATGTGACTCACAGATGCTTCAACCCTGCCACCACTCTGGTGATCCTTGTCACCTCATGCCTTGATTACTGCAATACTCTGTTGGTGGATCTACCTGCTTCAAGTCTCTTCCTGCTCCAATCCTTCCTCTGTTCAGCTGCTAAAGTGTTTTTCCTAAAAAGTTTTGAGCCTACTCAGTAAATTGCTGTGGCTTCCTATTGCTAGGAGTAAATACAAAATACTTTGTTTGGCATTCGAAACCCTTTGCAACCTAGTCCCCTCCCCCTTTCCAGTTTTCTTAAACCTTCATTTCACCAGGCACTCCATTTCTGGACTCCAGACATTTTCCCTGGCTGTCCCCCAAGACCAGAATGCTTTTTTTTCTTCTGCTCTGAGTACTGACCTCCTTGGCTTCCTTTAAGTACCAACCAAAATTCCAACGAATACAGGCAGCTTTCCCCAACCCTTCTTAATACTGGTCCTTTTCCTCTGTTAATTATTTCCTATTTATTTTGTATATAGCTTGCTTTGTATATATTTGTTTGCATGATGTTGCTATTAGATTGTGAGCTTCTTGAAGACAGGTACCTGTCTTCTGCCTCTTTTTGTATTCTCATTCTTAGTATAGTGCCTGGCATATAGTAGCCTCTTAATAAATGTTTGATTAATTACAGTGTAGCAATACAAGTGGTAGCAATAAAGGAGACATCCACCATAGTTTCTGTTGTTTTTCTATTGCTAATTTGAATTTTGTTTGATTTTTGGTTATATACAAATAGTCTGCCCAAGGGAAACGTTTCTTACAGTTTACTCTCATATGCTATTTCTGTAACTGTGTTTTTTTATTCACTTGTTCAATTGTTAATGGAATGCTATGTTAGATTTTAAACTTTATGTTTGCTTTGCTGAACTGCGTAGGAATCATTGTGGAGAGGCTTAATTTGGACAAATGGTGGCTTACCCTAGCTGCACTTTGTGATGCTAATGAGTGTTCCTCTCATATGGAAGAAAGTTCTTTTTCTTTGTAAAAAAGAGAGAAGGTACTAAGTTACTATGGTCGTTTGTTTAATACAGTCTCATAGAAATATCATGGTAATCATAATGTAACCAAATTATTAGGGTGGTATAATAGAATGCTTGTTTTACTTCATTAAGTGTCTTCCTCCATAGCTAGACCTATCCTCTTTAATGTGTTGTGATAGTAAATTTTAAAAATTGTAGTAAGTTCAAATTAGTTTTTGTTGTTTTTTTTAGGAATATCACCATGTCACTTAAGATAATTTTTAAGGAGTGGAAGTTATTGCTCATTAGGAATTTTATATATAGTTATAAATTACAATTATACAAATACAAAGAGTTATTTAAATGCTTACTTTTTATACTTCAATCATGTTGGTCATTGCCTAATAGCCTGAAAACATCTATGTATAAAATGAATTACACTTAGTGTTGTAAAAGTTCATAAAGGCATAGAATTAATAAGCTTGTTTCTCATTACCATGAATGGTTCTAAAAACCTTCTCAAAGACATGTTCTTAAAATCAGTATCTAAGTATAAGTTATTGATACTTTTGTTGATTTAGGAATTAATCCTACCAAAGGAATGATTTTCCCATCTTCTATCCTTAAAGTCACCAGATTATTGCATGGGTCAGTCATCCCATTTTAGCAGTGGGATCAATAACCAATCAATAAGCAATCAATCAAATAATCAATTTAACAAATGGGTCAATAACCCATTGCTAAAATAGGCAATATGCAAAGAAAGAAGGATATACATGTACATACACAATTATATAAAACAACCATATTCTTTTCTTTAAAGAGAAACATCTATTAATGATCCCCCAGAGAACCTTTAAACTTTTCTTTTAAAAAAATCATTGTGACCAAAGAGAGAGGAAAAGGAAAATATGAAATTAATAGGTAATGTCCAGAAGAAGAAGAAATACATTAGAGACAAAATTTCTGTTATTTCAAAAAGGGCTTCATTTTGAAGTGATTCTGTTAATTAAAAAAATGATTTTAACGGTTAAATAGTATAACAATAATCATCCTCCACCCTGGGTCATCTGCTTTTTATTCTTTATCTTCTCAGTAAATTTATCATCACACAGATTTTTAATCTTTCCATCTCTCCTAGATGTAATAATGCATTACTCCCTCTACTGTATAATGAATTGTATATCTTACAACTATCTTGAATTTAAAGAAATATAGGCATCTTTTCCCTCTTCTCTTTGTACTTGCTTACTACTAAATGTAGTATCACCTCACCAGTTGCCTGTTAAAAAAAACTTCACAGTTAAGATTAGCCTCTTTTATTCTTTAAAACTTACATCTTTCTTCCATACAGCAACACACACCTTCATCACTGTTGGAACTTTTGGCACTGTTGTCTTCCACATTCAGATGTGAGCTTTATTCCATGCACTCCGTCTCTCTATGGTACCATATTCTACCCCACATACACTGTTTGCCTTCTGTGAAGTATACTTTAAGTATCATATCCTTTGTAATTAGATGCATATGAAGAGTAGAACCTGTTTTTAACTGGGAATATGTGGGTGGGAGTGGGATGAAGGCACCCTTAAATGCTGCAATGATGGGAAGCTCTGTTGTTTCTCTGTCCCTTTGCTTATTAAGGAAGGGTAGACTAAGTAAATAAGAATTAGCTGTGTGTTTCCTTCAGAAGACCAGAATTCTTTGACAAGAGTCTCTATGTGAAGATAGAATTTGAGGCATCCCACATGAAGTATTTCTAATTTTATTCATTTTTATTCATTCTTTTAATAAATATTGAGCAGCTCTCTTATACAATGCATGATTAAGGATACAGAAAAATAACTTTAGTCATTTAACTATTTCCTTGTCATCATATTATATCAAATATGTTGTGCTTTGGTTAGATTGCTTGCTTAAATGAAAAGGTATTTGCTAAGTACTTACTGTCATTGTGTCAGGTTACAGGTTACAGGCTGGGGATTTAAATATAAAAGTGAGGCTAACTGTACCCTCAAGATGTTCACATTTGCATGGAAGAGACAATACCCCTAGTGACAGGAGATGGGAATTTTAGTCTGGGGAGTGTTGGTAATAGAGTGAGAAGCTATAGTACAGTTGATGATTATTTTTCTAGAAGCAGTAGTAGTATTGATTTGATCATGATTCTTAGAGGAAGGTATTGAAAATGGATGTAGGGAACACATACTTAGCAACAGAGAAAATAAACTGTCTGGGGTGGGAGAACATGAAACATGGTCTGGATCCTGCTAGATGTTGTGCTTTAGGTGAGTTTGTGTTCGTTCACTCACCATTCAAGAGAGGTCAGCTCCAAATTTGAGTGAATTAACTTGAGAGAATCTTGGTCATTGGAGGTCTTATAAATCTAGTAGAGAGGTTTACAGCATGAAGTTTAGCAAACTTTGGATCTTACTAAAATAATACCTTACTTTAGAAGTTAACACAACAGGTTCAGTTGTTTCTCTTTCATGAGACTGTTACACCACCATTTGTTTACAAGACAGAGTGTGTTATTGTAATTGAGCATAGCTGTAGTTTCAAGTCTTGACATGGACTTTTCAATGGCAGCTATCAGTAATATTGGCAGTTATTTACTGGGTGATTCATTTTTAACTTAGACATGTGATGGTCATAGGAAATTCAGACTTTCATTCTCATTGATTTCTTGTCAGATATAATTTGTATGGTTTCAAACTTTTTTCCATCCTCTCTTGCTTCTTTCCTTTAATTCCCCCCTTCCCCTTTATAACAAGTAGTGTGAAGTAGTAGTATCTTTCTTTGATCTTTCCCATTACAGAAATTATTAGATTCTGCTGTGTGCTATGGTATAGTCATCCAACATAGTTGAGAATTGAGTTAGTAGTGATAGGCAAGGCCACTCAATGAACAAGATGCTAATCAGAAGAGCTAATATAGAGAAAAGCAATAATAACAGATGTGAAAGGATTTTATTTTTTTTTAGAAATGGTACTCTGGAAAGAAACAAGATGGTGTTAGTCAATCACAGACTAGCTACAGTGACCAACTTTTCTACTCCCCTGTTATGTTTTTAATGCTTTAGTTTGAAAAATGCTACTCCAGATCTTCAAAGGATAATATAGTCTAAATGAGCTTCACATACTAGTAAGTACAAGAGTCAGATGGCCATTTAATTTTCTTATTTATTCCTGAAAATGGAATCCTTTTGCTTAAATTTAGAGTGGGGCTATGTTGATAGTGGCTCCAATATTCTGGACTAGTATCAGAAATATTTAGGTCCCATTTATTCAAGGGATTTCATTGTCATCCTTTCTAGGCACCTTATGAAGTTTTAATTTGTTCTTTGAAAGACATAGAGGGGACGGAGCCAATATGGCACAGACCAGCTACTCATCTAAGCTCTTAAACAAACTCCTTCAGATACCTCCAAGGAGAGAATCTAACTAAACTTTGGAGGTGCAGAATCCAACAGGAGACAGACTGTGGCAGATTCATACCCCAGGACAGACTGGAAAGTCTGTTCCGCAGGGGTGAGCCCACAGCACACAGCGCAGTTTGTCCAGTTCAGTGGAGCAGGAGAGCCCTGGGAGACCTGAGACAGCAGCAGGCAGAATGGCAGAGCGGCAGCCCAGGGCAAGAGACCAACAGAGTCGAGTGACAGCCTCTGAGCCCCAGATACCAGCCTCAGCAGATCCTGAGACTTTCAGCCTGCAGATTAAACATCTGTAAGTCACCCACTTCAACTTTCAGGAGCAAGGATGGTGGAATGATCAGTAAATGCTCTCTCATTCCCCCTTGATGACCTTGAAAGAACCATAAAATATTTCCACAGAAAAATCCTGGATTAGTGGAAACAGCAGAGGGGGCAAATAGTCTCATAGCACTTGAGGCTAGGAAAATAGCTAAGGGGGATTCTTCCTACTGTGGCAGAGGTGAACCAGAAGGAGAGGGGACTCAGGGAAGTAGAAATTCACACTACTACCCAGGTGAGTCATAGCACTAGGAGAGGAGCCTCAGTAGGGTTGGAAACTCGCACTAGGGTCTAGGCAAGCCTCAGTGCTAGGAGAAGAGCACCAGGAGGGGTGGAACCTCGCACTAGGATCCAGGTGTGCCTCAGAACTTCAGGGGAAATGGGAAGACAGTAGGGCAGCTGGGATTACCAACCCCTGAGCTTGCCTTTGCCTCAGCTCAGCTGAGGAGATCTTCCTTGACCAGACCACCCCTCCCTCATGGTTAATAAGCTAGCCCCAGGACTGATCTGGGGAAACACAAAACGAAAAGATAAAAAGACACTTGCCCTTATTTTTTTTCACACCAGTCAGCTCAACACCAGGTTCTGCAGCTTCTAACTGAAAGAACCAGAAGCCACAACACACAATCACCACCATGGGCAGGAGAAAGCAAAACAAGGGCGAAAAAACCATAGAATCTTTCTATGGGGAAAAAGACCAAAACACAAATACCAAAGAGGTTAGTAATGAGACTGTACTTCCATCTGAAACTTCAGAAGGGACTATGAACTACTTGCATGCACAAAAAGCTCTCCTGGAACAGCTGAAGAAGGAAATAGAAGAAAAACTGCCCAGTGAATTTAAAAGTATGAAAAAAAAATTCCAGAAAGAGAACTGAACAAATGAAAAAGGAAGTTCAGAACATAACTGGAGAAAATAATTCCTTAAAAGGAAAAATTGGACAGATGGAAAAGGAGATGCAAATCTCAGGAAAACAATTTGATAAAAATTAGAATTGGGCAAGTAGAAACTAATGACTCTGAGACAGCAAGAATCAATCAGACAAAATCTAAAGAATGAAAAGATAGAAGAAAATGTAAAATATCTAATTGGAAAAACAACTGACCTGGAAAATAGATCCAGGAGAGAAAATTTAAGAATTATTGGCCTCCCAGAAAGCCACAATGAAGAAAAGAGTCTGGATAATACCTTTCAGGAAATCATCAAGTAAAACTGCCCAGAAATGCTAGATGTAGAAGGAAAAATGTCATCGAAAGGATCCACCGTTCACCTCCCAAAAGGGATTCCCAAACTCAAAACCTCAAGAAATATTGTTGCCAAATTCTAGAACTACCAAATGAAGGAGAAAATACTACAGATAGCTAGAAAGAAACGATTCAAATAACGAGGAGGTATAGTCAGGATCACACAGGACCTTGCAGCTTCTACATTAAAAGATCGAAGGAATTGGAATATGATATTCCATAAGGCAAAGGAGCTGGGACTCCAACCAAGGATCAACTACCCAGCAAAGTGCAGCATAACATTTCAGGCAAGGCAATGGTCATTCAATGAACTAAGGAATTTCCAGACCTTCCTGACAGAAAGGCCAGAACTTAATAGAAAATTTGATCTTCTAATTCAGGTCTCAAGTGAGGTATAAAAAAGTAAACGGGGAAAAAAAGAAATCAAAACTTGTTACTCAATCAGGGCAAACTGTTTACCTCCATATAAGGGAAGATGATACCTGTTAATCTTGAGAATTGTACATTTATTATGAAATATAAAAGGAATATACATAGAGGGAACAGATATAAAGTAAATGATGTGATGATAAATATATGATTTAAGCATGTGAAAGGATTGTAACAGGAGGTGTGAAAAGGAGGAAGAAGAAAATGGTAAATTACATCACAGGAAGAAGTACAAAATTATAGTAGAGGAAAAGAGGGGAGGGAGATGAGCATTGCTTGAGATTTACTCTCATCTAATTTGGTTCAAGGAGGGAACAATAAACTTAAGTATATCATTCTAACTAGGTCTCTAGGCAGTAGTAGGGGAAGAGGAAAGAAAGGGGAGAGGAACCTAAAAGGGAGGAAAGAAGTAGTAAGGGTAAAGGGGAGTAAAAGAGAGGGGGCTAAAAGAAGGAAGGGAAGACTGCGGCAGAGGGGGGGGTGAAAAGTGAAAACTGTTGAGGAGGGGAAGGGAGACAGGAGTACTAAAAGCATAAACAGTAGGAAAGAGGATGGAGGGAAATACACAGATTGTAATCATAACTGTGAATGTGAATTGAATGAAATCCCTCATAAAACGGAGACAGAGTAGAATGGATTAAAAGGCATACTCCAACAATATGTTGTTTACAAGAAACACATTTGAAATGGGGGGATACACATAGGGTGAAGCTTAAAGGTTGGAGTAGAATATATTGAGCTTCAGTTGATGTAAGAAAAGCAGGGGTGGCAATCCTAATCTCAGACAAAACAAAAGCAGAAATAGATCTAATCAAAAGAGGTAAGGATATCCTGCTAATAGGCACTATAGACAATGAAGCAATATCATTCCTAAACATGTATGCTCCAAATAGTATAGCATCCTAATTCTTAGAGGAGAGGTTGAGGGAGTTGAAGGAATAGACAGCAAAACTATACTAATGGGAGACCTCAACCTCACACTCTCTGAACTTGATAAATCTAACCTCAAAATAAACAAGAAGGAGGTTAAGGAGATAAATAAAACTCTGGATAAGGTACATATGATAGATTTCTGGAGAAAATTGAATGGAAATAGGAAGGAATATACCTTTTTCTCAGCAGTAAATGGCACATATACAAAAATTGACCATATACTAGGACATAAAAACCTCACAATCGAGTGCAGAAAGACAGAGATATTCAATGCATCCTTCTCAAATCATAATGCAATAAAAATTATATATAATAAAAGGCCATGGAAAGATAAACCAAAAATCTATTGGAAACTAAATAATCTAATCCTAAATAAGGATTAGATTCATACAATTCATACAATACAATTAGATTCAACAATTCATAGAAACAATCAGCCACTTCATTCAAGAGAATGACAATAATGAGACAGCCTACCAAATCATATGGGATACTGCAAAAGCAGTTCTTAGGGGAAGTTTTATGTCTTTGAACGCCTACATAAATAGAATAGAGAAAGAGGAGATCAGTGACTTGGACACGCAGCTGAAAAAGCTAGAAAAAGAACAAATTGAAAATCCCCAAGTAAATACCAAATTAGAAATACTGAAAACCAAAAGAGAGATGAATAAAATTAAAATTAAGAAAACTATTGAACTAATAAATAAAACCAGTAGTTGGTTTTATGAAAAAACTAATAAAATTGATAAACCTTTGGTCAATTTGATTTTTAAAAAAAGAAAACCAAATTACTAATATCAAAACTGAAAGAGGTGAACTCACCTCCAATGAGGAGGAAATTAAAACAATAATTAGAAATTACTTTGAACAACTTTATGCCCATAAATTTGACAGTCTAAATGAGATGGATGAGTATTTTAAAAAATACAAATTGCCCAGACTGACAAAGAGGAAGATGAATACTTAAACAATTCCATCTCAGAAAAAAGAAATTGAACAAGCCATCAATGAACTCCCTAGGAAAAAATCTCCAGGACTGGATGGATTTACAAGTAAATTCTATCAAACATTTAAAGAACAGTTAATTCCAATACTACATAGACTATTTTTGAGAATTGGGGAAGAAGGAGTCCTCCTAGATTATTTATTTTTATTTTTATTTATTTGTTTAAGTTTCCAACATTGATTTCCACAAAATTTTGAATTCCAAATTTTCTCCCCATTTCTCCCCTCCCCCCACCCCAAAATGCCAGGCATTCTAATTACCCCCTATCACCAATCTTCCCTCCCTTCTAACATC
>CM053771.1:324517530-324570342 GCA_028658325.1 Potorous gilbertii
AAAATTTTGAATTCCAAATTTTCTCCCCATTTCTCCCCTCCCCCCACCCCAAAATGCCAGGCATTCTAATTACCCCCTATCACCAATCTTCCCTCCCTTCTAACATCCCTCCCTTCTCTTATCCCCATCTTCTGCTTTGTCCTGTAGGGCAAGATAAATTTCTATACCCCATTACCTGTATTTCTTATTTCCTAGTTGTGTGCAAGAACAGTACTCAACAGTTGTTCCTAAAACTTTGAGTTCCAACTTCTCTTCCTCCCTTCCTCCTCACCCATCCCCATTGGGAAGGCAAGCAATTCGATTTAGGCCATATCTGTGTAGTTTTGCAAATGTCTTCCATAGTAGTTATGTTGTGTAAGACTAACCATATTTCCCTCCATCCTATCCTGCCCCCCTTTTCTTTTATTCTCTTTTTTTGACCTTGTCCCTCCCTAAGAGTATTGACTTCTAATTGCTCCCTCCTCTCATTGCCCTACCTTTCATCATTTCCCCCTGCCCCTGGTTATGGCCTTCTCCCCCACTTTCCTGATAGGTTTTCATATCAATATGAGTGTGCATTTTATTCCTTCCTTGAATTGAAGGTAATGAGAGTAAACTTCATGTTTTTTCTCTCACCTCCCCCCTTTTTCCCTCCACTGAGAAGTCTTTTACTTGCCTCTTTTTTGAGAGGGAATTTGCCCCATTCCATTTGTCCCTTTCTCTTCCTCTCTCACCCCTTAATTTCATTTTTCAAGATATGATCCCATCTTATTCAACTCACCCTGTGCTCCCTAAGTGTGTGTGTGTGTGTGTGTGTAATCCCACCAACTACCCAGATACTGAAAAAAGTTTCAAGAGTTACAAATATTATCTTTTCATGTAGGAATGTAAATAGTTCAACTTCAGTAAGTCCCTTACGACTTTTCTTTGTTGTTTATCTTTTCATGCTTCTCTTGATTCTTGTGTTTGAAAGTCAGATTTTCTTTTCAACTCTGATCTTTTCATCAAGAATGCTTGAAAGACCTGTATTTCATTAAAAGACCATTTTTTTCCCCTGAAGTATTATACTCAGTTTTGCTGGGTAGGTGATTCTTGGTTTTAGTCCTATTTCGTTTGACTTCTGGAATATCATATTACGTGCCCTTTGATCCCTTAATGTAGAAGCTGCCAGATCTTGTGTTATCCTGATTGCTTTTCCACAGTACTCAAATTGTTTCTTTCTAGCTGCTTGCAATATTTTCTCCTTGACTGGGAATCTGGAAAATAGTGTTCCTAGGAGTTTCTCTTTTTGGATCTCTTTCAGGAGGTGATCAGTGGATTCTTTTCAATATTTATTTTGCCCTCTGGTTCTAGAATGTCAGGGCAGTTTTCCTTGATAATTTTATGAAAGATGATGTCTAGGCTCTTTGTTTTGATCATTGCTTTCAGGTAGTCTCATAATTTTGAAATTGTCTCTTCTGGATATGTTTTCCATGTCAGTTTTTCCAGTGAGATATTTCACATTATCTTCCATTTTTACATTCTTTTGGTTTTGTTTTGTGATTTCTTGGTTTCTCATGAAGTCATTAGCCTCCATCTGTTCCATTCTAATTTTGAAAGAACTATTTTGTTCAGTGGGTTTTTGAACCTCCTTTTCCATTTGGCTAATTCTGCTTTTAAAAGCATTCTTCTCATTGGCTTTTTGAAACTCTTTTTGCCAGTTGTTAGTCTATTTTTAAAGGTGTTATTTTCTTCAGCATTTTTTAGGTCTCCTTTAGTGAGCTGTTGACGACCCACTTTTCATGATTTTCTTGCATCATTCTCATTTCTCTTCCCAATTTTTTCTCCATCTCTCTTACTTGATTTTCAAAATCTTTTTTGAGCTCTTCCATGGCCTGAGACCATTGAATATTTATTTTAAATGTTTGGGATACAGAAGTCTTGACTTTTATGTCTTTCCCTGATGCTAAGCATTGTTTTTTCTCATCTGAAAGGATGGAAGGTATCTGTTCACCAAGAAAGTAACCTTCTATAGTCTTATTTTTTCCCCCTTTTTTGGGCATTTTCCCAACTACTTACTTGACTTTGGGGTCCTTTGTCAAGAGTAGGGTGTAGTATGGGGGTCTATAAGATCTCAGTTCTTCCAAGGTGGTACAATCAAGTGTGTACACTGGTCTGGGAGCAAAAAGAGATTTTTGTGCCTAGAATCTGAATAACAGAATTTTCCCTCCACAGCCACCTGACCTCCAGTTCCACCAAGCCAGCACTAGGGGCTGAGATTCGGATAAACTGTGGGGACAGGGCCACCTTTCACTGTGAGATAAAGATCAGCTCCTCTAATCCCTCAGGAGTATCAGGGCCTCTACACAGGGCTGAGGTAAGAGTCAACTGCTCAGTGCCCCCAGGGATTTTACTATCCAACAATAGATGAGGGCTGCTGTAGGGGCTGCTGTGGAAGCTGCTGCTGCCTGCCTGATGCAGCCTCTGGTGGGAGCTATGGAAAGGCCCTTCTCCCTTCTCAGCCAGCTGAAAAAACCATCTCACTGACTTTTGGCACCTGTGGGTTGAGGGATCTGCGAACTGCTGCTACTGGGGCTGGGGATTTTGCTCCTGAGGCCTGAAGCATCCTCCTCCCAGAGCTGTGCCATGGGACCAAGTCTGGGCTGGGTTCTGCTCCGCTATCTGGTGCGACAGACATTTCCATCAGCCTTTCAGGTCACGCTGGGCTAGAAATCTCCTCTACTCTTATTCTGTGGCTTCTGCTGCTCTAGAATTTGTTGAGAGTCTTTCTTTACAGGTATTTTATGGGCTGTGCGAGGAGAGCTAGCATATGTGCATCTTTCCACTCTGCCATCTTCTCCGATTCTTTTTATGATACAAATATGGTTTTGATACCTTAACTAGGAAGAGACAAAACAGAGAAAAAAATTATAAACAATTTCTCCAATGTATATAGATGCAAAATTTTAAATAATATTTTAGCAAAGTGAATACAGCATCTTATCATGAGAATAATACATTATTATCAGGTAGGATTCATACCAGGAATGCAGGGCTGGTTCAATATTAGGAAAACTATTATCATTATTGATCACAACAACAAAACTAACAGAATCCACATTACTATTGCAAATGGATACAAAAAAAGTTTGTGAAAAAATACAATACCCATTCATATTCAAAACACTGGAGAACATAGGAATAAAGGGAATTCCACAATATAATAAGCAGTATCGACCTAAAACGTTCAGCAAGCATTATATGCAACGGAGATCAGCTAGATGCATTTCCAGTAAGATCAGAGGTGAAACAAGGATGCCCACTATCACCACTGTTATTCAACATGGTACTATAAATGTTAGCTGTAGCAATTAGACAAGACAAAGAAATTGAAGGAATAAGACTAGGCAAAGAAGAAACTAAGTTATCACTCTTTGCAGATGACATGATGATATACTTAGAGAATCCCAGAGATTCTAGTAAAAAACTACTTGAAATAATAAACAACTTTGGCAAAATTGCAGGTTACAAAATAAACCCACACAAATCTTCTGCATTCCTATATATTAGTAACAAAGTCCAACAGCAGGAGATAGAAAGAGAAATCCCATTTAAAGCCAGGGTGGACACAATAAAATAGTTGGGAGTTTACCTGCCAAAACATACCCAGGGATTATATGAACACAATTACAAGACACTTTTTGCACAAATAAAGTCAGATCTAAGTAAGTGGAAAAACATCAGTTGCTCATAGGTAGGCTGAGCCAATATAATAAAAATGACAATTTTACCCAAATTAATTTACTTTTTTAGTCCCATACCAATTAAACTATCAGATAATTATTTTCTAGAGCTGGATAAAATAATATCAGAATTCATCTGGAAGAACCAGAGGTCCAGAATATCAAAGGGACTAATAAAAAGAAATACTAGGGAAGGTGGCCTAGCGCTACCAGATCTCAAATTGTATTATAAAGCAGCAATTATCAAAAGCGTTTGGTACTGCTAAGAAAATCAAGGGTAGACAAGTGGAATATGCTAGGTACTCAAGACACAGTAGGCAATGAATATAGCAATCTCCTGTTTGATAAACCCAAGGACCTCAGCTTCTGGGATAAGAACTCACTGTTTGACAAAAATTGCTGGGAAAACTGAATAACAGTGTGGCAGATACTAGGCATAGACCCATTCCTGAAACCGTACATGAGAATAAAGTCCAAATGGGTACACGATCTAAGTATAAAGATTGATACCATGCTTTAAGCCTGACTGAATGCAAGTGGACTATTTAATCCTGCCTGGAATTGACATGAAGTTGGGGAGATATTGTTTCCTTGCAATATCCCTACTGTTGGTGGCAATTTCTTACAGTCAAAAGGTTTGTAATTTTAATACCAGATCTATTCAATTGTAGATTATTTGTAGGGGACCATCCAAGGTTAAGTCTAAAATTAAGCTATTAGGCATAGGACTTTAGACCAACAACAATAAGTTAGGGTCCTTTAATTCTTAGTAATACTGTAGAGACAATTAGGTCAAGAGCTTGTGAAGTTAGCAACATAAATATTATTTGTGTCTCAGTTGGTTAATGTTAAAAAAAAATTCTTTTGTGGTCCATATTGTAAATGCTTTAAAAAGAAGTATCACCTGACAAAAATTTGAATTGTTTTATCTGTTATAAACTGTGTTAAAAATGAAAAATTAAAATAAAAAAATATTGATATCATGGACAAACTATAGGAGCAAGGAATAGTGTATTTATCAGGTTTGTGGAGAAGGGAAGAATTTTTACTAAAGAAGAGATAGAAAGCATTATGAAGTTCAAGATGGATAATTTTGATTACATTACACTGAAAGGTTTTTGCACAACCAAACCCAATGCAACCAAAATTTGGAGGGATGTACTATACTGGGAAAGAATTTTTACAGCTAATCTCAAGGATAAAGGCCTCGTCTCTAGAATATATAGAGAACTGGGTCAAATGTACAACAATACAAGTCTTTCCCCAGTTGCTAAATGGTCAAAGGATATGAACAGGCAGTTTTCAGAGGAAGAAGTTAAAGCTACCTATAATCATGAAAAAATGCTCTAAATCACTTGATTAGAGAGATGCAAATCCAAACAACTCTGAGGTACCACATCACACCTATCAGATTGGCAAACATGACACAACAGGAAAATGATAAATGTTGGAGAGCATGTGAGAGAGTTGGAACTCTCCAATTCATTGTTGCTCAAGCTGTGAGCTAATCCAACCCTTCTGGAGAGCGATTTGGAAGTATGTCCAAAGGGCTACAAAAATGTGCATACCCTTTGACCCAGCAATATTGCTTCTAGGACTATATCCCCAAGAGATCATAAAAATGGGAAAGGGTCCTATGTGTACAAAAATATTTATAGCAGCACTCTTTGTGGTGGCCAAGAACTGGAAATCAAGGGGATGCCCATCAACTTGGGAATGGATGAATAAATTTTGGTATATGAATGTAATGGAATACTATTGTGCTATCGGAAATGATGAACAAACAGGAAGACTTCAGAGAGGCCTGGAAAGACTTATATCATCTCATGCTGAGTGAAAGAAGCAGAACTAGGAGAACTTTGTGCACAGCAAAGACTACAATGTGGGAGAGTTTTTTCTGGTAGACTTGGATCTTCATAGCAATGCAAGGACTTAAAAAAAAAAATTCCCCATGATCTTCTAAGGCAAAATGTGTTCCACACTAAAGTGGATGATGAGAAAGAACTGTGGAATTCAATCACAGAATGTAGCAGATCATGTTTTTGTGTGTGTTTTCTGTTTTGGTTTGTTATATGATTTCTCCCATTTATTTTAGTTCTTCTGCACAACATGACTATAGTGAAAATGTATTCAATAGGAATGTATGTGTAGATCCTATATAGATTTGTATGCCGTCTCAGAGAATGAGGGAGGTGTTTGGAGGTAGGTAGGGGGGAATAATCTGAGTTTTATGGTAGTGATTGTAGAACACCAAAAATAAATTAAAATTAATAGTAAAAAAAAATAATAAAGACATAGAACTTTTACATTAGTTTTGAAACCTCCATTTACAAGGTACAGATATCACTACACTCCTCCCTCCCCTGACACTGTGTGTTCGTCCTTCGTTGCCGAAGAAGACCATGCCATCAGAGAAATAATGATGTAACTTGCACTTTTGTTTTGAGGGAGGAAGGGCTGTGCAGGTCACCAGAGCCAGATGGCCCAGAGCCATCTGAATCCATTGACCAAATATTCATCAGGATGATTGGAGATGACCAGAATGAGGCATTTGGGGTTAAGTGACTTGCCCAAGGTCACACAGCTAGTGAGTGTCAGGTGTCTGAGGTGTGATTTGAACGGGTCTTACTGACCCCTGCACTGGTGCTTCATCCAGTACACCACCTAAGTGCCCCTTCCCCCACCCCCAGCCCCACACACAGGAGGAGAAACAGGGGAGTGAAATGCACCCCAGATGTGTCTTGTAGGATTTAGAGCTAGAAGAGTTTTAGCCATCACCTACCTAGTCCAACTCCCTTATTTTACCAACAAATAAACTGAGTCCCAGAAAAGTTAAGAAACTTTCCCAGCATTGCAGATTATTAAGTAGAAGAATTTGTTTTAAAAACCCAAGTCCTCTGACTTGAAATCAAAGGCATCCCTGGTCACCCTTTCCAATACTCTGACATTTTCACTCATGTCTCCTGACTCACTGATTGTAATGGACAGTCAGAATACTTCCTTGTTCCCCACTGTCACTTTCAGACTTTCCTACTGCCATCATTTATAACCTCAATAAGATTATGGTGGTCCTTTTCTACCAACCTCCAGGATATATTCTAACTTTCTCACTAAGTTCAACACCTGGCTCAAAGTCTTTTTTTCCTCCCTTTTCCTGCTTATCTTCTTCTCTGTTTTACAATCCCAGACCCTTCTTTCTTCTCCTAACTGTGACCTCCAGTCCCTTCTTCCCATCACCCCTGAACTTGATAACCTCTTCTTACGTCAGCTTGATCCCTTGGTGAATTATTTCAGCTTTACACTATCCCAATCTCACCTGGCCAGACCGTGGACTTAGTTTGTTTTCATCATCCACTTTAGCTCTCATTCAGGCCCTTCTGAAGGTAGCTAGAAAAAAAAAAATAAAACTGCTCGCCCTCACTACAGATTTATGTTATATAATCACAACTAGGACCTCACTGCAGCAAGGCCATTCTTTTACACCTCCTTGGGTGTAATCAATTCACTAGTCCACTAAACTTTTCTAAACTTTTTCATCCTCACTTGAATATCCCTTTATTCCCTCAGCCCCGCTACCAACTTTACCTGAGAGCTTTGTCTTAGAATTTACCAAAGAAAATTGCGAAAGTTTACTGAGCTCCTTTCTTTTCTTGACACCTTTTCTGGTCCCTCTTAATGTAGTTACTTTCCTACTTATGCTATGTATCTCTTGTTTGTATATAATTGTGTGCATAGTGTCTCTCATTTGATTATGAGCTGCACTCCTTGAGGGCATGGATTGTTTTTGCCTTTCTTGGCATCTGTGGTTCTTAGAAACACAATGTCTAGTATGTCATAAGGCTCAATAATTGCTTATTGATTTAATGATAATCTAGATATGATATGACCAAGGCAGAGTACCAGAGTAATTTTTTTCTATATGAAAAATGTCTTTCTTAATGCAGCCCAAGATTGCATTAGATTTCTTGGCTTCTATATCACATTGTTGACTCACTGAACTTGTGGGTCACTAAAATTCCCTGATAAATATCAGAAAAACAAACAAATATCTAGCTGCTGTCCAGCTAAGTCATTCCCTTCATGTTTTTGTGAAATTGTTTTTTAAATTCATGTTTAGATATCTCTTTTACACTTAGTTTTATTAGATTTGGCTTCAAATGTCTAAGGAAGCAAAATGATTTTGTACAGTTATTGTGTACTTCTAAGCAGTATGGAAATAATTGAGGAGTAAAAAGTCTCAGTCTGATTTATTTACTAATATGAGATAGTTTAGTGGACACATACTGAATATATTGAATATATTCCATTCACTTAAACAAACTGAATATGCCAACAGTGTAGTGACAGGATTTTAAAAATACTTTATAAAGGACCCTTTAGTCAAATATAGTTTTGCTAAAAGAAAAAGAAAAAAATCTGAGACCCAGTATCTCTATCTATTAAACTGAATAGTTGATGATTCTGGTGAGTTATGTTAAATGCTAATCAAAACTTTTAATTTGCAAATGATCACTCAATTAAATTATAAGCAGTAATCTTAATTTTAAGCAATCATATTTATTATTTTTCTTTACAGTTCAGAAATTATAGCTTATCAGCCACATGAAGTGATTTATCAAATACTTAAATACTTTGCACCAATCCCTTTATAATTAGCTTCTAAATTTGAGGCAAATATTACTGAAGTGTGACTCATTATAGTTTAGTGCTCACTAATTATTTTTGCTCACTTCCTTCAGCACAAAGAAGCAAAAGATTTTACAAGTAAACTTACTGTTAGAGAACATACAGTGCCGGAAAAGTACTTTCATAGTATTGTGCTTTTCAACTGAAAAGACTTCTTCAACAGAACAGTTGAGTTCATCTGTGGAAGCACCTGTAAGTATTGGTGGTCCTTTAAAACCCTTAGAAGAAATTAATAGATTCAAAGATTTTTAACATGTAAGTTTGTATGTAAGTTAAATGTCTCTTTTACCTCAATTAGTTTTCCACACATTTGCCAGAAGCCTCTTCCAAAATACGGCATGACCCGTTCTCTCTTTCCCTTTTTTCTTCATCATAGCTTCTTTCTTACCAAACAGACCTTTCATAATCGTCAGTCCTTTTCCCAACCAGCCTTATTCTCACTCCCTAGGACCTACTTCATTGCATTGAGGAGATAAACCTGCACATGCCATATCCATACTCTTACTTCCTACATAGGAATATTTGGAACAGATGTCATGATTTAGTAAAACTGACATTTATATTTTGAGTATTGACCTGATTATTATTTCTATAAGCCTTTCACCTCCTTCCAACTGCTGATGTGAACTCCATGGTTGGAGCATGATACTAATGAAGCCAAGGGTCTAATGAATGTACTAATGAAACCTTTGAAGGCTCAAGCTGTTCCATTCAGTCCCTACTTCATTCCTTCCCCACAGTCATAGATCGTTTTCTTTATCAGCCATTATGCCTAGAAAATTGTGTGTATGTATGTTACAGTCTGTTACTCCCATGCCCATCCCTATCTCCATTTAAAAAACAAACCAAAAGTTCAGTTGACCCTGATATATGCTCAGACTGCCATTATGTATTTCATCTCTTCTGATGAAACTCCTGGAGAAAAGTATGCATACTTGCTATTTCCATTTCCTCACTATGTAATTCTCAATCCCTTGTAATTTGACTTCCAGTCCATCTCCTTGAATGAGACTCTTGTGTAAGATCACCAGTCATCTCTTACCTACTAAACTCAGTGGCTTTTTCTTAGTCCTCATCCTTCTTTACCTCTCTGCAGTTTTTTAAACTTCTGACTGCCCCTTCTCCTGGATGTTCTTATTTCTCTTGACTTCTTTGACATTGTGCTCTCCTACATTTCTTTTTATACATCTCTGACTATTCCTTTTCAGCCTCCTTTTACTAGCTTATTTATGCACAGAAAACTTCAAAAGCTCTATGTCCACCTGTAATCTCACAGAATTTCATTCCTACGTTATCAACTTACCAACAGTCCTCTCTTCCTGGGATGCCCTTAGGCATCTCAGATTCAGTGTGCTTGAAATGGAGCTTATAATCTTCCCCAAGATACCTATTCTACAGACTTTCCTATTTCATTTGAGAACCTCCAAATCATTCAGGTTTGTAATTACAGAATCTTCTTTGACTTCTTTTCTCACATGCTTCTAATACCCAGTTACCAAGTTATTGTGATTCTTCCTTTACAACATTCCTAACTCTCTTCTCAATCTCAGTGCTCACAGGCTCATCTCCCTCATTGCCTCTGACTTGGGCTACTGTACTTAGTGACTTTTAGGCCAATGCTGTGTTGCACTTGGCTATAATTAGTAAGCATTAAGTACCCATTATATGTCAGGTGCAGTGGTAGGTACTGGGGATGCAGGTACAATGAATGAAAAAGTCTCCACTCACATTCAAACTCAGGGGGTCGTCTAACCTTAAACTGCACTAATACTTTTGTAACATCCTGTATAAGTATGAAGACTATATAGAATAATACCAAGAAAATAAATAACAATGTTAAGAATAAATGCAAAGTAAATAAATAGATCTAAATATGAACAGTTAAATATAAGTCATTTTGAGAGGGAGAGCAGTAGTAATTGAAGGGATCAGAAAAGGTTTCATGTAGAATGTAGTATTTGAACTGTATCTTGAAGGAAGAAAGGGATTCTATTCTCTAAGGTGAAGGTTGGTAAGGAGTATATTTTAGGCACGAGCACAGCCGGTGCAAAGGCAGGGAGATTGATCTCCTATGGTCATCTTTCCCTATCTTCAATCCATATACCCTATAGTTACCAAAATTAAGTCACTTGCCAAATCAACGCATTCACTGTCTCTCAGTTGCTTCTGAGGTTGCTCCTTAACCTGTCTTTCTATAAATCTGGTTCTAACCTTCCTTTCCAGTTTTATTTTATATTACTATGCTGCACAAAGTTTCTGTTCCATCCAAACTCACCACTCCATTTTCCACTTCAGTGTTTTCATACTAATTGTCGTCCTCCATGTCTTGATTACTGTTCTGTAAGCTCAGTTGTTACCTCTTTAGTTAAGGCTTCCCTGGTCCACCCAGTTGTTTGTGTTCTCTCCTTCCATAATTTATATTGCATTTCTTTTGAGGCATGTTATATTTCCTCAGTAGAATGTAAACTTCTTGAAATTAGTCAGTTTTTTATAATGTTATTTTTGTCATTTTATAGCTATCTTATATTCTTATATAACATTAATTTCCAAATATGCCACTCCCCCGAAACCTGCAAAATGAGCCTTCCTTAGTAACAAAGATTTTTTTTTAAGATAAGCAAAGCCAATAGACATTTTGTCTATAACAGCCAGAATATGCAACGTTTCATACCCTTAATCCCTAGCTTTTCAAAACAAGGAAGTACAATGTTTTTGTTTGTTTTTGTTGTTGTCGTTGTTCTTTTAATCTCTTCTCAGGGACCAACCTGTAGTGAAGCAGTGTAGTGTAGTAGATACAGCCAGCCTTGAAACCAGGAGTACTAATGTCAGGGGTGGGGAACCAAGGCTGACACATACTGACTCTATGACTCAGGGCAGTTCACTTAAACTTTAAGTGTTTTAGATAATTCTCTAAGACTATAATTTGTAGAGAAGTTGCCAATTTGCATTCATAGAAGGTGGGAGTGGGGGCGTTTCTTACCCTAAGAGTATCCTATAGTAATGAAATCACAGATTACAGTCCCAGGGACTCGGCCTATAGGACTAATCTCAGTCATTAATTATATAGCATTTGATTTTATGCTTTTACTCTGAATGTTGTTGTAGTCATTGTATATGTTATTTGACTGGTTCTGCTTATTTCATTCTGCATCAGTTCATCAGTCTCCCCATGCTTCTCTGAATTCTTCATTTGTCATTTCTTATTGCATAGTAATAATCCATTACATTCATGTTCCTCATTTTGATGAGCTGTGTCATTGGATACCAAATTATTTTTGATATTTTTGATACTATTAGGTATACTGCTATGAATATTTTGGTATATCGGGGCCTTTCCTGTCAACCTCTTTTTGACAATTTTAATGTATAGTTTATTAAATGAAATTGCAGTCAACTTCAAAAATCAGCTTGTTATTAACATAATTTATGTATTACTTTAAGTTTTATGAGCATTCTGCTCACAACAAGCTGGTGAGACAGGTAGAATAGGTATCATTATCTGTGCTTTACAGTTGAAGAAACCAAGTCTGAGAGATGTGAAATGATTTGCTTATAATCACACAGCTAGCACCAGGACAAAAGTTTGGATTTTCTGACTCCCAAATCCTAGTGCTTTTCTTCTGTGCCGTGCTTTTATACCTTGGTATGATTTTACCACTTTATAGTACGCTATAAAATTTAAAGTCAAATTACAAGGCTGTTAGGACTAATGTGTATCCTTTGCATAAATGTTGAAACTGAGCTCTCCTGGACACAAAAATGGATTGATGACCATGAACAAATAGTGTATGAACATTCTAAGTCACTATTTCAAGTAGTGCTGGGTAGCCATTTACTACTAAGAAACAGCAGCAAGATCAGTCTGGCACAGTGTATGTAATCATCTTGGAATAGTCCATTTGGAAAGGATTCTGGGAAGGTGGTGGGGTAGGTCACAAACTGACAACCCCTTCAAATTTCCCCCCTGAAATGATAGAACATTGCTTCAAAGTGAATGTAGAGCATCCGAATCAAGGGGTAAAGTAGTTTTCCTAAAACAACTTGAGAGAGGACCTTGGGAAAGACCTGACTGCTAGGTCTGGTCTGGTCTGAGTGAAGTGCGTACTTCTGGCAGGCTCTGCTGAATCAATAAACAACAAGTCCTGGGAGCAGCTGGAGGGGAGAAGGGAGCAGCTGGTAGCCTTGTCAGCAGAAACTTTCACCTTACAAATAGTGTGGGGGGGTCAAACATTTGAGTAGAGGCAGACCCTCCTAAGGGACCCTCCATCTTAGGACACCAGACCCAGCTGTGCTGACCAGCCACAGGATCATGGCTGTTGGCAAGGAGGAGAAAGCATAAGCAGGGTGAGTGTGGTAGTACAGGAGTAGGGATCCTGCTGGCCTTGAGTACTTGAAGGGGAGGAGAGTCCCTGATTTGAGTTCCAGAGCAGAAGAATGAGCTAAGATTTGTAGCCACAGGAAGGACTACAAGGATCCAGAGCATTTGTGGGACAGCACAGATGGAGGCTTCAGCCATGGCTGATGGGTGGAGAAATGTGGTTGAAATTGAGCCCCCAGACAGAACTCAGAAAATAGCGATAAGAAACATGTGAAGCCTGGGATACTACTCCCCATAACTTACACTAGAACCTACAATAATAAGCTGCTAAAAATGAAATAAGAAATGAGTAACAAAAGAGTAATAATCTGACCATAGACAGCTGACAAGAGAAAAGATCCGAGTTAATATTCTGAGGAAGAAAGTGAAACCAAAAAAGTTACTCCTGCTTTATAGAGAAATGTCAAATGGTCACAAGCCCAAAAAGTTCTTAGAAGAACTCAAAAAAAAAAAAAGACTTCAAAAAATCAAATAAAACAGATGTAAGAAAAATTAGGGGAAAAAATAAGAGCAATCCAAGAAAATCAAGAAAATTATAAAAAGCAAATTAATTGGAAAAAGACCTTCAAAAACTCAAGGAATAACTTCTTGATAACTAGAATTGGGCAAGGGCTTGAAGCTAATGACTTTATAAAACAAAATAATAAAATCAAAAGAATGAAAAAATAGAAGGGAATGTGAAATATTAGAAAAAACAACTTTGATCTGGTGAACAGATGTAGGAGAGATAAAATAAGCACTGTTGAACTATTTGAAAGTAGTCTTGATACAATATTGCAAGAACATATTAAAGAAAACGGCCCCAAAGTTCTAGAACTATAGGGTAAAGTAGAAATAGAAACAAAATCTACCGATCACCAATTTAAAGAGATCACAGGATGAAAACTCTTAAGAATATCCTAGCCAAGTTTCAAAGTGCTCAGCTTAAGGAGAAAATTATATAAGCAAAAAAAAGATTTGACAGAGCTACAAGACCTAGCATTTTCTACATTAAAAGAGCATAGGGCTTGTAGCATTATATTTTGATTTCTTTATTTTGTCTAATTGTGATAGCTAACATGTCTAGTATCACATTTCCTGTCACAATCCCCTCACATACTTAAATCACATTTTATCATCACATCATTTACTTTATACCCATTCCCTCTGTTTATGCATATCCCTTTTATATTTCATAATAGATGTACAACAGGATTAACAAGTATCAACCTCCCTTATAGGAAGGTAAACCGTTTGCCCAAATTGAGTAACAAGTTTTTCTCTTCCCCTGTTTACCTTTTTATGCCTCTCTTGAGATTTACATTTGAAGATCGAATTTTCTATTGAGTTCTGACCTTTTTATCAGGAAAGTCTGGAAGTCCCTTATTTCATTTCAATGTCCATCTTCTTGTCTGAAATGTTTTGGTGAACTTTGCTGGGTAATTGATCCTTGGTTGGAGTCCCAGTTCCTTTGCCTTACGGAATATCATATTCCAATTCCTTCGATCTTTTAATGTAGAAGCTGCTAGGTCCTGTGTGATCTTGACTGTACCTCCTCGTTATTTGAATCCTTTCTAGCTACTTGTAGTATTTTCTCCTTCACTTGATAGTTCTGGAATTGGGTAATGATATGTCTTGGGGTTTTGAGTTTGAGATCCCTTTCAGTAGGTGAACAGTGGATTCTTTCAATGACGTTTTCACTCTGTATCTATCACTTCTGGACAGTTTTCCTTGATGATTTCTTGGAAAATATTGTCCAGACTTCTTTTCATCATGGTTTTCTGGTAGGCTGATAATTCTTAAATTTTCTCTCCTGGATCTATTTTCCAGGTGAGTTGTTTTTTCCAGTTAGATATTTTAGATTATCTTCTATCTTTTCATTCTTTAAATTTTGATTGACTGATTCTTGCTGCCTCATAGAGTCATTAGTTTCTACTTGCCCTATTCTAATTTTTACCAAATTGTTTTTTCTTTAGCTTTTACATCTCCTTTTCCATTTGTCCAATTATTCCTTTTAAGAAATTATTTTTTCCAGTTAGTTTTGTACTTCCTTTTCCATTTGTCCAATTTTTCCAGTTAGGTTTTGTGCTTCCTTTTCCATTTGTTCAAATTTTCCTTTTTTAAAGAGCTATTCTCTTCAGCAAATTCTTTTTTCATACTTTTAAAATCATTAGCCAGTATTTCTTCTATTTCCTTCTTCAACTGTTCCAGAAGAGCTGTTTTTATATGTGAGCAGTTCATAGTCCCTTCTGAAGTTTCAGATGGGAGTCCAGTCTCAATACTGACCTCTTTAGTATTCATTTTGGTCGTTGTCCCCATAGGTAGATTCTATGGTCTTTTCCTGCTTTCTTTGCTTCTTCTTGCTCATGATGGTGAGGCTTTGTGTGTTGTGGCTTCAGGTTCTTTCAGTTAGAAGCTGGAGAACCTGTTGTTAAGCTGACTGATGTGAAAAACTTAAGGGAGGTGCCTTTTTTCTTTTTGCTTTGTGTTTCCCCAGATCAGCCCCATGGCTAGCTTGTTAAGTGTGGAGGAGGGTGGTCTGGTCACAGGAGATCTCAGCTGAACTAGAGCAAAGGGAAGCTCAGTACTTGGTGATCCAGGCTGCTCTATTGTCTTCCTGTTTCCCCTGGAGCACTTAGGCACACCTGGGTCCTAGTGCGAGTTTCTACTCCCTTGGGGCTCCTCTCCTTCCCATTCACCCCCACCACAGTAAGAGGAATCCCACTTAGCTATTTTCATAGCCCCAGGTGCTATGAGACTGTTTGCCCCTTCTGCTGATTCAACTGATCCAGGATTTTTCTGGGGAAATATTTTATAGTTCTTTCCAGGTCAACAAGGGGAGAGGGAGAGAGCATTTACCTATCACCCTGCCATTTTGGCTCCCAAAAGTTCAAGTAGGTGACTTGACAGATGTTTAATCTGTGGGCTGAAAGTCTCAGGAGCTGCTGTGGCTGATACCTGGTGCTCAGTGACTGTCACTCAGCTCCACTGGTCTCACACCCTGCACTGCCACTCTGCCATTTCTCCATGCCACCACTGCCTCAGGCTGCCCCAGAATTTTTCTGCTTGGATGTGCTTCGCTGTGTGCTTTGGGCTCACCCCTGTGGAACAGATCCTTCTCGTCGACTTTCTAGTCTCTCCTGGTCTGTGAATCTGCCACAGTCTGTCTCCTGTTGGATTTTCCACCTCCAAAATTTGGTCAGATTCCCTTTTTAGAGGTCTCTGAAGGAGTTTGTCTAAGAGTTTAAGTAAGTAGTTGCTCTCACTCCGCCATCTTGGCTCTGCCCCCACATTATATTTTGAAAAGCAAAAGTGATGGGGTTGTGACCAAAAATAATTTACCCAGCAAAGCTGAGTATAATTATGAAAAAAAAAGATATTTAATGAACTAAAAGAATTTTGGGTGTTTGTGACAAAACAACCAGGACTCTGGAAAATTTGACATGAGATCCAGGAGAGACATAACGTAAACATTAAAGACCAATCATAAATGACGCAGGTCAAACTTTTTACTTATATGTGAAAATGTTATCAGCTCACTGAAGACTAGCATAATTACTTGAGCTCATCTGAATTCGATCAGTTGATTCTTTTAAAAGATAAAACTGGGTAGGAAGAGGTAAAAAGGTACAAATATCTCATACATATGAGGCATGAAAGGAAAACCTGATAGAAAACAAGTTGAGGTGGAGGGATGGTAGTACTAGAACTTTACTGTCATTGGAACTAGGTTAAAGAGGGAACAGTATACCTATCTAGAAAAGTATAAAAATCTTCTAAATTTATTAATGAGGGAGAAGAGAGGGACTTACGAAGGGTAAGGAGGGAGAGGATAAGGAAAGGCCTCTTAGAAGGGTGGGTAGATTAAGGCCTAGGAAGGCAAGACCATTGTAAGGTAAATTAAACATGTGAGAAGGGATAGAGTCAGGACAAATAGTGAGGAAAAATGGGATGGAAGGAAATATGTAACTAGTAATTATAACTTTGAATGTGAGTGGACTGAACCCACCCATGGGGAGTTGGTTAAAAATCAGAATCTGACAAGATGTTGTTTACAAGATGCACAATTAAAGCTGAGAGATACCAATAGGATTACAATAAAGGCTGGAATAGAATTTATTATGCTTCAGCAGATAGTAAAAAAAAAAAGCAGGAGAAACAATCATGATCTCAGACAAAGTTAAAGCTAAAATATAATTAAGAGATGAAGAGGTAAACTACTCTTATGTATCACAGATATTATGCAATATTGTTTCAGTAGTGTTATTATTCAATAACAATAAGAAAAAGAAAAGAAATTTAAGAAATCAGAATGGGAAATGAACTAATAAATATCTCTTTTTGCAGATGATATGATGATCTATTTGGAAAATCCTAAAGATTTACCTAAAAAGTTAATTGACACAATTTTAGCAAAGTTGTAGGGTATGAAATAAACCCATGTAAATCAGCAGCATTTTTATCTATTACCAAGAAACTCCTGCAAGAACATAGTAAGAAGTAAGGGATATGCCACTTAAAATAACTGTAGACAGTAAAAAATACCAGATCTTATACTGCTAAAACAGACCCAAACTACATAAACATAATTACAAAACACTCATATAAATAGTCAGATTTAAATAATTGGAGAAATATTAATTGTTCATAGGTAGGCAAAGCCAGTATAGTAAAAATGACAGTTTTACCTAATTTACTCATTCAGTGCCATCTCAACTAAATTATAAAAAAAAAATTACTGAGTTAGAAAAAAATAACAAACTTTGAAGAACAAAAAATCAAGAAATTTAAAAGAACTAATGAAAAATATGCAATGAGGGAAGTTTAGCAGTACTAGATCTTAAACTGTATCATAAGATAGTAATTATCAAAACTATCTAGTACTGGCTAAAAAATAGGTAGATCAGTGGAGTAGACCAGTAGCTGATTATAGTAATCTTATGTTTCACAAATGCAAAGATTTAAGCTTTTGGAGATAAGAATTCATTATTTGGTAAAAATCATTGGGAAACCTGGAATAGTCTGGCAAAAATTGAGTATAGACCAATATCTTAAACCATTTACCAAGACAAGTTCAAAATGGAGATAACATGATCTTGAGATAAAGGAAGGTATCAGAAGAAAATTATAAGAACATGGAGTATATTACATAGTAGATTCGTGGATAGGAGAACAATTTATGAATAAACAAGAGATAGCGTTGTGAGATGTAAAATGAGTAATTTTGATTACATTAAATTAAAAAGGTTTTGTACAAATAAAGCCAATTGGAGAAGAAAATTCAGGAAAAAAATTGAACAACAGTCTCTCAGATAAAGGCCTCACTTTTCTGTAACATGCAAGAAACTGTCTAATTTAAAACGATGAGTCATTCCCCAGTTGATAAATGGTCAAGGTATGAATAGGCAGATTTTCAGTGAAGAAGTCAAAACTATATATAGTCATGTGAAAAAAATGCTCTTAAATCATTATTAATTAGAGAAATACAAATTAAAACAACTTTGAGATATCGTCTTACACACCTGTCAGGCTAAAATTTAGATGCCCTTCAATTAGTGAATGGCTAAACAAGTGGTGATATATATGATTGAGAAGGAATACTACTGTGCTATGGGAAATTATGAACTGGTTGAGTTTAGAAAACCATGGAAAGACCTATGAAATAGTGAAAATGAACAGTACCAAGTGAACGTTGTACACAGTAACAGAAATTTTGTCCTAAGCACAACTTTAAATGACTTGTATCATAAATGACTTGAGTATCATAAATACTCAAAACACCTATGAAGGACCTATGAAAATGCTATCCACCTTGAGAGAAAGAATCTATGAATAGAACACACACACTCATACATATATTTGTGTTCAATTGTAATCCTCTTTAGGATATGGTAAAGAGAGAAGGAGAAAAAAGTTCATAGCACAAGACAAAAGAAAACTTAGAAGGAAGCACAGCTTTGAAAACAACATAACGTTTAGCACATAGTTTTTCAATAAAAAGTGAATGGTCTGAAATGGAAATTCATAGTTATATATATAATGAATCCTTTCCTTATGTGGTGCTATACCTGTAAATGGTTTTTTTTCCTTTTGGCTTTTTGTATTTAAGGTCAAGATGAATAAAAATTTTCAAAAGGGGGAAAAAGGAAGAAAATCACTTTGGCCAGAGAGGTAAGGTCTCAGTGAGAAATATTTCATAAAATCTCCATACTAAGAAAAAGATTCCACATACTTATCCAGGATACAAGGCTTCATATCATGTATTTTTTTTTCATACATACAGCAAGTGCACAAGCAGAGATGTCAGCTTTTGACTACGCAAGGTGATAATACAGATTAATTATTAATAATTAATGATACAGATGATAATAACCTAAGCTCTAATTTATTCTGTGTCAATGTATTTGGTGTTTGGCACCACTATTTCTTTGCTTTTTTTCTTTTAATTTAATATTTTTTAATGTACATTATTGATATTTTCTTGAACACAACAAAACTTACTTTGTAACAAGTTTTCATTTTCTAGGGACCTAAACTCATCAGGTCTACTTGAACTCATTTTTGTACTTGATAGCAAACCAAGTGATGAGTTGTGTATATCCCTTTTGTTACTTAATCTGTATTTATCAAGTTTGGATCATGTATCGTTTCTGTTACACCAAACCAGTTTTTGCTTTTTATATTCAAGAAGCATCACTGTAACATAACCATGGGATGAATTTGAACTGGAGATTGAAAACACTTGACTCTGTTGAAATATCTGAACATGCTGATGATATACATAAAACATAAATTAGAGAACAAGATTTAAGATACTAAATGTAACAGTGTAGTGTGTTATGTGTATGTGTTTCTATTTCTCCTACTGTTTCATTTGGTAACAGATGAGTTAGAGTCAGTCTTCAGCATTTGGGGATTTAACTTCAAGCATTCTTGTGATTCCACTAGTAACCTTATTTTCACATTCATGTTGGCATTTGGGCATATTGGTGGTGAATGTCCTGCCTCCCCTGTTAACTCTGCTGCTGCAGGAATGAGCTTTTAATCGAGAACAATTCAACCGCAGAGCCAAAAAGGAGATTAGAGAAGACAGGTGTTGTCCCTTTCCCTTTGTTACCTCAGGGTTTGCTGTGTTTGCTGCTACCCTAGCATTTGCTCCCTCCACTCCCAGTCCCTCTATTTGTTGCCTCTCCTCTTCCTTGCCTTTTTGGGTTATTTCATAGTTACTATGTAGGGAAAGTATGTATTACTAGAATTAGTGCTTTCTTATAAAGAACTGCCTGCAGAAAAACACATTTTCAGCAGTCTCCAGTGAAAGGTTATAGTTTTTGGTGGTTGCAGAAACCTAAATCCCTATTTCCCATTGGTTTAACATATAAGCATTCTCAATTTTTTACTTTCAAGTTGTTTTCTAGGAACATTACCATTATGAAAGTTGAAGACTGACTGTATTTTAAATACATTTTGACATTTTTTGTGCAGCACATAATAACCAGTATTTTCCCCCTGAATTTCTAATGAAGTGACAGGTACCTCTTCTGTGATTTAAGTGCTATAGGAAACTCCCAAGTAAGCAGACTATCTACCAGTGCAAGTCAGCAGTAGCTTTTTATCAATTTAGTCTTCTAGTTACCTAGATCACTAGAAATTTAAGTGACTTGCTCAGGATCATACAGCCAGTATATACCATTCTTAATGAAACTGATTTATCTTAGGCAAAGCTAGCAATTAGATTAGATTTCCAAACCATTTTAACCATAGAATACCTTGAAATATGTTAACAGAAAACATAAATCAATGGGTATGAAATGTCCCAGAACAGAAAGAGGATGGGGAAATTTTTAACAAAGTGAAGTTAGCTTATTTTTATATGAAAAATTGTACAGTGAGCATTTTGGTACCTATATAATTTAATATTTTAGGGGAAAATACTGTTAGCATTGAAATTTTTCTTACAAAACTTTTGTTCCTGTTGAACATTACATCAAAGATCCAAACCAACCATTTGGGAAACACAAAATTAAATGATTTTTATTGAAGATATTTCTTTGAGGTTGAGGTTATGAATATACATTGCAAGCTGTCTAAAGGAAATTAGGTGTGTTTTTTGGTATCAGTAATTTCTTTCAGTAACCATAAAGTTTTGCTATAGAACCTCTTTACAAGATCACAATTTTAGATCTGATTTTTATCAGTAAAAGAGGTATTTTATCACTTAGTCTGTGTAGGTCACTGTATCTGACCCTTGAAGATTCTGAATAGAAGCTTCATTGGCTTTAATATTGTCAGTGGCTAAGTGGTTTTGTTGGAATTATAAAATCACTTTATAATTATATAATTCATATAATTATGCTTTGCATAGAGTGATATATGTTTATATATAATTATAAAATAGCTCTAGTGGTGTAGTAGAATATAGACCCATATTGGAATCCTCAGTGTGCCTCTTAGTATCTGTATGATAGTGACCAAGTGACCTAAAATCTTTGCTTTGGTTCTCAACTTTCTAATGTATAAAATGAAGGGATCAAGCTAGATTACCTCTAAAGTTCCTTCAAACTAGAGTAATCATGATTTTTAATTCATTACAAATGTAAGAAAAATACAGAGAACATGAAGACTTTTTACATTGTTATAATTCACTAAGAAAAGAAATACAAAGACATTTGATACAGAATCATTGAAGCCTAGAACTGAAAGGAATTATAAGGATTGAGTACTTCAGCTCATTCCAGAACAGAAATCTTCTACAAAGCTACCGAAGGGATATTCCTGAAGCATGGTTCTGACCATAAGTCTTTGAAACTTAGCTCAGATCCTTTCCTACTTCTCCCAGTTGTTGTTATTCTTCCCTCCAAATTACCATCTTGAATAGCTAGAAACCAGTTTACCAGAAATCATGATTAACATTTCTTTTTTCCTGCATTGAACTTTAGAGGTAAGTGTGGTATAGTAAAAACAGCGTTGGACTAAAAGTTAGTCTACTCAGGTTCTTCCGTTTTGGATTTATTAGATGTATGGTCTTAGAGAAGTGCTCTACGTGTCTCAGATTCTTAATCTGTAAAGCAAGAGGATTGAATTGGATGATTTCTAAGGCTTTTTCCAACCACCAAATTCCAAACCTGTCAAAAAGAGGCAAATGACAATAAAGCAAAATATCAAGTTATTTTAAGGGTGAAGAAAACTGCTCCTTGAAAATACGTCCTCAGCTCTGTATACATTTAGCTCGATCTTTCTGTACTAAGGGTTCCTAATTGTTTTTGTCTTATGGCCCTGTTTAAACATATAGACCCCTTCTCAGATTAATGTTTTCCAATGCATGAATTATGTAGGATTCCAAATAAAATCAGTTATGCTGTATTATCAGAATATTTCTCCCATTCAAATTTATGGACCCTCTGAAATCTCTTCACATTTCCCAGGTTAAGAGTGCCTAGTCTATGCCATCCACAATAACAGGACTTAGTAATGGGAGTATAAGGAAGAGGAAAACATCAAAGATGAAATTAAATGTTTGAGCCCAGGTAACTGTAGAAGGATGTCACCATTAATGAAGATGGAGTAAGTGGAAAAAACAGCAGATTTTCTGAGAATGTGGTGAATTTGCTTTTGTTTATAATAAGTTTGCTGTCAATCAGATGTTCAGGGACAAACATCTTGCAAGCATTTGGAATTTGAGACAAATCTTGTGGAAGAGGCTAGAAATAGAGATTTGGTTGTGGGATGATAAGTGATGCCAGGGAACCAGGTGAAATCACCAAAGGGAATGGGTTAGAGAGAATAGAGAAACATGATAGGATGATGGCAGTAAGGAGGAATGCCTGAATTTAGGAAACTGAGAGAAAGCATTCAGAACCATAATAGGAAACCCAGGCCCAAACCATTTTATGGTCAACAGGAAAGAGTGAATTTCTTCAAGGAAGAAACTATCAGCAAAGTTAAATACCTGAAGAAATATCAAGCACAGTATATTACGCACAATAGGCATTTGAATGTTTACTTGGTAGATTGAAATTTCAGACCTTTGGATTTGGTGATTTGGAAGTCATGTGTTCTTAGGAAAAAAAGCCATTTATGCATTTGTACTGCTAAGGCAGAAAAGGATACTATTAAGTTCTTGAAGCATTTTCAGCTATTTATAGTGTTTTGCTGGTTAACAGTTGGTAATGCAGAAAATTCAGTTGGCCAGAACACCTCATTTTTTTTTCAGTTCTTATTAATCAAGTTTTTATTACAGGTATTGTAAGAAAATCACTTATTTAACTGCCCTGATTAATGTGGCTTGGGTTTTATTTACTTTAAGTAGAATACAAAGGACCCAGCTAAAATCCTTTGCTTCTAGACTTACGGGAATATTTTTTTTTTAACATCCAACTTCATAGGCTACTGGCATAATAAAAAGCAATTTCAACGTGTTTATGTATTTCTGAAGTGTTCACAGAGGAATAGGTGCAAAAGATTATTGACTGTTTTGAAGAAACAGTGTACCATGCTTTGAATGTATGCGTAGGCATCCTTTATAATATAATTGCCTTCTATTTTGTATCCAGGAAACAATAAGCAATGAAAAATATTTATCAGCATAATATTTTACATTTGAATAACACCTTATGGTTATGGGAGGTCTTTGACATATATCACCTCAGTAGATCATCAACAGTTCATAGAAAAACAGCTCTTTCTGAATTTCCCTGCTTATTCTTTGTGATATGATGCAGAGGTTGATAAGCAGAAAATTGAGTTAAAGAGAGCTTATTCACATGTGGCACCTCTTCTCAACTAAAGATGGGGAAATATTTTTAAAATGAAATGAACAAATCTCTCTTCATTTTATATTTTCTTTGCAAATCCTACTATCAGCATGGACTGGGAGTTGAAAGACCTGTGTTCTAGTCTTGGCTTTGTCAGCTGCTTTGTAACCTTGAACAAGATACTTCACCACTAAAGGCATAAATTTCATTAGTTGCAGGAGGAGCTTGCAGTAAATGATTTCTCAAGTCCAACCTAAGAATCATTAAAGCAGGGCCTGTCACATATAAATATTAGTAGTGTGGTAAATTCAGTTCTTCCTTCCTTGGTAGAGAATTCCTATCTTAGGATTAGTTTGGTTTGGTTTGGTTTTTGTGTCCCTGGTATCTAGCACATATGTCTTGGCCATGACAGGTAAATTCGTTGGAGAAATAGAAGTGCAATTTCCCTCAAGCAGAATTAATTTATCCTTTGAGGCAGTAGCTAGTTTCTTGTTTGTTTTGTTTTGGTTTGGTTTGGTTTTTGTGTCCCTGGTGCCTAGTACATACATCTTGGACATGACAGGCCCTGCTTCAATGATTCTTGGGTTGAACTTCAAATGGTGCATGTTGACTATATAGTGTAGCCAACACTTTTTTTTTTTTTTTACAAAAATTATGTACAGCAATTAGAAATGGAAGAGTAAAGCTTTGAATAAAGCTAGTTTCAGCCAGTTAAGCCAGACAGACAAAGCTGCACATATCAGGCCCTACCACTAATGATGACAAATACAAAACATAATTTTATCTCCCTTGGGCTATACAACATAGATAGAACTACTTAGACAATTGTTGTTTTAAAGCAATGCTCCATGAGCAGTTTTTAGTATTTTTTCTTTGAAAATGCATGACAGAGATAATCATGCTTTAGAAACATAATTTAAACTCAAAATTATTTACATATGTTTTGTGTCAGGATCATAGAATTTGGAAGTAGAAGCACTTTTTCATATAGTACAGTCCATTCATTTTATGGGTGAAAAATCTATGTCCAAAGAAGTTTCACCTTTTGGAACCCCTAGTTTTCTTCAAGACTCAAATCAAGGGCCCTCTTCTACATACAGTCTTTCCTGAACCCCAGTCTGTTAGGACCTCTCCCTGCCAGTTTACCTTATATTCATTTTCTCTGTTCCTATGTATATAAATGCTGTCCCCCGAGAGGAAGTATATTCTTTGAGAGTAAGTAGCTTTTCACTTTTGTCTTTGTATCTGAGACGTAGGAAGAGCTTGATAAATGCTTGCTTGCTTGATTACAGATTTTCCTAAGATCACCCAAGTTTTAATTACACCTGAAATCCAAATGCGGTCCTGGAACTCCAAACCCAGTTCTCTCTTTACTATATCAACTTTTTTGTCTCATAACACTTGATATTTTTACTGATGAAATGTGAAAACTCAAAGGAAAAATTGATTGGTTTGTGCTTATTTGCTCGTAGATGAGAGGTTAGAAAGTCTTTATGAGACAGGTAGACTTACTGGATGATTATTTAGAGTTAAAGTAGTTTGAAATTTGGTGCTTGGCACCCCCATGTTAAAATAATTCTTCGTTTTCAGACCACAGAAAGCATACTATCTTTAATAACTTGTCAAATGTACTGCAATTTGATTTTATCTTGAAAGTATTTGATTCTGCATTGAACTGAAAATACTGTGTCCTTAGGACATTGGTTTTGGGATAAGCATTCATAGAATATATACAGACTCAAGATTATTCATGGAATTTCTTCATAAACTTTAAAGTTCTGAAGTTGCTTAGAGAACATTGGGTCCAATCCTACCATTTTAGATGAGAAAACTGAGTTTCACAGAAGTTAAGAAACTTAACCAAAGCAGAGCCCAATTCTGGTTCCAAATCTGTTGTCCTTTATGTTTTGTAATCTTTCATGTCCAAGATCTAGTTATTGTAATTGACTTATAAATGGGGTAGAATAAATCTAGCACAGTAGGCTTAATTTTTTAAAACTATAAAATGGTTATAGTTACTGACAATTTTTTTGTTTCTAATTTTCATGTTTCTGTTGATAATTTATATTTCTTTTATTGCCATATTATCCCACATATCCCTCACTATCCTTCTTCCAGAGAGTTACTCATGTGACAGTAATATTTTTTTGGAGGGGAAAAAAAGCTGTCACTACTGATTAGTACATTGAAAAAGTCTGAAGATGTGCAATATAGGTAATTCCTGTATACCTCCACCTCTATGGAAGGACAGGTTTGGAATGTTTTCTCATATCTCTTCATTCAAATCCTGCTTGATTTTAGTACTTTTGCTTTTTAGTGTGTTCTTTGCATTTACATTTGTTGTATTTACTATGCATATTGTTTTCTTGGTTCCTGTTTGTCTTGCATCATTTTATAGATCTTTCCATGCTTCTCTTTATTCAGTCACACTCATCATTTCTTACATCATAGTAATATTCCATTATATTCATGCAGCACTATTTGTTTAGCCATTCCCCAGTTAATGAGCATCTGCTTTGTTTCCAGTTTTTAGGTATCTCAAAAAGTGCTGCTATAAATATTTTAAGTATATGAAGGTCTTTTTTCTTGTTTTCTTCCTTGGGATATAAACCCAATAATGGAATTTCTGGTTCAAAGGGTATGGATATTTTATTCACTTTGTGTCCATAATTTCAAGTTGCTTTACAAAATGGTCATACCATTTCACAGCTCCACCAACAATGTATTAATATTTCTGTCTTTCTACAACCCCACTAATATTAACTACTGCATTTTTTTTTGTCATTTTGTTTGCTAATTTGCAGGATATGAGGTAAAACTTCAGAGTTTTTGTTTTTGGATTTCTCTTATTGACTTAGAACATTTTTTCATACAGTTGTTAATACTTTGCTGTTCTTTTGAGAACTGTTCCTATCCACTGACCATTAATCTATTGTGAAATAAATATCAATCATATATGTGTATGTGTATACATATGGGCTTGTGCGTGCATGTGTGTGTGTGTGTGTGTGTGTGTTTGTGTGTCTTGAATATCAAATCCTTATCAGAGAAATTTGATACAGATTTTTTTCCCCTATTCAACCACTTCCCTTCTTTAATGCATTAAAATTGTCTATAAAGAAGCTTTTCAGTTTTAGGTAATCAAAGTTATTCATTTTATCTTTTATAATTATAGCTATCACTTGTGTGTTAAAAAAACATCTCTTAATCATAGCTGTGGAGAGGTATGTGATCTGTTTTTCTTCCAATTTTTTATACTGTGATCTTTAATATTAATTTTACATATGCACTTAGAATGTATTGTGGAGTGTGGTATAATATGTTGGTCTAAGCTTAATTTTTGCCATGCTGCTTTCTAGTTTTCTCAACAGATTTTTTAAAAAATCATATATGGAGTTTTCATTTGATCAATTTAACCAATACCACCAGGTGGCTTTGATGACTACTGTTTGATAATATAATTTGAGGTCTGGAGGTACTGTTACTCTTTGTTCTTCTTTTCAACTCCCTTGATATTCTGTATCTTTTGTTTTCCAAATGAATTTCATTATTATTTTATCAAGGTCTATAAAGTATCTCCTTGGTAATTTTATTGATATGTCATTTAAAGTGTAAATTCAAAGGTGATATAGTAGATAGAACACTGGGCCTGGAGTCAGGAAGACTTGAGTTCAGATCCAGCCCTCAGATACTTACTAGTTGTGTGACCCTGGACAAGTCACTTAACCTCTGTTTGCTTCAGTTTCCTCATCTGTAAAATGGGGATAGTAAGAGTATCCACCTCCAAGGGTTGTTGTGAGGATCAACTGGAGAATTGGGTAAGCACTATATGAATGTCAGTGGTCATCATCATCATTGTTAAATTAATTTTGGCAATAATGTCTTATTTATTGTATTGCATGGCCTCACCTTGAGCACTGACTATTTCTCCAGCTACTTAGGTTGTTTTTATTTCTTTAAATAATGCCTTGTAATTGAATCAATACAAATCTTTTGTGTATTTTGGGAGGTTGACCCCCCCAGGTATTCATGCATTTTGTAGTTACTTGGAATGGGATTTCCCTTCTATTGTTGCTTCTTATGTTTTATGTTTATTATTATTATATAGAGATACTGTTGAATTTTGAGAATTTATCTTGAAACCTGAAACAATGCTGAGACTGTAAATTGCCTTAATTAGTATCTTTGCTGATTCCATGGGATTTTTATTTTTTTTAATGTTAAATAGCATTTTGTTTTTTTAATTATCTAAAGGCAATTTTTAATGTTAATTTATTTTTAAATTTTGAGTTTGAATTTTTTTCTCCCTTTCTTCCCTCCCTCTACCTTCTCTAAAATGGTAAGCAATTTGACATTGATTGGATGAGTGTAATCGTATAAAAACATACTTTTATAATATTCATGTTGTGAAAAAAGAAACAGACCAAATTAAAAAAAAAACATGAAAAAATGAAGTGAAAATAGTTTGCTTCAATCAACATTTAGACTCCATGAGGTTCTTTCTCTTGATGTGGATAGCATTTTCCATCATGAACCCTTTGAAATTGACTTGGATCATTGTATTTGATGATTATACAATATTGCTATTACTGCTTCTGCTCATTCTGTACAATGTTCTCCTGGTTCTGCTCATTTCATTTGCATCAGTTCATGTAAGTTTTTCCAGGTTTTTCTGAAACCATCCTGCTCTTTATTTCTCATTGCAATCATATACCACAACTTGTTCAGTCGTTCCCCAAACAATTGGCATCCCCTAAATTTCCAATTCTTTCCCACCACAAAAAGAAGTGCTACAAATATTTATGTACATGTAGGTCCTTCTCCCTTTTTTTAGATCCTTTGGAATATTGATCTGGTGGTTGATATTCCAAATATATATTCCAAATATTCTAATATAGATTGCTGGATCGGATTTCCTGGGGTTTTTCAAATAAGCCATCGTATTATCAGTGAACAGAGATAGTTTTATTTTGTCATTACCTATTTTTTTTTATTTTCTTAATTACTTTCTTTTGTCTTATTACTATTACTAACATTACCAGAACCATATCAAACAATAGTAGGAAGAGGACATTCTTTCTTTACGCCTGTATTTACTGAAAAGGCACTTACCATTGGACTGCTGTCTGCTTGCTTGCCCCAAAGGATTTTGAGTGGACTGAGAAACATGCAGAGGAAAAATATCTTTGAATGTAGAGGAAATCCTTTGGCATGCTGTGAGGCCTGAGGGCTCTATGTTGTGCAGACTTTTTCTAGTGTATCCCCATTGCAGATGATAACTTTTTGTTTCAGATAAATGCTTTTGTATACTTTTGTACTCTTTGTAGAGTTTTTAGCATTAAAGAGTTGTTCTTTGTCTAAGACTTTTTCTGCATCTGTTGAGTTGATCATGTGGTTGGAATATTTTGGTTTTTAATATAACTGTTGATCTTTTCTTTTTAATGTTGAAACCATCTTGCATCCCTAGTGTCCAACCTATTTGATTATAATGAATGATTTCTTAAGTTAAATCACTTTGGTCTGTTTGATAGGATTTTGTTTAGAATTTTTGAGTCAGTACAGTTTTTTTTTCCATTTTAATTATTAGTAAAATATTTGTGTAACAAAAGGATTCTGGTAGGGTTCTTTTCTTTGTTAGTTTTTTTGACAATTTGTGAAGTATGGGTGCTAATTGTTCTTATAAAGTTTGATAGAATTCTATTGTGAATTTTTCTCCCCCTTTCCTGAGATCAGGTTATTTAAGATCTTCGTGTGGTCTTCTGATAATCTGTATTTTATATTTTTGAAATTGTTCCTGTATTTCTTTTCTATTATCAGTTTTATTAGTATATAATTGTAGATTCTATGTTCTGATTATTCTCTTTATTTCTTTTGGTTTTACTATAATTAAACTGTTCTTTGCTGATGGTTGATTTAATTTTTTTCTTTTTAATCAGATCTGCTACAGGCTTATCAATTTTATTAGTTTTTTAAAAGAACTAGCTTTTAAGCTAAATTTAATTATTTCTAGGTTTTTTTTTCCAGTTTCTCTATTTCCCCTCTAATTTTTAATGTCGCCTCTTTTGTGCTTAAAGTTTATTTGTTGACATTCTAATTTTTAAAATGCTTTTCAGATCATTTTTCAGGTCATTGATCCTCTGTTTTGTTAACATAAGATTTTCTTCCTGAGGTCTGCTTTATCTGCATCCTAGAAATTTTTCTATTTTTTTCATGATTTTTAAAATATATTGTTTCTATGATTCATTCTTTTACCCATTCATTATTTTAGATTTCATTGTTAATTTTCCATTGAATGTGTGTCTTTTGTTTGTGGACGCCTCCAATTTTTATCTTAATTGCATTACAGTTTTTAAAAGATTTCTTAACTGTTTCTTCCTTTTTACATTTGCTTATTATATCTCTTTCATAGTATACACTTTTTCTTAATCCATGTAGCACAGAGAAATATGTATATTATTTTGCTGTCCCGTATAGAAAATGGCATATGACTTCACTTATATAATTACTATCAAATTATTTGCCTTCTCAAATGGGGAGGGGGTTCATGGGATGGAGGGAGAGAATTTGGAATTCAAAATTTTACAAAATGAATGTTTTTTTTTTTTACATTTAATTGGGAAATATTTAATAAAACAAAAATATATCTAAAAAAAGAAAATCTATGTCTTTTAACTCTAATTTCTCCAGAAATTTGTTCATTTCCTTGTTTTTCCTTTTGTTTATCTTCATTAGACTTAGCCAGAACCGATGGAAGGAAATTGACATTTCCTCTCATAGTTATGCTACTATCTGTAGGATAACAGATAATTGAAATTCAGATAATGTTTCCCATATGAATTTGGAATATATAAATTATTTATTAATATTAATTTGTTGTCTATGATTCCTTTCAGCACAATCTTGTTTCTTTATCCCTTTTCATTTTTTGAATCATTTTGCTTTGTTAGATTAGCATGGTTGGTAACTCCTGCTTTTCTTCAGTTCACTTGATGCACAGTAAATTTTTTTTCCTATGCCCTCAGTTTTGTTTTGTGCATGTCTTTTGGGTTTTTTTAAATGTGTTTTTTCATAAGCAACAGATTGTAGGGTTTTATTTTCACATTCATTCTGTCACTCTTTTTTGTTTATTGAATTGTTTAATTCATTCACATTTGAAGTTGTGAGTTAGGTCTATATTTTCCTCCATCTCTAACTTTTTTTCATCAAGATTTTTTCCCCTATTCTGTTGTAAACACAGTACTATGTTCCCTGCATACGTGTGTGTGTGTGTGTGTGTGTGTGTGTGTGTGTGTGTGTGTGTGTGTGTGTGTATGCATGCATTTCAATTGGTCCTGTTCTCACAGGCTTTCTTCCCTCGCCCTTGATTCCCTCTTCTCATTTGTTACTCTTTTTCATTTAGGATTTTATTCATTAGTGGCTCTCTTATTTTTTTCTGGTTACATGTTTCTCTACTCTTTTTTAGCCAGTTATTTAATTAGATTCTCCATTTCTTCTCCTTCTGCTAGTCTGTTCATTAGCTTTTTAAAAATTGTCACTTTTAAAGCCCATTTCCAAAAAGAGTTTCATCAGTCATTCCCTAATTGATGGGCATTCCATCAATTTCCAGTTCTTGGCCACCATAGAAAGAGCTGCTATAAATATTTTGTTCATGTGGGTCCTTTTCCCATTTGTATGATCTCTTTGGGATACAACACTAGAAGCTTGGGATACAACACTAGAAGCAGTATTGCGGGGCCAAAGGGTATGCACATTTTTGTAGCCCTTTTCGCATAGTTCAGGATGCAATTCTTAAAATTAAACATTTCACAGGAGCCACAGTGAGATTTTTAAATGAGTGAAGCTATTGACAGGTTCTGAAGTGAATTATAGATGTGATTGCCCCAAAACTTGATGACAGAATACTAATGCATAATTCATTATGATGAAATTCTCTCTGATGCTTTCAAAGACATTTTTTCAATCTAAAGACAATCTTCATTTTCTTTTGTCTAAATGTTTCACATATTTGTAACTTTGAAATTACATTTCCTTATAAATATCATGTTTATGTAGTATTCTTTGAAAACTAAGAGAAGCCAAAATAAGTTTGGAAAGAATTAATTATCTACTCATTCATCTATGCCTAAGTGAAAGATCATTGGGTTCTGACTTGTGGAGTCTTACTTCGTACTTATTCCTTAAGACTATAGAATTATAGAATGTTAGAGCTGGAAGGGACCTTAGAAACTATCTACTCAAACCCTCTCATTTTATACATAACTTCACTCCCACCCACAATGATTACTTTTCCCAAATCATCCAACTAAATCAATAATAGAATTGGGACTAGAAAAACCCAGGTCACCAAATTCCCAGTTCAGTAATCTTTTTTACTGTCCTTCTCTTCTCTCTAGAAATTTAAAAAATATTCCTACTAAATACAATCTATTTTTTCCTACCAGATACTGAACGACTCTATTCAGTGATATTCCAGGAAATCTGTGACTGCTTTGGAAAGAAATATACGTGGGATGTGAAAGCCATGGTTATGGGTAAAAAAGCATTGGATGCAGCACAAGTTATTGTAGAAGTCTTGGATCTTCCATTAACCAAAGAGGAATTGTTGACAGAAAGCAAAAAGAAGCAAAAACAAATATTTCCAACAGCTGCACTTATGCCAGGTATTTTCTCATATAAATAAATTCATGTAAAAAATGTTAACAATTCTACCTTAATCCACAAAAGTATCCTTCAAAAAGCAGGATATGTACTACCATTTGGTAATTATTTTCCTTTGCCTGAATGTTCTCCATATTTTCCTCCACTAAAATAAATAAGTAAAGCCTTTCTTTGTTAGAGTGTATTTCAGGGTGGCTTAAGGGCGTTTTCATGTTAACCTTTCTAGGAGCTACTCTTTTTGAATGTTTAAAGACTGGAAAATCTTTCATACTGGACAGCTAATCTTTGATGTTTTCTCATAGTGCAGCACTTAATAAGTGTTTTTTAAATTGAAATCTACTTTTAGAATCATAGACTCATGGATGTGAAGCTAGAAAGGGACATTTCATAGCCCAGATATTCTTCATTCCCCATTGTCACATAAGGAACCTGAAAACTGAAACATTTAATGTCTTGCCCAAAATCACACAGGGGGAAGTGGCAGAGGAAGAATTTGAAACAAGATGCCCTTATTCTAGATACAGTATTGTTTTAAAATAATAGCAATTATTTTTATGAATGTCTGTTATTAAGTAAATATTATATAATTAGATGGTATGTGTGTGTTCGTCCTTCGTTACTGAAGAAGACCATGCCATCAGAGAAATAACGTGACTTGCCTTTAGACCTGAAAGAACACTGACATAATTTAGTTCCATTGCTTATGCTTTCTCTATTCCTCGATACTATTTTATAATTAAGGAAACTGAAACCCAGAGAAGTTAAGTGACTTCTCCAAAAGGACCCAGATTTCCTGACTCTCAGTCCACTTTCCTTTCCAAAGAGAGTTGTTTCCAAGCTTAAGCCAGTAAAGAAAGTCTTGCTTATTTCATATCTAAAGTAGTAGGTAGAATTCTAACTTTAAAAATTCTAAAGGCTTCTGGAAGTGCAGAATTCATTTAAGAAAGTTGTTAAAGTTATTCAAATGAGCTTTTTGTAAGTTTTAAAAGGTATGTTTATTTTCTTGTTTGTATACTCCTTTCCTTTTTCTTACTAGTATTCAGTTTTCTTTTGAAAAGGAAAGATTATTTAGTTCCCATGGGACTTGTTAACTAGAGATTGATCAAAACTGGATTGCTATTGTTTCTTGCTAGAAGGCAGAAGGTCAGAAGTGTTCCAGATTATATGGGACTAAAAGTGTTTTAAAATGGAAAACTATTTTCAGATTCTTCCTAGGTGATGGGGCAGAAACTCAATCTTTAAAGCTACTGTTATAGGAAAAAAATCCTTGTGAGCAATTTAGATTTTAAACTACTTTTATATGAATCATATATTTATAAGATATATAGTTAGTGTATACCTATCACCAAGTATTTATATGATTATTTCTGAAAATTGGAAATTAGTTCTGCACATAGTACCCACTGATAACCATGGTTGTATTTAAGAAACTAACTTGGTATTTAGTGTTGTGTCCCACATTTTGAGAATTCATGTAGAAAATCTCTAAAGTTCATTCCATTTCTAAATCTTTTGATATTATGATATAGGGAAGTCAGTTTATAGAAAATATCAGACAGTGAGAAAAAACACAAGTAATTAATTTTTATGACCTACTGTCTCGGTTTTAAAGACTAATTAAAAAATGAAAAACTTTTATCTAGTATTAGAAATTGGGGGGGGGGAGTGTTTTTCTTTAAAAGAAAATGTTTGCTTCATTTATTTTTCATTCATTCTACAATTGAGCACTTCCTATATGCCAGGCATTAAAAGGCAAAAACAGTTGCTGCCTTCAAGGAGCTTACATTCTAATAAGGGAGACAGCATGTAAATAAATACTTAGGTATGTATAAGATATATACAGAATAGATAGAAGTCAATCCAGAAGAGAAGACATTAGCATCTAGGGAAACTGGGAAGGGCCTCTTTTAGAAGACAGGATTTAATTGAATCTTGAAGGAAATCAGGAAAGCCAAGAGACTAAAGTAAGCATTGCAAGTATAAAGGCCAGCCTACTGCAGAAAGGACAGAAAAGAGAAGGGTTGAGGGAATGATGGGGATGCATGTGCTTGGACCCCAATTCTAAAATCACATTTCTTTCTAAAAATCACATTTCTCCTTAGCCTCAAAACACTGTCTGTGGCAGTTTCTCCCCAGTCCAAGGACACAGCTGCCCCAGCAAAAACTGTTATCTCCCTTCCTGTTAAATAGCCAGCTGCACCTATAGAATTCATTAGTTTGCACTAGCTAAGTACTGACTGAGTTGACTGTGTACCGAGTCATAATGACATTTACTACCCATTGACCAATCATATGTATCCTAGACTTAGACATACCTATACTCCCTTACATTTTTCTTGTCTAAAAAGACATTAACTAGAGCAGCCCAGTATTCTTTAGTCAGTCTTGACCATTAGTTGACTTAGTGACTTTTCAGATCTAAAACCACACCTCCAAGTACCTCCCCTGCCCTTGGTGTATTTCCTAATGAATTGTGGGTAAAATATCTGCACAGTAGATCGTATAAAAGTACACGATCCTTTAAGAACTAACCAGTCCTTAACCACTCCCTGAATCACCTAGTCATCACACTTGGCACGTGTTTTACTGTAGAATATACTATATAAACTTTACCTGTACCCCATTCAGATCACAGGTTCCCAAAGAACTCTTGCTCTCTGAAAAGCGTAATAAATCTTTATCCCCTTGACCTCAAAAATGCTTGAATCCTCAAATTCATTCCAGATGACCTGCCCCTGGTACTCCAATCTGTGGGGATTTAACAATTTCATCCATCCCTTCTCCCCCCCACCCCCATTGCTTTTTGACTTTCCCAGGTGATAAAGTAGCAAAAAGGCAAGTTTAATAGAAGAGGGCAATCTGTTATTCTTTAAAAAACATACACTTAGAGGCATACATACTGTTATGTCACTATAAAGAAGATTTTTGTTTCGTGTACTTATTAATTATGGCAATAACTATTGAACTCCAAGGTTTACAAAATCATTTACTTACAATAGCCAGCCCAAAGTTAGGTATTACTTAATGTAACTTTACTAACCTAAGAGCTTGGAGTAATATTAATCAGTGATAACAGTAAACTAAATATGACATTTGTTTTTTTTTCTGAATTAAATATCTTTAGATTGTTTTTTTCTTTATGAAATATTTCTAAAGCAATGAGACTGATTTCACAAGCCATATTCTTATCTATTCCCATCATGTTAGGGAGGCTGACAGGACAGTGGGAATCATTAATTCTATAGGGAATTTGTAAGTTAGTAATACAGAAATTGTGAAATTCTCTAACTAGAATAGTTTAGCTCCCGTATGAATAGAAGAAAAATAAAATGAACTTGGGGAAGGAAAATAATGCCCCGTTGTAGAGGCATTGACTTTCAGGAAGAAAGTAAGAAATTTCACAGAGTGATCCTGAAAGTTCTGTTTAATAAAAAAAAGATATATATACCAGAAATAGGGTATGGGTTTTAAGAATTAAGACATTTTATAAATATGGAGAAACTAATAATATTATTCTTGTTCGGTAAATATATCGATAACCAACATGTTTATACATCAATAGGATACAAATTTAATGATCTTTTTAAAGTTTTGAATCTTCCTTCTAACAATAACTTACATCTAAATATCACTTTAGGATTTCCCAAATGCTTTCTTCACAAGAACCCTGTAAAATAGTGCTTTATATACTGTATTATACTCTATATACTATGCATTACACTAACCACTTGAATTCCTATTTCACATATAGATTAATTGTGACTCATAGAAGTAAAATGACTTGTCTTGGGTGATACAGTTATTAAACATCAAAGGTGTGGTATCTCTTGACACCATGTCCACCGTATTGCTACTTCTAACTAAATGAAACCTTGATTTTGAAGGTTATTTCATCCAAACCTGTTGTTTGTAGTATGTATTCATGTTTTTTTTTTTTAAGAAGTTCAGGGCAAATCATTTTATAATTGTAAAGTATAGTTATCTTCTAAAAATGCAGCTGTTTTATGAGAATGTTGATTAATGATATTAGCTTTTCTTTGATTAAAAGAGGGCAGTGAAGCCTTGAAGAGCCATAATATGGTCTTAACATTAGAATCAGTGTAGCAGATGTAAGCCATCTGGAAGCCAAGAGGTGCTCTGTTCATAAAAACGATATGTTTATCCTCAGGGTTCCTATTCATTAATAGTACATGAATCATAAAAGACAAGACATTAAGTTGTTCTCCAGCCCTAAAAAAAGAAATTCACTGTGTTTCTTTTTTCTCTTCAATTCCTGTACTTTTTTCATCTCTTTGATCAGAGACATTATAATTAAAGTAAATGGGAAAGAGGATCAGCTCCTTTAGAAAAACTGGTTAAGGAAGTAGATTTAAAGAGAGTAACTGATTTCCCTTTATGAGGTGTTCTGAATTATATATTGGGCCACTTTGTGACTTTACTGTCCAAGTTCCTTATACTTAAGTTGCAACTCTTATAGTGTATTGTCTGTGTGTCCTTTAGCATATTTTAGCATTATGAGAATATTGTATCTTTGTAAGTGCTTTGTCAGCAAGATAACTTTTAGAAGTTTATTCATCACTTACTTGGTCAGAATTATGGACTCTTCATTTGTAGAATCATGTTAAAGAATGCAGAGGAATATGTAACAGAAATACTAGATAAAGTTAGAATGATCTTGGGACATTAGAATTTCTTTGGTCATTGCCTAATAACTACCAGGTAGATAATGATGAAAGAATAGACAAAATCTAAAGTTAAACATATGCATAAACATATTATGACCTGCTAAGTTAACTTTGGTAACCTGCTACACAGAAAAATGGGAAATAACCTCAGCAGAAAAATCCTGAATAGCTTAATATATTTATGGCTATATTCTGTATTTACCATCAGTGATTTATGATCTGAGTTAAACAGTGACTCTTGAATCAGAGGAGTTAAATATAATTATAGTTAAAAACTAAAAAAGAAATAGCCTAAGAAACAAAAGTGGAAAACACTCAAGCTCCTGAGACACTCTTAGTAACTCTTGATATATGTGTGTGTGTGTGTGTGTGTGTGTGTGTGTGTACATATATATATATATATATACATATATGTCTTTTATTTTGTACTGGTGCTTTTATTGATATAAGGAACTCCTTCTGGTGAGTCAACTCTTTGCCAGAGAAACAACTTGCTCTGTGACTTAGTGTTTTAGAGAGTTGCTCGGAACTCTAAGAGATTAAGTGACTTTCCTAGGTAGGGTCACACAGGCAGTAAGTTAAAAGGTGGGAGGTCTACTTTGAACACTTTGATGTTCATCCTCTCAGGAGCTTCTCCCCATTATATCTGGCCCGGATGAATTACTTCCTTGGGTCATGAAAGAACTGTGATTGCTAAGCCGAGGTCAGTGGTCTTTGAAAAAAAGTGGAAATCAGAAAAGTTTCTATAAGATTAGAGAATGGCAGTGCCCCCCTAACCCCGTATTTTTGCTTCGATATATTTTTTCAGCTCACAGTATCTCTTTTGAAAAGTTTTTATTAGTGTGTTTTGTTTTTACATTATAGACCTTTAAAGATTATTCCTCATATTTCAAGATCTCTTGTAATAAAATAAAACAACTAAGTAAAACTACTGAAATGATATCATCTCAAAGGGTATGCAACATTTCACACCTGTATTCTTCTCCTTCTCTATTTTTCTTTAGAGAAATATATTTGCTCTCTTTCCTGCCCCCTAGCCAATCAAGGGGGAAAAACAACATATTTCTTGTAACAAATATGCATTGTCAAAACAAATTCCCTAATGTGATTTCAATTCCTAGGAAAAGTCTAGAAAGAGTCATTAAAAATATGGTTGGTGAATGTTTAGACAAAGAAGCAGTTATTACAAAGAGACATAATAACTTCAAAATGATATCATGCCAGACTAACCTCATTTCCTTTTTTGACAGGATTATTAAACTAGTAGATTAGGGGAATGTTATAGATGTAATTTACCTAGATTTTAACATATGATGATAGATATGATGATAACATAATCTGATGGATTGATTGGATCCAAAGATTAGTTGTTAATGATTGAAAGTTACTATTACAGGAAATCTCCAGTGGATTACCCCTAAGGGATCTGTGCTTGGCCTTGCACTTTTCAACATTTTTCATAATTGATTTGCCTAAAAGCATGATACCATGTTAATTTCATTTACAAGTGACATAAAACTAGGAGAGATAGTTGACAGTTGGTGACAGCATCCCAGAGGATTTGGAAAAGCTAGAGAATTTGGCTAAATATTATAAGATGGAATTCAGTAGGGATAAGACTTACTTGGATACAATCACCTTCACAAGTATTGAATGAAGGTGGCATGGATAGAGAGCAGCTGCTCTGAAAATCTAGAGGTTTTGGTGGATTCCACTATTGAATCAGTACTATGGTGTGGCAACCAGAAAAGCGAATTTAATCTTGGGTTACATTGACAGTCATAGCTTCTAGGAATCAGTAAGTGATAGTTTCACTTTATTCTGCCCTCACCAGAACTCACCTCAAGTTTTGTATTCATTTGCGGGCATCATAGTTAAAGATGGACATTGACAAGCTAGAGAGTGGCTAACATAGGGCTGCTAGGATTGTGAAAGGCCTTGAGTGCCTGGTGTGTGACAATCAGGTGCAGGAACTTGTGTTATTTAGCCTAGAGAAGAGTAGACTCAAGGGGGTCATGTTAGCTCTCTTGCTGGGAATTCTCACTTGCATCTTCTGGCACTCATTAAAACTTGGTTCCTTCCTGAAAACATTACTTACTTGGCCATCCTCTCTAGACTATAAATATACTTTGTTTCCTATACTCAGCTCATTGTGGTGGGAAAGTCTGAATGCTCCTGATTTACCATTGCAGTTTCCATACTCCTTCATCACCATAATTGAGCAACCTTTCCTCCATTGAGGTTCATGTTATCTAAATTTATTAGTCATTTCATGTGTTATCAGGGCGGTGAATCTCAGCAAAAGTCGTTATCTTTTCCCCAAAACATGATCTCACTTGATTCTTACAACAGCTGTGAGGTAGGTACCTCTAGACCTGTTTTATAGATGAGAATCGGAAAGGCCAATTGTCCATGATCATGCATAATTAGTTAGTGCCAGATACAAGTTTTGAAACCAGGTATCCTTTATTGGGAAAAGTATCATTGTGTGTTAAAATTATAAGAACTGGGTTCAACCGCTTATTACCCTGGTAAAGCAATTAGGGAAGGAAAGAAATATGCGGTAAAGCAATTAGGGAAGGAAAGAAATATGCATCTATTAAGCAGCTACTAAGTGCTTTACAAAATATTGCCTCATTTAATCTCCACAACCTTGCAATATTGGTGCTATTATATCCTCTTTTTTCAGTTGAAGAAACTGAGGCAAACAGAGGTTTAAAAGAGGCTTGCCCAGAGTTACATTTTTGTTAAGTGTCTGAAGACAGTTTGAATTCAAATCCTCTGACTTCAGGCCCAGCACTCTATCCACAGTACTATCCACCTATCTTCATTTAACCCCTCTGGGTCTCAGTTTATTCATATATAAAAATGAGTAGGTTGGACTAAGTGGCCTCTAAAATTCCATTTGACTCTAAATCTCAAGGAATGGGGGATTTTTAGCTTGGGGACAATGTTTTGTGAGCATAGTAGTTATATAATGACCAACCACAATCCTAGGAGACTAATGATGAAAGAGGTGAAAGACTCAAAATTAAAAATATGTATTTTATTTTTAAATGTGGACACTATGAAACTTTGTTTTGCTTGACTATACATGCTTGTAACAAGAATTTGATTTTTCTTTCATTCTCAGTTGGGAAGGAGAGTATGGAAGGAAAAGAGGGTGGATTTTTGCTGATTGAAATAAGATAAAATTTAATTTTAAAATGTGATAGCTATTAAAAGTATTTGAAGGACTGTTAGAAGAATAAGTTTCAATTCGTTCTGATTGTCCCCAAGAGGCAAATTTTAGACAGTGGATAAAAGGTGCAGAGAGGCAAACTTTGGCTTAATATAAGGAAAAACTTAGCAAAAATTAAAGTTGTCATGGAGATGCTGGTACCTTGTTTTTTGGAGACCTTCAAGGGGAACCTCTTAGACTGTCAGAGTTTTGGCAAGGAGATACTTGCCCCTCTCAGTGCTTCAATTTTGTCATCCAGTGAAAGACTAATTAAATTAAAATGCCTTTTTTTCTCCTTTTCATTTTGTCTCAGTAGCTAACTTTGCGTGAAAACTTTTTTTTTAAATGCAGTAAAAGTTGCTCTGGCCAACTGATTTAGTCCTCAGTAACTCTTGGTATATAGATAGTTTCTCTAATGGTACAGCTGATATGTAGTAGAGTTTGGTGTTATACAGGACAGGATAACCCCAGGGGACCTCTTTGAAGCCTATTTTTTCTTAGTTGCCAGATCTCATTTCCCTGTGTAATTTTTCCCTGATACTGTTGTCTCCTGAAATATTTTTTTTTTAGATTCTAGATTTGTCTTCTTTTTCTGTCCTAGATATTTTCTTCTCATCAGTTACTTAACAAATATATAAATGTTATTTTCTGTCTGCTTTGTAAATTTCATCCACTTGGAAAGGATCCATTCTCTTTCACTGTTTGATTTTAAGATTGCTATACTTATACACTCACTTTTGATTTTAAGATAGCTATACTTATACACTCACTACTTATACACAAATACATATTATTTGTATCCCTATTCTAAGAACTGAGAGAGCTGCAAAAGAAATGGAAAATGTTACTTTACCAGAAGAATACAGTTAAGACTTGAAGGAAGACAGAAAAGGCAGAGATGAGGAAGGAAAGAATCTCAGACTTCTTCACATCCTGAGAGAAAAGATATAAACCTAAGACCTTGCTCTGTGAGCCTGCGATGTGCCGAGCATTGCTACTTGACAAGTTTATAGGCATTTGGAAAGGTAGGAAATGGAATGTGAGCTAGTATAATTGGGGAAGGCCTCATGAAGGAAGTAGCACTTGAGTTGGACCTCAGAGGATGGTTAAGATTTAGAGAGCAAGCTGAAGGCATTTTTGACAAGAGTAACCACATGAACAAATAGTTGGATTAATGTGGAACATGAAATAATCAACACTAAGTACTTGTTGTTAAGTACCTACTATATGCCAGGCACTGTTCTGGGTGTTGGGAATACAAAGAGAAATAATTACCCTGCTCTCAAATACCTTACCTTCTACTAGGAAGACAAGTACATATATAAATGTATAGAGAATAAGGAGAATAAAGGCAACGTAGTGTTGGAAGGAAGAAAGTAACAGTTAAAAGGATCCAGAGATGCTTCATACAGAAGGTGGGCTTGATGAGAGAGGGAGATTCTCTGAAGCTGTGATGGGGAGAGAGTGTTCCAGGCATGAAGGATACAGATATGGAACTTGGAGAGTCACATGTGAGGGATGGAGAAGACCAGTTGGGATAGACTGCAGGAGGGCAAGTGACTTAAAAAGGTAGTTGATGTCAGATTTTGCAATTTGGAAGCTAACCAGAGGAGTTTATATTTTATCCTAGAGGCAATAATGAGCCACTGAAGTTTATTGAGTAGAGGAGTAAAATGGTCAAATCCATTCTAAATGAAAATCCCTTTGGTAGCTGTGTGAAGAATAGATTGGAATTCAGGGAGACTTGAGGCCTGAAGGGCAATTAGGATATTTGAATAACTTAATAGATTATGACTTCTTAGAATAAGTTGGTGGTTGTGTTGCTAAGGAGCAGAGATCAGATGCAAGAGAGGTTGAAGAAGTAAAAATAACCAGATTTAGCTAGTGATTGGATATGTATGGAGGAGGGAGAGGGAGAGGGAGGTGTTGATGCCGAAAAGGATGCTGAGAAAGAGAGAGAGAACACAATTTGGAGGAAGACTTGGAGGGAAAGGCTGTAATATGGATCGTGAACTAGCAAGAGACTAAAATAGGTCACATGGGTAGGAAGAGAAGCAAAAGGGAAAAGTCATGAAAACACAGGTAGGAGAGAGTTGATCAGTGGGATTAAATGCAGCAGTTGATAGGGATGAGTTGAACACTGAGAAAAGAGCATCAGATTTTGTAGTTTGGAGACTGTTCTTAACTTTGATCTCCCTGCTTCCAGTCTCTCCTCACTCCACTCCATCCTTCCCTTAACTACCTAAGTAATCTTTCTAAAGCACAGATGTGACTATGTCATCCACCTCCACCTACATTCGGTAAACTCCAATAGTTCCCAGGTAACTCCAGGTTTACATTTAAAATCCTCTTTGGTTTTTAAAGCCCCTTATAACATGCCCCCTTTTTCTTTTTTTAGTTTTCTTATACATTACCCCCCATGCACATACCCTGTAATCCAGAGATACTAGCTTTGTTGACACTTCATCTCCTAGAGCTCTGCCTTTTTATTGGTTTCCTCATCCCTGAAATGCTCTCTCTCCTCATCTCTGGCTTTGCTGTCTTCCTTCAGATCTCAGCTAAGGTTTCCACTTTGTACAAGAAGCCTTTCCCTGTTACCCTTAGTACTAGTTCCTTCTGTTATTAACTCCAACTTACCCTGTATGTTTCTTATTTGTACCTAGTTGTTTGAATATTGTCTCCTCCATTATATTGAGGGTTTCTTCATTTTTTGCTTTGGTGGCAAAGGACTTTTTTTTTTTTGCCTTTCTTTGTTTCCTCAGAACTTAGCGTAATGCCTGGCACATAATAGGTCCTTGATAAAAGTTTTTTGACTTGGCTTAGGGAGAGCAGTGTCAATTAAGTTAGGAGGTCAGAACCCAGATTTCAGAGCTTTGAGGATAAGTGAAGAATTAAATTGGGTAGTAGAAGGCAACACGACTGGCTCTATGGTGTGTCACCAGATTATAGAGAGCTTTGAATGCAAAGCTAAGTAGTTTAGGTCTCTCCCATAAATAGAACAGAATTACTTTATGTTTTTGAATATAAAGTGATTAAATATCAGTATTTTGGGAAGGTTACTATAGCAGGGAGTATATTGAGAAATCGAGAAGGGGGTGAAACTGGAGGCAGAAAAAATAACAAAGGTTGTTGCAGTAGTTCAGGTATGAGATGAAAAAGGCTTATTGTGAAAATGAAAGTAGGCATGAGGTGTGTATAAAAGGAAAATTCAGCATTCTTTGTTACTGATTGGCCTTAGGAGAAAGAAGAGTAAAGCACGACAACAAAGTTTTAATCTTAATTACTAAGAGAATAGAATTCCCATTTTTTTATTGAGAAATTTTTCAGCCAGAGCTGGAATTGTTATTGTTTATTTGTATTTCTAGTGATAGTGTTCTAGAAAGACTGAGCTGGAAGGAACTTGACATATCATCCAGTTCACACACACCTCTCTTTTTAACTGATGAGGAAATTTAATTAGGTTATATTTTGAGCATATTCCAACGCCAACTTACCTCAGCATCCAAATAGAGATTTCTCTAAGTAGTTGGGGATAAAAGATTAGTTTTGATTGGGATAAAGATAGAGATTTGAGAGTCATCAGCCTAAAAGTGATGGTTGAAGTTGTGAAAGAATAAAAGAAATTAAGACAAATTTTTAAGGTTGTAAAAAGCTAGGAACTACTAATAAAAGAACCATATTTTCACAACCTCAAAGAATAGACCATCTTTGGCAAAAGATACAGTAAATTAAATTATAGTAATTTAAATCAAGTCTCATCACTTTCAAGTAAATTTTATAAAGAAATAGATAACCTGTTAGCTACTAAGGAAATAACTTAAGACTTTTGACTCAGATTTCTAGCTGCCTCCCATCTCCCCTCTGTCCCTTAAGAAAAAGTAATACAGATTCTGCTTTTTTGCTTGTATTCAGAGATAATGATTTTAGTTAGCGTGTATAAAATATATGCTAACCAAAGGCATCAACCATATTTCTAAAATTTAACTATTTTTTCAGCTACTATGGTGATTTTGAACCATTCAGGTTTGTTTTTTTTTTAATTTTGAGAGACAACATGACATAGTGACAAAGAATAGAGTCAGGATGATCTGGGTTCATTTTTTTGGTCTGTTTTATCATGGACCAGTCACTTAACTTCTCAGGGACTTAGCCAACTCTATGCATTTGTAGCAAGAATTTCTGTACTAAAGAAATCATAGCTCTAATTTTGGACACCCCAAATCATGTCTATTTGACCCATTTTCACTTTACAAATCTCTGAACGTTATTCAAGTGTAGGTTTCCACAAGTATGGGTAAAAAAACAATTCCCAGATCTTTTGCAAATACTTAAGGAAATAATGTATATTTGGATGTAGGAATAGTCTTTATTTGACCCAACAGAAAATGTAGAAATACTTAGCAAGCTAAGCTTCTATTTACTGTTTTAAATACAGAGTCAAGGTAATCCTTTAACTTCATCATCAATATCACTTCAGCTGTGCAAACTTGACTAAAATAAGTCATCTAACTTTCCATGATTTAGGGATATAGTCTTATTTCCCATGGTACAAGAACTTGACTTTGCAAATGAGGTATCAGCTGACTTGATAGGATGAAGAACCTTTTTTCAGCAGAATGCATATTATGCAAGATTTCCATTAATCATTGTTAATCCATCTGGATTGTGTTATGGTATATCTTACAAGGAATTCTTTCCAAATGCAGCTGTACTATTTTAGAAAATGATACAGTAGACCAAACTCAATGCAGTATCATTCTGTTCCATACTGAAGTGTGTATGCCACTTGTAACCTAAGCCTGAGCTATCTCATTCATCCATCATTTGTTTAGGTAACTGCTATGTATAATGTATTCTGTCAGTCATGGGCACAAATGTAAATTAAAATAAAATGTGGTATCTTCCCTCAGGGAACTTAACAATTTTCCAGTATGGAACTTTCTTAGAGAAGAATGACTGTGGTCCTAGAGCAGATAATTGAATTATTTCTTGATGTTTATTTTCTGTGCTCAATGCCCTCCTCCCTCTTCTCCCCAAAAGGGGAAGGAAGCAAATAATCTTAGTAATGCTATATGAAAGAAGTAAAAAGGCATAAAACATGTATAAGCATGCATGTATACTCTTATGTGCATATGTACACAGTACACATAGGCATGTGTGTCATGTCAGCACATAGTGAGCATTCACAAGTTTTGGTAGATGAATTAATTATGGAAAGGTTAGATTGGGTAGAAAGCAGAAGGACTGTCTGAGGAGGCATTGGAATACTATTTTATTCAGTGGAATACTGTATCATTCATATATGAGTATGTGCTCTGAAAGACTTGCTAAATATGCCTGAAGTTTATAAAAAATTTAACTTCATAGAGGTTACATTTCCTGTAATAATTTGAATTTTTGCTCACTTATCCAGTGTACAATCACAGAAGAAGCTTTATTGGCTAGAATGCAGTCCATTTATTTTTAATTAGTCTTATTGTGTTCATTTAACATCAGTTGAAGTTAAAAGACACACATAAGTGAGAGAGAAAATTGTTAGCCACTAACAATAATAATAAATTCAGCTTATTACATGTAAATTTTCCAGTTTGAAATACACATGTTAAAAAAATTGTTGTATATTAATGCTGGATAGATTTAAGTAGTAAGCCGGTTCTTTCAGTGTTGCCTTTCTCTTTAAAGCATTTATCCGATAACATTTTATATTTTGTTTTGTGGTTGTTGTTGTTGTTGTTTTGAGTTAATTTTTTTATTTGGTAAATGTCATTTAGATAATTATGGTGATTTCTCTGCCTCCCCCGACCCAAAAAGAAACAAAAATTAGAAAGAAAGCTTTCCACTTTGAAAGCTTTTTTTTTTTTGCATTTCCAGAGATACCTGAAACATCTGTGATTTTGAAGATTTTTGTCAAACTAAAGAAATCATCTTTCCCACTGCTGTGAAGTAGAAAGATGACCTAGATTATCTTTCAGATCCTTTTCAGCTCTAACTCATTGTAGATATCAGTTCTATAAGTAGTAGCTTCCATGTATATTTGTAAAGTCCTTTAGACCTACATCATTTCATTTGATCCAACAACCCTGTGAGATAAGTACTATCATTATCTTCATTTACTAGATGAGGAAATGGAGACTCTAAAAAGTTAAGTGATTTGTCTAGAGCAGGGATGAGAAACCTACGGCCTCATGGTCTAGAGGCCACAGGTTCCCCACCCCTGAGCTAGAGAGGCTGTAACCTGTTCATGGCAACAAAGACACAGAAAATGTTATTATGAAGAAATGGATTAAAATAAATTTTGTCATTTTTATATTTCCTTATGTTCCATGAAATAAATGCAGATTTATTTATTGTGATGGAGAGGTGTAAAATAAACAAAAACAATCAGTATACTGTCAACATTGTTCAGTAATGCTCAGCCCTTAGTACTTAAGCTCTCATTGAATATAGAACTGCCATTTTATAAAATGAATTAATTAAATAGTTCAGTTTAATCCCTGATACCAGCCTCTTGGAAAAAGTCTCTTTCTTCTTTGTCCTTGTATTCCCTAGTTAAAATTTAAGTTCTTTGCAAATAGAGGTTGTTTGATTCATTATGTATATATTCCAAATGCTTAGCACAGAGCCTGGTATGTAGTGAATACTTAATAAGGATTTGGTGATTGATATATTTATTAAAAACAAATGAATTGACAGAATAAAAAGTATTTTTCCAAGCATTGAAGATGTTTTGAAATAGTTCAACTTTGTGTTTCAGATTTCAGCATATCAAACAAAATGAGGTCCAAATTTAATTTGTTTTTCCTATTAATCTTCTATGGATTATGCTGAAACCTAGGAGGTCTTAATTATTTTAATAAGTTGATGAAATAGGGATACAGGGTACAGAACAAGACCTGTTTTGTTATTTTTTCCCTTCATTGATCACTGACAAAAGTCATTGAAAAAACTCTAAAAAGAATGTTGGTAATGTTTCAGTGAGGACAGGAAGTCCCTGATTATTATAAATGGAGCTATAGAAGTATTTTCTGAGAAGTCTTTTTAATTGAGTCACTTATCGCACTTCAGAGCTGTCCAGTGCCTTCTCTTCATTTTGAAGTGGAAAGTTATTCCCTAGCAAAATTGTTCTGATATTGTCTCATCTATACATAAGTAGAACAATAGAAAATGACTATTAAACAGCAATATAGGAGGTTCTGAATTTACCAAATTTTCAGCAGAATTTACAAATGAATACTGTTAACTATATAGGTTAGAGGATCAGACTGAGACTAAAAAGGCAGGTTTTGTTTCCATTTGGCACTCATTTAGTAGGAGACCCTTAAAACCTAACTCTTGACAAGTTTTTTTTTTATCATCAGTATTGTGGGAATAATAGAAGTCTTATGTCATGAGGTTCAATTTGCATGTAAATATTTGAGAAACTAGGATGAGAGGGACTGTGGATGATAATATTATTACTACTACACTGCTGGTAACTGATATTTTCTAGTTAACTATGCTTCTCTGTTTTATAACAGAACAGAGAAACTCCTACTTGTGAGCCATCTGGTGTATACAAATTTCAATTAATAGAATTTCCCCAAAATATGCCTTTTTTTAGTTGAAAGGTAGCATAGTGTAAGTAAATTTAAGTATGTTAAAATTGTTAGTGGATCAAGCTTAGTTAATGAGTTTAAATATATTCCTTTTGTTATGTATGTTTTACCTATATGTGAATATATGTGTATGCATATAAATTTTTTTTTCTAAAATTTATTCTTGCCCATTAAGGATGCAATTTTGTGAAATACAGTTCTTAACAGCATTAAATATTTTAAAACTTACTACTTTTATCCCTTGTTTTATAATTAGGTTATCATTGATAGATTAATTTGATGCTTTGTAAGCTAACACATATATATGTAATGCAATTAGGCACACACAAAACACAACTGAATACAGTGAGCTAGTTAAATATGTATAAGCCTGAACACCATCTTTCTCTTTCATTCTGTGTTTAGAAAATTTTTTTGTCTAATTTGTTTAAGACTTTTGTTTTTGTACTTTCATTTTCTGTTTTTACTTTTTCCAAACTTTATTCTATTACGTATATGTAAACAAAGTTGAATGCTTTAGGTTGTGACATTTTACCATTTTTAAAAGAATACAACATTATTAAAGAATTAAAATTAGATCATGTTGATGGGAAATGGGTTCTCATTTTCTGGGACTATGATATGTTGAAGAGAGAAATGGGAGAGCTGGTTCAGAATGTGAATGAATTCACTTAGATCTTCTCTGTACGTATTGGGAAATTTTGACACAAAAGCAGGAGGCCTGAGATTTAGCAAGGAGCTAAACAAAGGCAGCGATACAGGAAAAGGATCAGCCTTATATAGGGTGATTTTCGGGTTTCCTTATGGGGGTTGGAGATCTAGGCTAAGTCTTGCAAGATAGCAAAAGTCTGGCATGATAAAGACAGGATGAGGATGATGAATGACACAAGATAAAGGAGACAGGGAAATTCCATTCCCCAGGATAGGGAAGGGACAAAGAATTTTATGGTCCAGGATAAGGGGAAGTTCTGTGGTAAGGGGAGATTTTAGGGCACCTTCAGATGAGAGAGGGCTTCACAAAGTCAGCCCTTACTATTTTTTACTCTTAGTGTGCTGTTTGTATCCACATCAATCAGACCATAATAAGTCTTAAGGCACTTAATTTACCCTTTTGCCTTCGGGCAAAATTGCTCTAATACATCCAGAAGTAATAGTTGTCAGTTAATTGCAGTTCCTTCGTGATGGCAAACAACTTGTTTCTTCAAGAGAAAATTGGTTGTTTGGCCATTGTCTATATTGTAACTTCATTTGTAGAAGATTTAGTTTTTCTTATGATATTCTGCCAATATAACAGCAGGAACTTTTTTTTAATTGATGACATAGAATTAAAAGTCTTTACTGATCTCTTTTGTGTGATCAAAGAATCAAGGGATATCAGAACTGGATGAGACCTCAGAGACCATCTAGTTTAGTCCATTCTGTGTCTCCCATACCTCTCCCACCCTGCTCAAATGAAGCAGATTTTCATAAGTCATTGTTTATCCATAAGTGTTCTTATTATTTTCTTAAATCGTTGTTCCCTGTTGCCCCCTCCCCCAAGAATCTAAATTCCTTGACGTCAGGGACTACGTCATTTTTATCTTTGTATCCTTAGCACCTATCATAGACCTCCACTTAATAAGCATTAACTATAGTCATAAAACATGAAGCTAGAAGAGATAGCTAGCACATTAGCTGACAGAGTCAGAATCAAGAAAGATCTCAAAAAGCCATATCTGATATCTTGAATTCTAAAGCCTTACTTCATAAATACAGGTTGGAAAAGAAGCACCTAGAAAACAACTAGCCTAGATCACAGGTTGTTTTATGTAAGAATGAAATGAAACGAGTTTGTGTGGGATTGGTGCTTTTTTAAAAATTTTTATAAAAGCACAGTTTAATTGTTTTTTACTATGTGTTAAAAAACAAACAAAAACACCTTCAATGGCTTCCTATTATCTGCTAAAGAAAATACAAACTTTTAATCCTCCCCCACAATTGGACTCAAACCTCCCTTTCCAGTTTCATCTAATATTATTTCACCCCTTCATGTAGTCTACACTTTCTCCCAACTAGATTCCTTTTTTAAAAAATATAGGATTTATTTATTTTTCAGTTTTCAACATTCATTTCCACAAGAATTTGAATTGAAAATTTTCTCCCCATCTCTCTCCACTCCCCATCCGAAGACAGCATGCACCTCATCCACCCCTTCCTCCAGTCTGTCCTCCCTTCTGTTACCCCCCTTTCTTACATTGTCCCCCCTATTTTCCTGTAGAGCAAAATAGGTTTCTATACCCCATTGCCTGTACTTTCCCAGTTGCATACAAAAACAATTTTTAACATTCATTATTAAAGCTTTGAGTTCCATATTCTCTCTCTTCCTCCCTCCCCACCCATCCTCATTGAGAAAACAGGCAAGTGCATATAGGTCATACATGTGTAGCTGTGCAAAACACTTCCATAATAATTATGTTGTGAAAGACTTACCACATTTCCCTCTGTCCTATCCTGTCCTCCACTTATTCCATTCTCTACCTTGATCTGTCCTCTTACAATAATGTTTGCTTCTGATCATCCCTTTCCCCAATTTGCTGTCCCTTCTTTTATCTTCTCTCTCCTAGCCCCTTCCCCCTGCCTTCCTGCAATTATCCTTATCCAATTATTCCATATCCAATTAAGTATGTGTTATTCCCTTCTTAAGCCAAATCCCATGAGAGTAAGGCTCACTTATTCCCTTTTATCTCCCCCCTCTTTTTCCTCCATTGTAAAAGCTCTTCCTTGCCATTTATGTGAGATAATTTGCTACATTCTACCTCTCTCTTACTCCCAGTACATTCCACTCAAAAGTAAATTTTATTTTTTAGGTATTCTCTCTTCATATTCTGCTCACCCTGTGCTCTCTGTCTATAGACAGATAGCTAGATGGATAGATAGATATGTATATGTGTATGCATATGTAATATATATGTATATATACATATATAATCATATATACCTCCAGACTCCCATGTACATATACATACTTACACATATATAATATACACATATACATACCCATGCATACCTCCATATGTACACATATGTATATATTCCCTCTAACTACCCTAAAACTCAAAAAGGTCTCATGAGTTACAAATATCTTTCCATGTATGAATGTAAACAGTTGAACTTTAATAAGGCTCTTATGGTTTCCTTTTCCTGTTTAACTTTTCATGTCTCTTCTGATTCTTGTATTTGAAAGTCAGATTTTCTATTCATCTCTGACATTTTTGACAAGAGTGCTTGGAAGTCCTCTATTTCATTGAAATTCCATTTTTTTCCCCTGAAGTATTATATTCCGTTTTTCTGGGTAGCTGATTCTTGGTTTTAATCCTATTGCCTTTCACCTCTAGAATATCATATTCCAAACCCTGCAATACCTTAGTGAAGAAGCTGCTGAACCCTATGTTATCCTGATTGTATTTCCGAAATACTTGAATTGTTTCTTTCTAGCTGTTTGTATCATTTTCTCCTTGACCTTGGGACTTTGGAACTTGGCTACAGTATTCCTAGGAGTTTTCCTTTTGGGGTCTCTTCTTGGCTATGATCAGTGAATTATTTTCATTTCTATTTTACCCTCTGGTTCTAGAGTATCAGAGCAGTTTTTCTTGATAATATCTGGAAAGATGATGTCTAGGCTCTTCTTTTGATCGTGGTTTTCAGGTAGACCAATAAATTTTAAATTATCTCTCCTGGATCTATTTTCCAGGTCATTTGTTTTTCCAGTGAGATATTTTACATTATCTTCTATTTTATTTCGTTCTTTTGGTTTTGTTTTATAATTTCTTGATTGCTCATAGTCATTAACTTCCATATGTTCCATTGTAATTTTTAAAGAACTATTTTCTTCCGTGAGCTTTTGGACCTCCTTTTCCATTTGGCCCCTTCTGCTTTTTAAGGCATTCTTTTCCTCACTGGCTTTTTTGGACCTCTATTGACATTTGGGTTAGTCTATTTTTACTTGACTTTCAAAATCCTTTTGAGTTCTTCCATCACCTGAGATAATTGTATTTTGTTTTGGAGGCTTTGGATCTAGGAGCCTTGACCTTGCTGTCTTCCTCCAGATGTATGCTTTCTAATCTATGCTTTGGTCCTCCTCATCTTCAAGGATGGGAGAAAATACCTTTTTACCAAGAATGTCACCTTCTATAATCTTATTTTTCCCCCCTTTTTGGGTATTGCTCAGCCAGCTCCTTCACTTTTTTTAAAATTTAAATTTATTTATTAAGTTTTTAACATTCATTTCCACAAAATTTTGGGTTCCAAATTTGCTCCCCATTTCTCCCCTCACTCACCCCAAAACGCCGAGCATTCTAATTGCCCCTATTACCAATCTACCCTCCCTTCTAACATCCCTCCATTGCCTTATCCCCATCTTCTCTTTTGTCCTGTAGAGCAAGATAACTTTCTGTACCCCATTCCCTGTATTTCTTATTTCCTAGTTGCAAGAACAGTACTCAACAGTTGTTCCTAAAACTTTGAGTTCCAACTTCTCTCCCTTCCTCCCTTCCCACCCATTCCCTTTAGGAAGGCAAGCAATTCAAAATAGGCCATATCTGTGTAGTTTTGCAAATGACTTCCATAATAGTCATGTTGTGTAAGACTAACTATATTTCCCTCCATCCTATCCTTCCTCCCATTGCTTCTATTGTCTCTTTTGATCCTGTCCTTTCCCAAGAGTGTTGACTTCAAATTGCTTCTTCCTCCCACTGCCCTCCGTTCCATCATCCCCTGCACCTGCTTATCCCCTTCTCCCCCACTTTCCTGTATTGTAAGATAGGTTTTCATACCAATATGAGTATGCATTTTATTCCTTAATTTAGTCGAATGTGATGAGAGTAAGCTTCATGTTTTTTCTTTCACCTCCCCATTTTTTCCCTCCACTCAAAAGTCTTTTACTTGCCTCTTTTATGAGAGATAATTTACCCCATTCCATTTCTCCCTTTCTCTTCCCAATATATTTCTCTCTCATCCCTTAATTTCATTTTTTTAAGATATGATCCCATCCTATTCAATTTACCCTGTGCTCTGTGTGTGTGTGTGTGTGTGTGTGTGTGTGTGTATGTATGTATATGTATCTAATCCCACCAACTACCCAGATACTGAAAAAAGTTTCAAGAGTTACAAATATTGTCTTT
>CM053771.1:324570842-324696046 GCA_028658325.1 Potorous gilbertii
CATAATTATTAAATTGTCTCTCCTGGATCTATTTTCCAGGTCAGTTGTTTTTCCAATAAGATATTTCACATTCTCTTCCATTTTTTCATTCTTTTGGTTTTGTTTTGTGATTTCTTGGTTTCTCATAAGTCATTAGCCTCCATCTGTTCCATTCTAATTTTGAAAGAACTATTTTCTTCATTGAGTTTTTGAACCTCCTTTTCCATTTGGCTAATTCTGTTTTTTAAAGCATTCTTCTCCTCATTGGCTTTTTGAACCTCTTTTGCCAATTGAGTTAGCCTATTTTTAAAGGTGTTAATTTTCTTCAGCATATTTTTGGGTCTCCTTTAGCAAGGTGTTGACCCACTTTTCATGCTTTTCTTGCATCTCTCTCATTTCTCTTCCCAATTTTTCTTCCACCTCTCTTACTTGATTTTCAAAATCCTTTTTGAGTCTTCCATGGCCTGAGACCATTGAATATTTATTTTGGATGTTTGGGATACAGATGCCTTGACTTTTATGTCCTTTCCTGATGGTAAGCATTGTTCTTCCTCATTTGAAAGGATGAGAGGAGATATCTGTTCACCAAGAAAGTAACCTTCTATGGTCTTATTTTTTTTTTTCCCTTTTTTGGGCATTTTCCCAACCAGTTACTTGACTTTTGGATCCTTTGTCAAGAGTAGGGTATACTCTGGGAATCTGTAATATCTCAGTTCCTCCAAGGTGGCACAATCAAGAATGTATACTGGCCTGGAACAGAGAGAGATTTTTGTGCCCACAATCTTAGCAGTTACCTTTCCATAGCCACCTGGTCTCTAGTTCCTCCAGGTCAGCACTGGGGGTGATTTTCAGATAAGCTGGATGGGCAGGGCCACCTTTCAGTGTGAGATAAAGATCAGTTCCCTCAGGATCTCTGCACAGGGCTGAGGTAATATTCAGCTCCTCAATGCCCCCAGGGGTTTTTACGATCAACAGTGGATGCGGGCAAATAAGCACTCTTTTTTCTGCCCTGGAACTGAGAGTAGGATTCCCTCCCAACAGCCTCCACCAGCTCCACTGCCCCAGTGCTCTTCCTCATCCTTGGACTACTACTCAGGACTGAGACTGAGATCAGCTGTTCTATTCCCCCTAGGTCTGAAGGCCCAGAACTCCAGAAGTTAATGTGGTTCTACCAGTGGCTGCAGCCACCCTGGGACTGGGACTGGGGCCGGGGCCAGATCATTCTCCCCTCTCACCCAGGTGAAAGAACTTTCTTTCAGACCTTTGAATCTGTCTTTGGTGTTTGGGAGTTGAGAAATCTGAAAACCACAATAGCTGCCTTTGATTCTGTGCCCTGAAGTGTGGTCCAGTCCCATCTGTGCCTACACCGTCCACACTGGGCTCTGCTCTACTCTGAACTCAGTGCGATAGACCCTTCTTGTCAGCCTTCCAGACTGTCTTGAGCTGAAAATATTTCACTCTGTCATTTTGTGGCTTCTACTGCTCTAGAATTTGTTTAGTGTCATTTTTTTACAGGTATTTTAAGGGCTTTGGTGGGAGAGCTTGAGCAGGTCCATGCTTCTACTCTGCCATCTTGGTTCCATGCCACACCCCCACCCCCAGTGTGTTAAAATCTTGCAAACTTGGACTAGTCTCTTAATTTCCCCTGAGCCTAAGTTTCTTCTTCTCTAAAATTAAGGAATTGAGATAGATGACATCTCATGTCTCTCTCATTTCTAGAGCCATAATCCTATGGATTGAATGTAGTTTGAAAGTGCTTTAAAAACTAAATCCTCCACAAATGCAACATATTTCATTTGCCTGCCTGCATTTGTTCTTCTGAGTTACCCGTGACAGGGACTCAGGTATACTGAGTGTTGAAAAATTAACCAATACTCCATAAGTGCCATCAACCAACACTATTAGGCCAGATCATTCTCTTTTCTTTTTTTTTTTATAATGGCCCTAGACTTGGAGTCATGAGACCTAGGTTCAGACCACACTTGTAAAAAGTGAATGATCATGTTTGCATCTACTTCACAGAATTATTAGAAGGAAAATGCTTTGTACTTTAAAGCACTATAGAAATGTAAGTGGCAGTTTTCTTTATTATCAGCCTTATCAATGTATACTCAACTAGGTTTTTGAAAAGTGGCCAGTTGAGGTAATTTATTTGGTAAATCAATAAAATACACTCTAGTAGTGCTTTTAGAGCCCAGCCCCTTAAATTATGTCCTATTAAATAAGAATTATTCTTCAGTGCTTATAATGAGATTAGGGCTTCTAAACTACTAGGTAACCCACCCTCTTTGAGATACTGACTTATTTTTATAATATTTTAAACTATTTTGAACATTTTGGGCTTGCTTCTAAAATGTGATCAATGAGTAGATGTTTATTTTATGAAAGGATTATTCTCTAGCCTGCAAAGGACCTTGTCACAGTGTTCATCAAATCTTAATTAGTATCTTTTGATGTTTGAAAAGATAAAACTTGTATTAATCTTCTTTAGTAGTAGGTAAAATGTACATGAGAATATGTAAAGCCATTTTGAGAATGTCTGTGTTCTGAGATTAAGTACATCATGACATGTATGTTAGATGCTGTTCTTGTATTAATCGTTATAGGTTCTAAAGTTTAAAATATTACAGATACTTCTGATCAGTTGGTTTTTTTTAGGAGTTATGCTAGCTCACATTTATATCACATCTAGGATTTCCAAAGCACTTTACATATATTATCTCATCTCTGTAGTAAATCATTTGAATAAATAGTAAATAACCAGCAGGCCTTTAATTAGATAGACAAATGGCCATTTTAATCAGTTTTCCCCACAGTGAATCTATATAGCTGAGAATAATATGGTAAATTTTCTCTTTCTAAAACTGATAGTTATTTCCTGTTTTTCTTGGTTCAGTGTACTTAAGCAGTGTTTGTTTTATTTACAAATAACTTAATACATGTATTCATTTCTATTTCTTGGGATTAAGAGGGGTTTTCTCTTTTTCTCCTTTCTGTGGTCTGATGAATGATGGAATCACTTTCAACAGATTGTATCCTTTATTATAAGAAGCACTGATAAACTGAACCCCTCCTTATTCATTGTTTAAAAAAAAAAAAAGCAGAAGTTGTCAAGGCTGCCCTGGTCTTGTGAATACTGTTATACTTTTTTTTTGCCAGTATAAATCTGGGCCTGTCTTTTCAGAGTGTACTTCCCTGTTTTAATTATTTTGGTTACTTTTTCACATATCAGTCAAGAAAGTAACATTTTGTTCAGATTAAATTATCTTCTCTTACCTTGGGAAATACTGTGGATCAACACTGAATTGCTGTTTTTCAGTTTTTGTTTTGAGAATGAATATTTCAAAGTTTTTTACTAAGCAAAAAACGCTACTGCTATAGTGCTTGAAATACTGCCCCTTGAAAGAAACATTAGTAAATTTTATTATCTCTTATCCACCCTATTTAAATCTTTTTTTCTCTTTCTAGGTGTTGAGAAGCTGATCAACCATCTACACAGACATAACATACCTATTGCTGTTGCTACTAGCTCCGCTGGATCATCATTTGAATTGAAAACAAAAAGGCACAAAGAATTTTTTAGTTTGTTTAATCATTTAATTCTCGGTGATGACCCTGAGGTGAAGAATGGCAAGCCAGATCCTGATTTGTTTCTAACTTGTGCAAAGAGATTTTCCCCTTCTCCTCCAGCAGAAAAGGTAATTTTAATATGGTGATAGGCAAATGGCTTGTATTGCCCATTGACATTAATATTCTGAGGCTTGAGTTTGTAAAAAGATGTTTTAAGTGGTCTTCAAAATGACTGCTTTAAAAGTTTTGGTTTTGGGGGATATTTTGGTCATGCCCCTCTTTTGTTATCTCTATTGTTTTGGGAAATGCAAATTAAAATCTTTCTGTCTTTCCATCTCTAGTGTTTAGCTTGCTAGCAAGTGCTTATCCAAACCTTATTTAATTGTGTACAAACAAAATTTTAATTGCCTACTCTCTATGTATTGGGGCAGATAGATGGCACGGTGGATAGAGTGTCTGTCCTTGAGTCAGGAAGTCTTGTCTTCCTAAGTTTAAATTTGGCCTCAGACAGTTACTAAATGTGTGATCCTGGGCAAGTCACTTAACACTGTTTGCCTGTTTTCTTATCTGCAAAATGAACTGGAGAAGGAATTGGCAAACCCACTCCAGTATCTTTGCCAAGAAAACCCCAAATGGGGTAATGAAGAGTCTAACATGACTGAACAGTTATATTAATGTATAAAAAGCTCGTTGTCTGAGTCTGAATTTGAAATAGAACTTTTAATTTTTGGTTGTTGACCTCACTACACATGGTACCTTATGACAAAGATCAGTTTCTTAAAATATGTGTATACGTGTATATGTATATGTATCTGTATAAGCATATATATATTATTTACAAATTTATGTGTATGTGTTTGTATGTATCTATGTGTGTATACATATACATATACACATATATGTTTTCTTCATATTGTTTTCTTTCCAGTTTATTCTTTGAAGTCCTAAGTCTTGATTATAAATTTTGCTATCTGTTATTTTTAGAGGTAGTTAGGTGGCACAGTAGATAGGAGTCAGGAAGACCTGAGTTCAGATACGTCTTCAGATATTTCCTAAATGTATGATGCTGGACAGATCCTTTAACTTCTTTCTGCCCCAGTTTTGTCCAACTGTAAAAAGGAGAGGGGGATCAAAGAAGGTAATATTTGTCAAGTGCTTAGTACAGTGCCTGACATAGAGTAGATAGACCCTTAGTAAATACTTGTTACTTTTCTTCTTTCAAAGGGAAGAATGTTTGAAATTGGAAAATATCTCTTTGCTTTGTTACATATAAAATGCATCAAAGATAAAGGGTGTACTATTAAAACTTATTTTTTTAAATTTCCTATTTTGTTATAAACTATTTTGAAATAAAATATCCAGTCAATTTGAAATGATTGCTATTAGTAGTGATACTCTTGTCAGTAACGGTAATATGTTTCATTTGTATTTTAAGGTGATACATCTACTGGCCCACCATCAGGAGGCCATACCATTTGTTTATGTAATAGTAACATTGGATCATACCTTTTTACATTTCTGTTTTCCTGTCTTCTCATCTAGATAATGGCACACATTTTGCAATAGGTACGGTTAAGGGTAAACTCTAAGTTTACAGAGTGTGATGGAGCAAGATCCTAATAGAGATAATAGAGCTGTTGTGAGGATCAAAGAAGGTAATATTTGTCAAGTGCTTAGTACAGTACAGTACTATACTTAGTATAGTAACATTGGATCATACCTTTTTACATTTCTGTTTTCCTGTCTTCTCATCTAGATAGTGGCACACATTTTGCAAGATAGATAGGTAGGGTTAAGGGTAAACTCTAAGTTTACAGAGTGTGATGGAGCAAGATCCTAATAGAATCATAAGTCTAGAAGAAGAAGGGATCTTACAGGCCATCTGATTTAACCTTTCAAACACAAGGAAACTGAAAAGATGTGAAATTATGTACTTACTGTCATGCAGGTAGTAAGTGTTTCAAAGGTAGAATTTGAACCCAGGTCTTCAGATGTCAGAGCCAGTACACATTCCACTGTATGATAAGTATCTGCATGTGAAATCAAGTGGGATTAGACCTTTTTTTTTTTTGTTTGTATGATATTCTAATTTATATTTGAAACAAAGCATGCTTTTGGGTAAATATTTGCTGCTAATGAATGAAAAGACATTTATTAAGTGTTTCCTATGTTCAAGACACTGTGCTAGTCAATCACATCAATATCAATGCTTCTCTATCCCAAACCTTAAATATAAACTCCTGGTCCTAACATCTAAAGCCCTCCACAATCCATCCTCCTTTTCTAGGCTTTTATGCTGCTTCCCTTCATGTTTCAGTCAAACCAGACTATTTTTTTGTCTCCTGTTCTTATAATAGGAACATAGATTTAGAACTAGAAGGTGCTTTAGAAGTCATTTACCCCAACACCACTTGTTTTACAAATTGGAAAACTGAGGCCAAGAGAAGTTCTGACCTTGTTCAGGATTGTAAGCTAGGTGATCTCTAAAACCTCTTACTGCTTTAAATTATATGGTAAGACCAGGGGAGGAGAAGTTGTACATAAGAGGAAAGAAAGTGATAATAGGTTGGATCGTGAAGGATGTTGATGGTCAGGATAAAGACTTTGATTTTCATTGGAGGAGTCACATGTTCAGAGATTATAGATCACGCAGACAATCATGGAAAGGATTCCTTGAAGAGGGAATAAATTGGAGGAAGCACTCTGAACAGAGACAGCCAGCCTCAGATCGCTGACCAAGGATATGGAATCCCTCCAATACTCTTAGCCTAAATATAGTAAGAGTTGAAAACTAGTGGTAGGAGCCCAGAAAATCAAGGTCAGGACAAACAGAACCTGACAACTTCATCCAAGAGTATGGCAGAGGTAGAGCCTGACATAACATAAAATTTCAGATCAGAAACTAAGGCTGTAAATATGAGTAAACAGAAAAAGGTACCAAATATTATGAAAAAATAGTATGAATCAAGAAAGACTTCGAAGGAAAAACCCAGAAGAAGAAGGAACTCTAAAATATGTACAAGTAGAGCCCTGGGAAGAAAATGGCTTGGCCACAAAGACTGTAGCAGTACTGCAGTTATCCTTTCCATCATTGATTATACCTTTTTTCCACACACACACACACCCCTGCCTAACACTCGAATTCTCACTAGAGGAGCAGTTTTAATAGTCCTCACTCCCCATTGTTGATTTCATACTCTTCTTTTGTATCCTTCACTCAACAACTGTTATACCTTTGAAGTTCATTCAACTGAAATTTTCTTCTCATTCCAAATTTTGATTGCTGTTGTATACTGATTAATAGATCATTTTCCTCTTAAGAACATGCACATAGCTTATCTTTATCTCCTTCTCTTCCTGCACAACTTTAATATCCACATAGATGCTTCTTCAACCTCCCTAATCTCTAAATTTCTTTGCTTCTTTAACACATTGCCTACTCTTTACTCCATCTGAACCATATATAAGGATGGTCACATACTTGATCTCAATATTATATGCAGGTTGCTTAATTCCATAATTAGAAATTCCTAATTTTCTGATGTCTGACCCTAACCTATCTTTTCACCTTTTCTTATGTCTTATTCCTCATAAACTTATCCTTTCTCCTCCTCAAGCTCTCCAGCCTCTTAACTCCTCAATAATTTCACATCAGTATCCCTAATTTTACTTCACTTTCTTGCTCTCTAGTCTTAATTCATTAGTTAATTATTTCAGTTCAACTTTGATCTCTCATCTCTTTCCCCTTTATCTTCTAAACATTCACCTCTTGACTGCTTTCAGCCCTGGATTATTCACCAGCTGTTTCCTTCACCTCCTGTTCATGAACTTCTGAGCACCACTGGAGAAAGTCTCACAGCCATGCTGACCAAATCCATTACAATCCATATTACCCATTATCAGCTGGACCCTCAGCACAACAAGGCTGTCCTTTAATTACTGCCTAATATGCTTTCTCGCTCTCCGTAGGAGTCATTCCAAACTGCTCCTCAAGACTCACATATCCCTCAAACCCACTTTTCTCTTATCTGTGGATTTTGCCTCTTACTTTACTCACAAAATTAAGGTCATTTGGTATAGGCTCCCTCCCATCCTCTTCATCTCAAAATCTCTTATCATCTCCCACTCATCTTTTTTTTATACCAGTTTCTGATAAAGAAGTGACTTTCCTTGCCAACATCAACTTCTCTACCTGTGCACTTGATATTATTCCTAAATATTCTCAAATCTTCTCGGTATCCTTCCTTAGTGGGTTCCTTCCCTATTACCTTTTAACATGATCTTTAAAAAAAAAACCTCTAAATCTTACTTTGCCCTCAAATTGTGTCAACCTCCAGTTAGCAACCAAGAAAATCTTCATAAAGAATATTATAAAAAGGAAAGGCTGACAACAAAAAATGACTTATCTTGAAAGACTGAGAATAATCCTACAGGGGAAGAAGTGAATCTTTAAGGTGACAGAGGACTTTGAGGCATTCCTGATGAAAAGACCAGAACTCATCCAAAGAAAAAAAATAAAAGATGGCAGAATGATATAGAAAACAGAATCCAGTAATAATATTGTTTACAAGAAACACACTTGAAATACAAGATTTCATACAGAGTTAAGAAGACAGGTTGGAACATACTATGTATCAAGTAAATTTAAAAAAAGCAAAGATAGACATAATGATGTCAAAAAAGATAAGCAAAAATAGACATAGTTAAAAATATATAAATAGGGGAAACAATATTATACTTAAAAGATCCATAAACAACAAAATAATTTCAATGCTTCATTTGCATGGGGCAAGTAGTATAATGTCTAATTAGTTTTAAGCGATTTTAAATGAAAAAACCGCAGGACTGTAATAAATTGGGAACTTGAATATCTGCCTTTCAGCATTAGACAGAACAATAAATAATAAAAAGTTAGAGATCTGAATAGGGCTTTAGAAAAAAAAAATTAGATACTATAATTTTAGGTGATAACTGAATGGGAATAATTATTCCCATTTAGGAATACAGTAATATACCTATTTCTTAATTTTGCATGTCATATTTAGAAAAAAATATATGTCCTAGAGCATTATAACCTTAGGCACAAAAAAAGCAAAATACAAAACTCATCATTACTGACAAAACAGTAAAAATATAATCGATAAAGGGTCTTTTAAATAGAGATTTTAACTTAAGTGGAGACTAAATTTTAATCATGAAGAGCCACGATTAAAGAACAAATCATAGAAATGATGGATTATTTCTTGAAAAATAGCAACAATGAGATGACATACCATTTTTAAGATGCATCAAATACTTGTAAACAAGAAAAAAAGCAAGTGAATTGGGGACACACGAGTAGAAAATCAAAATTAGAAAAGCAGCAAATAAAAAACCCCCAACTAAATAGAGAAATAAAAATTCTGAAACTCAAGAGATTAATGAAAGTCAAAATAAAACCAAAAATATCAAACTAATTACAATAGGAGCTGATGAAAAGAAACTAATGAAATAGATCAATTTAATCTAATTTTAAAAATGAAGAAAACCAAATTACCTTTATCAAAAGTGGAAAAAGATGCTTCACAACAAATTAAGAAGAAATTTTAGAAGTTAGTAGAACGTAATTTATGCAATGATATGACTATAAAAAGTGATCACATAAAATGAATTAAAGTTTTGAATAAGTCTAAGTATATACAGTGATAGACAGGTAAAGATTTATAATACTCGTATTAACAGAACAAAAGTAAGGAACTTAAATGAATCTTAGAAAAAGAAATTGAAAAAGTCATAAATTAATTCAGGGTCAAAAAACAGAACTCAGGTTAAAGAAGTCCTATCAAAATGTCTAAAAAACCAATTACTTTCAGTATTATGTAAACTATTTACAAATAATAGGAAAAGAAGGGAGGCCACCAAATTTTTTCCATGATACCAATTTGATCTTGATTCCTTAAATAGGGAGCAACGAGTGTGAGAAAGAAAACTAGAGGCCAATATGCTTGATGAATATTAATGTAAATATTACCTAAATATTAGTCAAGAAGCTATAACAATAAATTCAAACAATTATGTACTATGACCAGGATAGATTTACACCAGGATTTACTGGGAAAAAAAAACACTAAAAAAAACAATACAAATCATCTAATGATAACTCAGTGCTAAAAAGCTTTTAACAAAATACAACCATTTCTGTTAAATATTAAAAAGTATTAGAATAAATTAACCTTTCTTTAGTATTATAGTTACTAAAGCCAAGTGTCAGCATTATATGTAATGAAAAATGTCTAGAGGTCTTTCTAGTAAAATCAGGTGTAAAAGCAAGGATGTCTCCCTACACCAATGTTATCTATCTTGACACTTGACTTATTTCTGTCCCATGAACAAGACTCATCTCAGCACTTTAGGCTTTTTTCTTTGACTGTCCCCCATGCATAGAATGTTCTCCCTCTTCATCTCTGCCTCCTGCTTCTCTGAATTCCCAATTAAAGTCCCCATCTTCTAACAGAAAGCCATTCCCAAACCTTTTTTAATTCTAGTGAATCTGACACACGTCACTGACTCCAAACTTTGTGATCACTTGCTTTTTTCAGCCTACCTCACTGTTATTCTTCCTGGTCTTATTTCCCAAAAATTAGTGCTCTTCCCATTCCTATGATAGTAAACCTCTGGCTGTGGAAGAACAAATCCCTTCTCCAATCTCAGCTGTGCAGTCTATCATTCTCAGTCCCATCAGCCTCTTTGCCTCAACTCCAGATCTACCTACCCCTTCCACTCTACCCTCTAGTAAACAAACTGTGAGTGATTGTAAAAACTTTATAAACTGTCAACCATTCTCAGAGTTCGTTCTAAGAAAAGGCAAACAAAATTAGGTTGTGTCCACATTTTAATTTCTCTCAAGTTGGTGACATGCATTGCGTGGGAGTTATAGTCCAGAACTGGCTCAGTTATATGCCCTTTGAAGAGTAGGCATTCCTAAGGGGTGCCAATCAACTATGATTGATCTAAACACTGAGAGGTGGGCTATATTAAAATGAGGGTCTTGGGGTATGTGACTTAGGTCACTTAATCTTGGTCAAAGAGACAATTTCCATATCACCTGTCTTGACAATAGGGAAGAATTCACATTTTCCCCCTGTCTAGGCAACACAGTGAGCAGGAATAGTTATTAGATTTAGATCTTAATGTCCTTTAGAGGAAGAAGGAGGGTTGGAGAGGCTGTGAGTCTCCAAGGTAATGATTACTGAGAAAAATCATTTTTCACAAAACACATTTGGCAGAGTCACTGTTATTCTTGGGCTTTAGTGCATTCTGTTAAGAAAGGGAATCAAGCAAGACTTGTGTCTGAGATGAAGTTGATAAAATGACTGGGTTGTAGTAATTCCTGTAACTTTGTGAGCCAATAATTATGGATCTTAGGAGGCCCAACTGCTTTCCAGTTTAGCAGGAGAACTCTCTAGCTGCCCTCAGTTGACTCCAAGTCTTTTGACCTGAGTAAACTCTGCCCCACTTAAAGAACAAGCATATGTGACTGCTAGGTCACCATCAGTGATCTTTTTAAAATCATGCAAAACAAGAGGACTATAGATGGTCAGATAACCTGATTTTCAAAGGGCAAAATCAGGGGAAATGTCAAACTATAGACTAGTAATCGTGGATTTAGTTGGTGGAAAATCCAGAATGTATTATTAAAGGAATAGTTTTTAAGAAAATGTACATAATTGTCAACAATAAGTTGTGCTAGACTAACCTTATTTCTTTTTTTTTGATATGGTTACTTAGATTGATAGATGAAATGAGTAACAGGCATAGGATCTTTATTTTAGTGAGGTATTTGACCAAGTGTGTCCTAATGGCCTTGTGGACATGATAAAGAGGTGTGTGTGTATTGGATAATATGTATAATTTTATATTATTTGATAGATCCGTAATTTTTTGAAAGGTGACTTAAAAGTATTGATTAACATATTAGTGTCAATCTTGAGAGATTCATAAGGATCGTCATTCTTCTGTCCTGTTAAACATTTAGTCTTCTGGTCTCCTAAGAGCCAGAAGAACTGAACTTAAGTCCTTCAAGCAGAATCTAGCTAATGAACGATTTATTGAAGATACTTTGAGTCACAATTCAGGTAAAAGATAAACTTGATAGCTTCTAAGATAATTTTCAAACTTTAGGTTGGCTATAGCATAGGTGAGAGCCAGTCACCCAATATTGTAGCCTCCAGGAAGAAATTCCTGGTTATTTTTGTATGTAAGTGTATGTTTCAATAGGGATTTCTGAATGCAATGGGAGTTTCAACCAGTTATCTATTAAAGTCCCCTTTACCATTCAGATTCTGGTCCTGTGATCTATAGCACTTTAGAATTAAGTAAATAGAAAGAGGAAGAAAAGATAAATCTTTGAAAGCTGGACAACCAAATTTATTGTGGTCTACTAGGTTGTTATGAGTATGGTATCTTCTCAGGCAAAACAGTTTGAGAGTTGTCATACAAGCAAATTTATGACAATTCCTGAGTCACAGCTAGGAACTATGTGAGCTTTAAATGGCAGAACAGCAGGTGACATAGACAACTAAAAACTATAAACAAAAGATGATAGTTATTTTCATCAATTTTTTTCTCCTGGAGATTTTACAAAATACATTCACTTTTGACATTTCACAAATGCAGCCTTCATTTCTTAAAAAGCTGCTGGTTCATTTTAAAAGTTGCTAGTTTCTTTACCTTCATTGAATGTCATTGAAAGGTGAATTAAAAGGGAATCAATGAGACTTGGGAAATCAATGGAACTAGAGAAGCATAGCTTCATTCCCAATTATTATTACTCATAATCAGCATGTCTTATTTAATTTTGTCTAAAAGCATGAATTTATATATTTGGTAGTATATTCTGGGAACAAATTAATAGAATGTTAGCATGTTATTTTGGAACTTGCATTTTGTTATGCTAAGCTGTTAACACACTGTGATAAAAGTGCTTGACAAAAACCTTGTTAGATGAATGAATAAATAGTATCCATTGTAAATTATCTCGGTAACTTGGAAACCTATACAAAGTCCTAAGGCACAAAAATTTTACATTATATTTATTATCAGCAAGTGTTTTATTTTGAATTATGAAAGCATTACTCTACTTTCCAAATTATGAAAAAGTTCCAGGAAAAGAAATAGTTGCTATTGAAAAAAAAAATTTTAAAGCCATATTTGTAGTCCTAGGGATATAGGTAGGTCAATCCAGAATCTGACAGAGTGGTCAGAAGGTTAGCAGGTATCTGAAGTAGCTTTTTCAGGTGGTGAGCATGGTACATATGAGATTTTAATTCTGTTTAGTGATGAATTCCATGCAGAGAAGCACATTACAAACTTCACCTCCTAAGCCTAGACATCTGTTTCTTAATCTGCACCAGTGGTCACAGTGACCGTCAAGGGAAACTGCATGTGAAAGGCTCAAGATAACTTATTCCTATTCCTTGAAAACAGTTCAAAGTGAATGTCATTTGTGTCTTTCTACTGTAGACTATCCAGATATTGCTTAGTAGTGAATGCATTGTTTTCAGTAATTCATGTAAATATATAGTAAAGACTTTTAAGCATTTGTGTTTTGTGTTATATATGAGTTAATATAATTTCATTACAAATAAGACAGAGACTGAGATTTAGTTTGAGGAATCAGAAATCCATTGTAAACCATAAATAGAGATTTCTGCACAAATAGAGGCATTTAGAACAAAGAAAGATCTGTAAGCATTCTTAAATCTTCATTCTTTTTCAGTTTTCTTTGTTTTTAAAATTTTCCTTTATTTAGTACTCATTTGATACTTTCTATGTGATTCTAAGCCAATCATATAACCTCTCAGTGCTATGGGCAACTGTCTGAGACTATAAATTTACATTAGTAATGGAAGTTTTCCTCACCTGGGAGTTTTCTAACCCAATGAAATTATAGGTCAAGTCCTTATCCCTATCCCTACCAAATAAAAAACTAAATAAAAAGAAACAACAACAAAGTGCCATCATTCCTCTGTGTCATAAGATGTTATTCCATATACTCAGAATGGACTTATATATCTTGCCATTCTTAGAAATCCCATCCCTCCACTCCCTCCTCTAACATTCTTGTTCTTGCTTTGGAAACACTGCTATGCAAATAAGTACCAACACCATTCCTCCAGACAAGGACATGTGACCCCCATTGTGACTCCTTAGGATCTGATGAATAGTAATGTGAGGCTGTGAAAGAGTAATGCCTGGAATCAGAAGACCAAAGTCCAAATTCTGCCTTCTGATGCTTATTACTTATGTGACCCTGGGCAAGTCACTTAACTTCTCTAGGCCTCAGTTTCCTCATCTGTAAAGTGAGGAGGTTGGACTTGATAATCTCTGAGATCACTTCCAACTCCCAGTCTGTGATCCATTTCTATTCACAATCCCTGTGCCCACAGAGACCACCACCACTCCTCTGCAATGCTGTAGAACTTTAAGCTTACTAAGTGAGGTTCAGGAATTCCTTATTTTTGTATCCTCAGTCTCTGGTACAGTTCCTGACACATAGTGGAATCACAACATTACAGTTCTAGAGCCAGAAGGAAGCTTAGCGGCAGTCTAGTTCAACCCTGGTATTTTACAAGGACATGCACAAGTTCACATAGGGAATGTGTCAGAGGAGGAATTTGAACTGTGACTCCAGACCTAAAGTTCTTTCCACTGCCCTGCATGCTTCAGTTAATAGATATATGCTAACTGATTGATTGATAAGGGAGTTTCTACAGGGCAGAGAATTCTAACTGCTTCTTACGACATCTCTGTGTATTTCTATTGAATGAAAGCAGACAGAATAAATACTTTAAAAATCAGTCAATTCTTAGAAATTGCTGTTAAAGCGTTCCTCTTTACTTTTGATATAAGGAATTAGGGCCTAAAGCAGAAGTTGGCGTTTTTTGTTGTTGTTGTAGCAATGTCATTTATTCCATCTCAGAAACATAAGCAAATCATTGGAGGACTGGGATTCATTGGCTTCTCATATGTAGATATGGTTAAATTTTCCTTAGATGGGGAAATCAGGATCTTAGGAGATGAAGGTCACACAAGGAAGAGTCAGGGGCAAATCTGGCATTCAAAATTGGGATTCAAAAATTGTTCTGTCTTCTGTTGTTAACAGGCGAGTGTTTTTAGTTCACTCTGCTCAAATAAAATTGAATATTTTAGATGAGTTGGATAACATTTAAACCCTTCAGTTTAACATGGTATACATAAAAGTTTAAAGAACAACAATTTGTAACTAGATAGATAAATAGCAGTATTTGAATATAGTTGGTTTTCTTTGTAATCCCTGTGTTTTATTTTATGAATTAAAAACCATTATTATAAATAGGCTTTATCAGACTGTCAGATGGTGTCTGTGACAGTTAAAGGGTAAGGGAGGTTAAGGGTCTCTGACCTAAAGTGATGCTGAAATTCACTGGCGGTAGGATCACACACACACACACACACACACACACACACACACACACATTTTGTGGTTCTGTGTGTATATATGTAAATACAACTAGTAGAGAGCCATAAAATATTTAATTGATATTACTTTGATTTAAAGTCAATATGGATTTGTAGAAGAAATAAATGAACCTGAATACCCTAAGTTTGGGGAAAAATATTTCTCCCCAAAAAATAACCTTAAAGGTAAAAGAATTGAGGCTACAGAATTTTGTAAATATAGATCCTCAATCTGTGTTTTATTTTACAACAGGATAAGGTCATTGATTCTATCTTAAAGGAAGCTGCCATTATCCTAGAAACCTCCTGACCTAGCAGAATACTCTGATGGGATTAACTGCAGAGAAAATATTCCCAATTGGAACAAGCTCGATCTTAGACAACTCCTAAGATAACAAAGTTTAACAAGTTTCAACCCTAAAGTTAGCACATTTTCCTCAAAATCTAATAGACTATTCCTGTCACTCCATCTCCCAAATAAGGAAAGCAGCAGAGCTTAGCCACCTGATGGACTGATATGAACTTTTTCTTTTGCCTTGTAGTGAAACCTCAGAGCTATGTAACACCTTATACATGAGTACTATTTATCTGGCAAAAAAGCTACCAACTGGTGATTATTAAAATTTTTTTCTTATTTCTAGCCTTGCCCCCTAATTTATTGACCAACAGTCAAACAGACCGAAGTGGTATAGTTAGGTGGATTTTGAACTGGGTGGGTGATCAAAATTGAAATAGAGGCAGTAATTATTCCATGAAACAGGCAATATAATAGATTGAGTAGTGGACTTATAGTCAATAGGACTTGGGTTCAAATCCCACCTCTTTATACTTTTCTAAGGCTATTTCTTTATCTGTAAGATGAAGATGATAATACCTTTATTATCTACCTTATGGGACTACAGTGATGATCTAGTGAGATAATGTATTTAAAGTTATTGGTTGGTGTAGAATATATGCACACCCAGCCTATTCATGCTCTCATATGTGCCTAATGCAAAACACCTAACAGACTATGTTTTAACTTTCTAAATGTCATTTAAGTGTGTGTGTGTGTGTGTGTGTGTGTGTGTGTGTATATACACGAGGAGGCCTCTTGTTATTAGTGACTTGTATAAAGGTATCCATGTCATGTTTATCAAAATTGCTTTACAATTATAAATCTGGGAAAGAGTTTGAATAGTCTGGATGACAAAGTCAGAATTAAAAAAACTTGCCAAAAAACATTTGACAGGTAAAAGTGTTTGACAGAATGTAGTGAGGTAAAATTTGACAGGGATAAATGTAAAGTTTTATACTAAATTAAACACCAATTTCATTTATATGTGGACTTAAAACACTAATTTCATAAATAGAAAATAAAAGAGTATGAGATGGCATCCATAAAGGCTCATGCAATATGGGACTTTACTAAGAAAAGCAAAGTGTCCAATCCTGCTATACTCTTTACCAGGGGTGGGGAACCTTGAGGCCACATGTAGCTCTGTAGGTCCTCAGGTGCAGCCCTTTGACTGAATCCAAACTTCACAGAACAAATCCCCCTTAATAAAAGGATTCCTGATGTATACAAAGCAGGCTGTATATTAGATATGTAGGAAATATTAACAGAGATGAGGCACTAGAATTAAGAAATGTTTGAGAAAATTTCTAGTAAAAGATAGGATTTTTGTTGGAACTTTAAGGAAGCCAGGAAGGTCAATATTCAGAGTATTGGAGGCTTTGGGGACAGACTCAGAAAGTGCTTAGAGCCAAGAGATGTCTTATTGATGGAATAATCAGGAGGCCAGTATCACTGGATTGAAAAGTACAGCGTGGGGAAGTAAGGTGCAGGAAGACTGGAAAGGTGGGAGGCCTAAGTTATAAATGGATTTTAATGCCAAAGAAAGCATTTTATATTTGATCCTAGGGGCAATAGGGAGCCACTGGAGTTTATTAAATAGGAGGGTGACATGATAGTACTTTCACTTTAGGAAAATCACTTTGGTTGCTGAGTGGAGAATGGATTGGAGTGAGGAGAGACTTGAGGGAGGCAGACCTACCAGTATGCTATCCATACAGGCATGATGTGGTGAGGGCCTGCTCCAGGGACATGGCAGTGTCAGAGGAGAGAAGGGGACCATACTCAAGAAATATGGTAAAGGTGAAATCAACAGTCTTTGACAACAGCTTAGATGTGGGGTACAAGGAGTTAGAAGTTAGGAAAGGAAGAGGGTTTAAGAGGAAAGGTAATGAGTTCCGTTTTCGACATAGTGAGTGTAAGATGTCTTTTTGGACATTCCAAAAGATTTGAGATTTCTGAAAGGTAGTTGATATGTGAGATTGCAGGTCAGCAGAGCATGTGGGGTAAGATATGTATATTTGAGAATCCTCATCACAGACATAATTAAATCCAAGGGAGGTAAAGAGATCACTAAGCTAAATAGTATAGAGGGAGAAGAGGACCCAGAGCAGAATCCTAAGATACCCTTATGGTTAGAGGGTGTCATCATCAAAGAAAACAAATCCAACCCTTGACTTAGTTTAGCCAACTAAACAAATACTTAGAAGAATTTACTTGATTTTTCTAAACTTAATAGACTTTGAGCACCTGCTTCATGAAAGGTTTTATACTAAACTATTTGAGAGTGATAAAGAAGTGTGAAAGTTTCAACTCTCAAGGAATGTACCACTAATTGAGGTTGATGAGGCATTCCTATTTTTAAAAAATGTCACATTGTAAACTAGTATGTATGTGCTATATAATAAAAACAAAATGATTTATATAGTCAAGAGGGAAGAATCTATCATTTCTAATTAGCATAAACAGGCAAGATTTCATGAAGTATTCAATATATCATTTCTAATTAGTTTAAGCAGGAATGATATCATGGATTAATGGCGAATTCAGGTTTTCAGCTAAGAGCCTGAAATTTTCTCCCTTCTCATGGTTTCCCTGACTTCCTTTAAGTCTCACCTAAAATCCTGTCTTCTGTGAGAAACCTTTCCCATCCCCCTTATGGTTAGTGCTTTGATCTCTAAGATTAATTACAATTTATCTTATATATATATATATGCATATACATACACACACATACACACACATATATAAATAGAGTTATTTGCATTATCTCTTCCTTTAGACTCTGAAATCCTTTAGAGCAGAAACATGTTTTCCTCTTCTTTGTCTGCCTTTGTATCCTCAGCACTTGGCACAGTGCCCAGCATGTAGTGGATAATTAATGAATGCTTGTTGACTGGTCAGATTTGGTGTTGAAGGAAAAGAAAGACTTAGGCATCAAGAAAAGGATGGAATTGAACAAAGTATAAACATTAGCAAAAAAAAAAAAAGAGGGGGGCATAAAAATAAAATGCATGCATTGTTTTTGCAAAAATGCAAAATTTATTTTAGGGATGCCACTTTTTAAAACAAAGGTTTAGTAGTAATATTTACATTTGTAGTCACAGCATACTGGCTGTTACATAAGGCAGTTTGTAAGAGGAACTGGTTCGAATAAGAGCCATTCCATAATTGACAAATGGTCTAAGAATATGAATAGGCAGTTCTCAAGTAAAGAAACCCAAGATATCCATATCCATGTGAGAAAGTTCTCATAAAACTCGAGTAATGCAAATTAAAGTAATTCTGAGATTCTACTTCATACCTAATAGATTGACAAAAATAACTATAAAAAAAAAAAGAAAGAAAAGAGAATGCTGGAGGAAGCTTTGGGGAAACAGACATATTGGTGTACATGTGAATGTATATAACCATTTTAAGCACAATTTGGGATTATATACAAAATGTTATTAAACATACATGCTTTTTGAGCCAGTTTGTCATTGCTAGCACTATAATAACCAAAAAAAGATTTTTTTAAAAAATAGGAAAAGGCCTTAGGTGTACAAAAAATATTAATAGCAGCTCTTTTGGAGGTAACAAAAACCTTGAAACTAGAGGCTTAACAATCAGTTAATGAATGACTGATTTGTATGCTACAGTACATACAAATGTAGCATACAAATGCTATGATATACTATTATGCTATAAGAAATGAAAAAATAGATGATTTCAAAGACACATGAGAAGACTCATGAACTGATACAGATGAAACAATTTATACTATAGCATCAATAATGTAAAAATGAACAATTTTGAAGACTTTTATTGACTGCTGAGGAATGAAATTAATAGAACCAGGAGAACAATTTATATGACAACAGCCTTGTAAAAATAACCAACTTTGAAAATTGTGAGAACCATAATCAATACAAAGGACTATCTCGGATTTCTAGGGAACAATGATGAAACATATCATCTGCCTCCTGACCAAGAGATAATGATTTTAAGGTGTAGCATGTGACAAATAGAGGTAGATATAGATGCACAACCAAAGATAGAATTTGTTTTGCTTAACTATGCATATTTGTTACAAAGAATTTGGTTTTCTTTTCCCTTTTTCTTTCCTAGTGGAGTAGAGGGATTAGGAGAGAGAAAAATTAAGAAGTCTTTTAGATGTTATGGTGCTTTATATATGGAAGATTGCATACACTTTCAGATGAGGTCCATTGTATCGTTAATTTTGTTTGTTTTACTTTGTTACAAAAGAACTCTTAACAGAGTGAGGGTAGTCTGGAAATATTTGTGATGGAAAAACATGTCAAATCTTTTGTGAAATGGAGGTTACTAAGGAAATGGGAATGCGGGATATGTAGTAAAGACTTTCAGCATAAATCATACATTTCTGAAAGTTTTGTGTTATTTAAAGAAAACCGTCTGCTGAAAAATTTTTATCTTACCACAACTCTATTCAGAATCCATTATTACTGAACCTATATGAATGAAAAAAATGATTAGGTGATTATTGTTGTCAAATATTATGTTAAGCACTAGGAATATAAATAAAAAATGTTAAAGTCCCTGTACCGAAAGAACTCGCACTTCTAGAGATGACATATAACAGGGTAAGAAGGTTGGTACATCTGTGAGACAGATATCAAAGATCCTTAGGTTACATCAAGAAATCATACATCAATGCCAAGAATCTGGAGAATATAGTGGCAAAGAAGGATAGGGAAAGTTGGGAGACAGAGGAAGGTCAGATGCAAAGAAATGGTGGTTCTCCATCTTAGAAGAAGGAGTAGTGTTAATGACTCCAATCTTACACAAATCACATGAGCTTTCAGGAAGCCCAGATAGATTCCAGGCAGGACAAGGAATGATGTAGGAAGGCAATAAGTCAGTCCCACATTAAGTGAAATATAGATAAGAGATGAGTAAGTATATTCTCTATCCTTAAAAACAATAAGCTAAATTCTAGTATTCCTACAATTTTTGAGAAAACTTTATATATATAATTTTTAAAAAATTCCTTTGTTGGGCACAATTTTACATAGTAACAAAGCTTAGCATATGTCATGAACTTCAATGACTCAGTCATTAATGTTGAAATGAAAAGATAATATTGTATTGATAATAAAGGTTTCAACTACTGTGTAAATTTAAAATTTCCTAAATGAATAAAGATGAGAGTACTAAACACATTTTTCATCCAGAGTTCCTGAATGATTAATTGAAGCTTTGTGATTTTCCTTTTCATGGTGTTCTCTTCCAGTATGATAGTTTTTAATAACTTTTTTCTTGTATTTTTCTTGGCTTCCAAGATATTTCTGACAGGGTCTGTTTTTTCCAGGCCTACAAATTAGATCTCCTTTAGCTGCAAGGCAAAAACAAGCTCAATATTTTTCCAAGTTCAGGGGTGGATGGGTTGGCTTGAGATGAATAACAGAGTAGAAGTAAATGAATTATGATTTTATACAGTGATCATTTAAAGTTAATTATTCTGTAAATTCATGCTGTGGGGGAAAAGATATATTTGACTACTGCTTGAACTTCTGGTGAAAGCATATATAGTATCCAGATGTTGAGTGTGATTTATTGTCAGCATGTCTACTATCATTTCAGGGGTTTTGTGTGTTTATTTGTTTCTTTTTGGTTATAGCTATTTTATTCTTCATTTCTTTCTAGAGTAGAAGGTGGAGAAGGGGCATATTCTAACCTAATATGCTTATTAGATTTTAAATTCATATTCACTTATTGGTATTGCATTAAAGCTACTGTTAAAGCTGAGTTGTTTCTTTTATAAGGCAGTCAGTCATCTCTCTGTGTATTATTTATTTCTAAACGTTAACTTCCTTTTTAGTTTGAGAAAGGGGCTTCAGGGTGAAGTTATTGCCCTATTTCTAGCAATCTCTTTTCATGCATGATTTGCCAAGGGCTATGCTTGTTTGGTATCATTCCATGGGTGAACAAATAAATCTTCCAACACTCTGGATGAAAGAAGGGAGCTGATAAGATCTGAAGTACTCTCACTAATAATTGGGCTAGTCAAAGAATGGAGTCAGGTCTTTGTTTTCCATAGATCTTAATCTTTTATGAGGGACACAGAAAAATATAAGACAAAACAAGTAAGGACAAAGCCCTGAGAGATTATTTTTTGGAACTGCATAGAAGGAGGGAGACGTAAGGATGAACAAGAAGTAAATTAATATTTCTTGGGAAAGAGTATCACAAGTGAATTTAACTCAAAGTAAGAATATGGCTATTGGGAGGGAGTGGAAGAATCAAGGACTATTTTTGGTTGGTTGGTTGTTGTCCTTCGTCTTTGAAGAGGACCAAAATGACATCACTAGTATAAAGTGAAATTTCAGTGTGTCTGATTGTGGCTGATCAGACCTATACGAGCTTGGAATGCTCTACCACAGATTGGGCACAGATAGTCCGTGTGAATATTTGGGGTTGGATATCCCAAATTTGTACATCCTGCATTTACTTTGTGCTGTCTCAATTCTGCTTTGCTCAAAGAGCATAGCACCCTTTCTGATGTGGGCACACCATGCTGAGAGGTCCTTTGCCAGTGTCTCCCATGTTGCACAGTCAAATCCAGAGTTCTTGAGAGAGCTGTTGAGAGTGTCCTTGTATCGCTTCTTCTGACCACCATGTGGTAGCTGACGGAGCACCTGTGTTTTCTTGGTGTTAATTATTAGGCCAAAATGAGCACAAGCAGCAGAGAATTGATCCCTACTTTGTTGCATCTCAGCTTCAGAGGCTACATTGGGTGCACAATCAAAGAGAAAATCATGCACCAATACTCCCTCCACTTTGGTCTTGGCTTGTAACCTTTTCAAATTGAAGAACTTAACATCAGTTTGATGCCGTGTTCATCCTCATTGAAAGCGTTTGTCAGAATGACTGAAAACATTATGCCAAAAAGCATGGGAGCAAGCACACAGCCCTGGCTCCACTCCATTGGTGACTGGGAAGGCAGAAGAGCTTTGTTCATTATCCAGAACCTGGGAAAACATGCCATCATGAAATTGATGTACAATATTGATGACCTTCTCCAGGCAACCAAATTTTGACATAATTTTCCATGAGCCCTCATGACTAACAGTGTCAAAGGCCTTGATCCACAAACATTGTGTATAGACCTCTGTTTTGCTCCCAGCATCTCTCCTGGAGGTGTCGGGCCGCAAATGCCATATCAACTGTTCCTCAGCACTTCCTGAAACCACACTAGCTCACAGGTATTTGACCATCTTCCAGGTGAAGGATCAGCCTATTCAGGAGGACTCTAGCAAGAATTTTGCCAGCTATGACTAAGAGAGTGATTCCCCTATGATTGTCGCACAGAGATGGACAATGGAGGCTCCTTGAACTCTGGGGGGATAGCCTCCTCTTGCCATGTAACCTGGAACATTTCAAGACTATTTAGTTCTTACCTAGATCATGAAAGTCAGGCCTAAAAAGATCAGTGGAAAAATAGAGAGGTTATAGGAACTTGGGAAGGGCAGAATAATTAGAAGGAACAGGACTAGTGTATGTGATAAAATTAGGAATCCAGTTAGTGTAAGGAAAACAAACTGTAGGGACTCAATGCTAAGTTAAGAGGCAGAGGATAGAGAGATCTCTATAGTGTATGAGTTGTACTAGATGACCCTTGAAGTTCCTTCTAGTTCTCAAATTCTGTAATTCTCTGAAGGATAAATAGCACAATTTAAGGAACCCAGGATGTTCACCAAATGTCACCAAAAAAAAAAAATTAAAAAGCCACTAGAAAAGTGCTGTGTTAAAGGAAGCATAGCTTTTAGGAGTAGCAGTAGTCCTATGCTGCTCTTCCTTCGTCAGACTCTGTCCAGAGTACCGTGTTAAGTTCTAGGCTGTGCCATTTAAAAGGAATATTGATAAGCCAGACAGTGTTCAGAGATGATTAGTCACTTTGGTGAGAGGTCTTGAGTCCATGTGACATAAGGATTCATTGAAGGGGTCATGTTCAGTTGTCCACAGAGGGCACAGTTTAAGGAACTCAGGATACTCCAAAACACAAAGAGAAACAACCCACATTAGAAGTACCCAAGAGAAGAATGAGGCCGGTGTCTGTAGTAGGTATCATAAAAATAAAGATCAAGTGTTTAATCTGGACTTGAAACCTGTCGACTTCTGTAAATGAAAGTAAACAAAGTGCTACCAGAGTTCAATATGAATAGAAGGAATGATCTGATAATGTTTGACTAGAACACATTAAATTTTATCGGTAAAGATTGTCCATTTGTGGGAACAGAAGGAAATTCCATGGTTGAAAGACAGTGAGAAAACATGCTGCTCAGGACTGTCATAATTAAACCAATTTTCGTTATTTATCTGCCTCTTTAGTTTTCAGAAAATAGTATTCTCTTCTGTAAAACCTAATAGGGAATATAGTATTTGAAATAAAAATTATAGCTATATATTCCACAAATATGAAGGAAAATAGTTATTGAAAAGGACTGAAATGGTACAGAAATGCCCTTCCTTCCCTTATGTAGCGTGTATAGGCTGATTATTGAGTTACTCTCCTAACCCATGCCTTTGCCTAGCAGGTCACTCTCCCAGAGAGCCAAGCTCCCTAGAGACCACTGAGGGACTTGAGAGGCGAAAAGGGTGCTATTGCTATGCTAAGCTCCAAAGTCCCCACTGATACTTTCTGTGCCCACCACCACCCCTGGTTATTTGTTGATGTCATTTAGTAAGATTTTATTAACTTATTAGGAAAGAGGTATTTTCTGAGGTAGTATAATAAGAGCAGTTGGTACAAAACACCCCTGTATCCTAACTCCCAGACTCCCAAAAATGTGATACATTCTTCCACAGTATATGTAGAGTGCAGGAGAGATGGAGCACAAACCTAGAGAACATGTGAAAAAGAAATAACTCAGATGAGATGCTGATGAGATGCTCATGAATTTCCTGTTAGGCTTGGTACAGCCTTTCATGAGCTCCTTATAGTCTTGAATCTTATTTTTTCTTCAGCTCCCAGTGTACTGTCTAGCCCAATTTATTCATCTACTCTTTCTCTGTTTTATTGATGTACAGATTTAAAGATACAAAATCTCCCCTAAATATTGCTTTGGCTACATCCTACAAAGTTTGGAATGTTGTCTCATAGTTTTCTCTATAAGGAAATTATTGATTGCTTCTATGATTTGTTCTTTGACCCACTCATTCTTTAGGATTGGATTGTTTAGTTTCCAATTAGTTTATAATATATAGCCCTTTACTAAAACTAATTTTATTGCATTATGATCTAAAAGTGATGTGTTTATTAATTTCTGCTTTTCTACATTTTGTTATGCAGCTTTTATGATCACGTATACTTCTTCCTGTTCTCATTCAGTTTTGTCCAAAGATTTGTCATAACTAACTTTTCTAAAGTTCTCGTCATCTCCTTGATCTCTTTCATGTTTATTTTATGATTAGATTTATCTAACTCAGCAAGGAGAAATTGAAGGGCCTCCACTAGTATAGTTGTATTGTTTATTTCCTTCTGTAATTCATTTGACTTTTCCTTCAGGCATTTTGAGGCTATGCTGTGTGGAGCATATTGTTTAATTCTGATACTACGTCATTGTCACGGTGCCTTTTAGGGAGATGTAGTTTCCTGCTTTCTACTTTTAATTAGACCTATTTTTACTTTGGCTTTGAGATCATTACTGCTGTCCCTGCCTTTTTTTACTTCTGTTGAAGCATAATAGATTCTGCGCTAGCCCCTTATTTTAACTCTGTTTTTTTAATAATATTTTTTATCCCAATTATATGTAGAGACAGTTTTTAACATTTTATTTTAAATTTTGAGTTCCAGACCCAATCAGTTTGGAACTGTGCCCAAAGGACTATAAAGCTCTCCAGTGGTGTTTCATCTGAGTGGCTGCAGGCCATCCCCCACCCCAGTGTCACAGGTCTCTCTTTCTGACCTCCTAAATTCCTTTGGGTTACAAGAATGTCTCATTGTCTCCTTTTGTCGGCTGTGCCACTACAGAATTCAGTTTGAGGCAATATTTGGGAGGAGAGTGTTGGGAGAGTTCAGCTAAGTGTGTTCTCTACTCCACCATCTTGAGTCTGCACTGAAATATTGTTATTTCTCTTACATTAATTGTTGCATCATGGAAAGAGACCTGGGGCAGGTACCAGGAACCCTGGTGCCTTTACTAAAGAGTTGTGTGACTTCAGGCAAGTAAATCCCTTTCTCTAGATCTAACATTCTTCCTCAATAAAGTGAAGGACTTTGAACAAATGATCTCTGAAGTTTGCTTCAGTTTTTATATTGTGTTCTTATTCAAATCACCAAGGCAGTCATTTTGCTGTGAGAAAGTTAATCAGCCAGCAGTCTTTGTAGAATAATAATTACAAAGCATACTCTGTGGTTCTGTGTGATGTTATAGTTTAATTCTCTGATCTCTGTATAGCTAGCTTCTAGTCTAATGCCACAGGACAATCATTCAGTTTGAACAAAACCATTAATAATGGCTGATATATGGAAACATATGTATTCAGTAATCATGTGTTCATCTTGCACTGACTAGCTCATAAAGTCATAGGTTTAAACGTGGAACCTATCTTTGAGGGCACTTAATCCTGTCCATTCGTGAGAAAACTGATGTCTAAAAAAAAGGGAAAAATCACATAAGCAGTGAAGAGGAAAGCTACAATTTGAACTCAACTCGCTTGATTCCAAATCTAGTGCTCTCTCTCTCTTATAAATATAAGCTCAGTCATATCACAGCCCATGGTTTAGTGGACAAAATCACAGGATCATAGAATTGCAGAATAAAGAGAAGGCCTTAGAGGTCATCTAGTCCAACTCAAAGCAGAAAAGATTTCTATCCACAACATGTCCAAGTCAGCATGTGTAAATAAACTCTTAAGGCATTCCATTCCACCTTTAAAGCTGTTAGTTTCTAATCATTAGGAAATTTTTCTTTGGAGGCCTAAATTTGCCTTTTTACAAATTCTGCCTGTTGTTTCTAGTCATCCCTCTGGAGCAAACTGAGTAAATTTAATCCCTTTTCTGCACAGCATCATTCAAATACTTAGCATAGATTTAGAGATGGAAGATACATCTTCAGGTCCATATTTCGGTTCCCTCATGTCACAGATGAGGAAAAGTCCACACTTAGTGCTTATATTTCCTTGTTTCTGACATTTTCTTTAATTTTCTATAATTTTACAATGCTTCCATTCCCAGCACTATATTAAAATTGTCCTCTAAAGGGTCAACAGTGACTTCTATTTCCAGTGTTATTTCTTTCAGTCCTCATAATCCTTACTCTCTATGAAGCATCTTATATGATATGATCCTAGTCTTCCCAATCCCCCAAAGGACTATTTCATTTTTGTCTTTGTAGCTCTAGCACTTAGTATAGCATATGTTATGCAATAAGCTGCTCAGTAAATGATTGATTATAGGTTCATCATTCTAGAGGTAGAAAGGACTTCAGAGACCGTCTAGTCCCACCTTCAGATGGAGAAACTGATGCCCACAAATGTTTTGACTTTCCCAAGGTCACACAGATAAGTTGTGTTAGTGGGAAAATTTGAACTAATTAGTAAGTAAACATTCATTAAGCTCCTACTATGTAATGCCAGGCACTGTTCTAAGTACAGAGGGCACAAAAAGAGGCTAAAGACAGTCCCTACGCTCAAGGACCTTACTATCTAATTGGGTAGACAACATGTAAAAAAAAATATAAACATAGGAAGCTATATACACAGGATAAATAGGAAGTAATTAACAGAGAGAAGGCACTGAAATTAAGTGAGCTTGGGGAAGACTTTCTGTAGGAAATGAGATTTTGATTGGAACTTAAAGGAAACCAAGGAGGTCAGTAGTTAGAATAGAAGATAGATGGGTATTTCAGGCATTGCAAGTATAGGAGACAACCAGAGAGAATGCCCCAAACCAAGAGACAGGATGTATTGTTCATGGAATAGTAGCTGGACAGTTTTGTTGGATCAGAGTGCAATGGTGGGGAATAAGGTAAGAGAGGTCCAGATATAAGAAGACTGGAAAGGAAGGAGAGGCCTAGGTTATGAAGGACTTTGAATGCCAAAGAGGGTCTTTTGTATTTGATCTTGGAGATGATAAAAAGCCATCAGAGTTTACTTAATGGAGAGTAGGGGGTGACATAATGGGGCTCACTGTTTAAGAAGAAATTTCAGAAAGACAGATGAAGATATGAGATTGGAGGTCAGCAAAAGAGTGGAGACAGGATAGATAGACTTGAGAATCTTTAGCATAGAGATGGTAATTAAATCCATGGGAACTGATGCGGTCCCTAAGTGAAATACTATAGAGGGAGAAGAGAATTCCCAGGTCAGAACCCTGAGGGATACTTGTAATTAAGAGGGTTTGATCTGAAGAAGGATTCTGCAAAGAATAGTTAGACAGATATGAACCCACTTCCTCTTTCCATTGCACCAAACTGCCACCTCCTCCTCTTACCTTCCTCTACCTAGCTTTAAAGATATCCCACTCTCCTGAATCTCCTCTTATCTATGTAATCATTTCTCTGCCTAATTTCCTGCCTCCTTATCCTCTTTGTGATCCATTAAGAAAGTGGGCATGTCATCCTATTTCTGTCGTTAGCTATCTTTTATCTTTCTACATACACTCCCTTGGAAAATTCTTCTATTCCTTTCAGGTCCTATTTCTGTGCCATTGTGCAGTTGACTCCAAAATCTGTTTTCCACCACTGCCTCTCATATCCTTTACCAGTCCCCCTCAGTTTCATCTTCTGTAGTATCTTTCTCATATGTCCCCTCTGAATTCCCATTTGCTTTTCCCCTGCTATGACCTATTGAAGTAGCCTGACAGCTCTTTGTACCCCTACCCCTTTCCCTCTTAAAACCATCCTCCATAGGATAACCATATTTGCTCTCCTTACTCATTGTCCAAGTTATGCCATTCCTTTTTTCAAAATATTCATTGGCTTCTTAATGACTGAAGTAAGGTTGAGATCCTTTCCTGTTATTCAAACACCTTCACATTCTTGTGCTATCCCATCTTGTTCCTTACAACCTCTTCTCTTACTATTTTCTTCTATAAATTCTATGCTATACGCAAGGTGGGCTACTGTACTACTGTTTCCTCTACTTGTAATTAGCTCTTTGCCCCTTCTGCCTGTTGAATTACTACCTCTCCTTTAAAATCTAACTTATAATCTCTTCCATGAAACCTTCTCTGATCCTCCCCCTCTCCTAGGCAGCAATCACCTCTTTCCCCAGGAGCTCAAACAGTACTGTTTTGTGCTATTATATACTGTGATATGTTATTAGTTTGTGTTATATTTATGTGTAGCAGTAGCAGACATTTATAAAGTACTCTAAGCTTTTTAGAGATTTTCTTCACAACCTCCATATGAAGTAGTGTGATGGCAATCAAATTAAGATCTTTTGCTGTTTTTGTTTTACTAAAAGTGCCTCTGATTGAATAATGTGATTAAAGAGGATCTTCCCCACCCATTCTTGGGCCTGCCCATTGAGGGAAGCTTGATTAAGGGAGTTGTCTGTAGGAGGGTCCCAAGTATCTTATGTTTTTTCTATTGAGACACTGAATCAGAGGGTTATATCTTCTGGCTCTGAAAAGTGTATAAATACTCTGAGGGTGAGGTTTCACTTTGGGGCTTACTGACTGGAAGTGTTTCTTTGGCCACTCTGGGAAGCCTCTGCTAAGGAGCCCCCTGGCTTTGAAAACCCAGATGTTGCTGCTTCCAATTCTGGTTTCTGTGTACATATGTTAATGGTTAGACATTTGGAAGTATGTCTGTTGATTTTTTATTTCTCTGAAATTTTAATTTTGATTTTCTCTGATAACCTGTGCATGATTAAAGTGATTATTAACCCCTCAAAAGTTGCCTTTTCTTTTATGAATGCAGATCTAAGAACCTGTGATAGCAGACACCCCCGTGTATATTGGGGTGCTTACTGATACATTATGGCATATTCGGCAGGATCTACATAAGTTAAAAGGAAAGTATGGGGTTTTGTGGGACTAGGATAATTGTCTGTTGTTTGCCACTTGTGGTGGCTATGGTTCTGGGGAGCCTATGTGCTGTCCTTGGTGAGGTGAGAACAAAAGAGAACAACTGCCAGTGTGCTGACCTGGGAGAGGTGAGCAGTAGAACAGGAGCAGAAGCTGGGGCAGAGAGCTGCCTGAGCACAGACCCAGGTGGGATCTGGGAACAGTCATCTCCTGCCAGAGGAAGAAGAACCTAGGAGCTCAGAGTTCAGCAATGGGGCAAGATGGAGACTACACATCAAAATACTAAGTGTGCTTTTTTGCAGCATTTTCCTGGGACAGTTTGGGACCCAGGGAGTGGAATTGCCCATGATGAGTGGAGGGAAGTACCCTGTACCCCCCAAGAACTCCACCCTGAGGGCTTTGTTGCCCAGCTGCCCCTCAGTACTTGGAAGCAGGAGCTGAAACTTTAAGACTGGGACTTGGTTCATTAGAACCTGTACTTGAGAGTGTCTGCAGTGGCAGAGTAGGGAGGACACACTCCCAAGAGCACTGTGCTTGGACATTTCTTTTTGGGATGAGGAAGGAGGAGCTGGTTGTTCTCTGCTCAAAGAATGATGTTATATTATGCATATACCTTTGTGTTTGTTTAAAGCCATTTTGCCCCCTGGTAATGGATTATATATTCTGCAAATGTGAATTGTGTTATATTTACTTAAGAAATGTTAATGCTTCTGTTTGTTCCAGCATCCATGACCATTTAGAATATAAGACCAAGGATCCTGGAAGGGTGGATTATAATGGCAAAGTGGGATCTTTTGCTGGGTTTTTTTTTTAGTATAATCAAGGGCGTCTGATTGAATCTTGCCTTTATCATTCAAGAGTCTTTACTAGGAGTTAAATACAGAAACAAGAGTTTCTGTAACTAGAAACAGTATATGTATTTGTATTGTTAATTATTTTAATGTGATTAAAGATCACTTACATCCATTAATGAACCTGCCCATTAATGAGAGTTTGATTAGGCAAGATTTGTGGGAAAGCCCACATGAGGCACTGGTTCTCCAGGGTTGTAATGCCGTCTGGCTCTAAAAAAGGTATAAATACTCTGAGTTGAGGTTTTACTTTGGAGCTTACTATCTGGAACTGTTTGTTTGGCCAGATGAGGACTCTGGGAAGCTGCTAAGGAGCCCCCCTGGCTTTGAAAGCCCAGATTTTGGTGCTTCCCCTTCTGGAAACTATGGTCAGACAGTTGGACCTGTGTGTTGACTTGTAATAAATGTATTGCTTATGTCAAGACAGTTTGGAAGCACTGTCTATTGATTTTCTGAACTAAATGAATGATATATGTGCTTGGTTAAAGGAGATTGTTAACCCCTCAAAAGCTGTCTTTCCTTTTGGAAAAGCAGATCAAAGAACCTGTGATAGGCCTCCCTGTGTATGTTGAGGTACTTACTAATAGAAATGGCTAATGTAAATATCATTTCCAATTTTGCAGGTGAGGAAACAAAACCTAAAAAAAATTTTTTTAAGAGGCTTGCGTAAGGTGACATTGCTAGTAACTGATGGAACCAAGATGCCAGACAAAGAACTCAGATTCACAGTTCCTTCCTTTATACTTTGCTGCTTCCCAATCTAACTCCATTAGATGCCACGATCCATGTAGATCCAGCCTACACTTAGCATATTCCCATTTCTTCTGCATACCACAGGCATGTAAAAGAAAAGTTAATTCAAACTGAGTTTTTACATGGATAGAACCCCAGCACAAATCAACGTGTAGGAAAGAATCAGGGAAATTAGGTAACAGGGGAACAGAATAGAATGATAGGACAAATCAAGACTATAAAGCTATGATCAGAAGCTTTGATTTGATAAGAAAGATACTTATGTGTAATTATAGAATCATCCAGGGGGAGCGACATGATCAAAATAAAATGAAAAAAGTGATTGAATAGAAATTCAAGACTGGAAAAATGAGAAAAATAAAATTAAGCTATTCCTATCTTAACTGTTCTATATAGATGTAGTTTGCATTGAGGTGGAATTAATGTTTTCATTCCAGTAGAGAAACAGATGGAAAATTAAATGTGCATATAAAGGTGCTAAGTACAGATTAGATTGTTTCATTACCAGAATGTTTAAGTTATAACTACTCATTAAACATTTTTGATGAATATTGCTTCATTTTTTTCTATCTAGAAGCTGATTTTTATATGGTAAATACACAAATAGCTTTGGCACTATTAATACAATGCCATTTTGTTACCACTTTTAGTCATGCAAAATACTGTATAAAATTCCTATCTGCAGGGGATCATGTTCTTTGACTCTCATGGAACACTATACTAGAATGGATATGATAACTGATTTGCCAACCTGAAAAAGCATGATGAAGAATACATGGAATTGTCTCATTGTAGCTCACATTTGGGAAAGCAGCTTGGGGAAAGCAGCTTGATGCAGTAAAAAAAAAAACAGTTACACTTGGAGTTAGTTGTAAAATCTGCATTACAGTCTTGGATCTCTCACTTAAAAGTTTAGTGACTTTAGGCAAGTCACTGATTTTTTTTTTTTTTTTTTTTTGTAAAATTAGAATGGGAATACACTTTCCCCTCAGAATCGTGGTAAGGATTCAAGGAGAATTTGTGCAGGGTACTTTGTAACCATTATGAATTGTACAAATGTAAACTCCTATTAGCTTTTATAGAAAACATTTTAAGATTGCCTTCAATCACAGGTAATCAGCGTGAGCCATTCTGCTCCCCATAGCTACATGAGATCTTTAATCAGTGGTTATCATTGTTTTATGTTCTTCCTCCTTTGATTATTTCAAAATGATATACTGGAAACTTAGGAGTCACTTGCTAACTCTGTGATCTAAAAAAACCAAAAATCAAAATAGCTGTTGATGGTCTAGGATTATAGCAGATCAGAGTTTCTTAAACTTTTTCCACTCAAGACCCCTTCAGAGTTTCTTAAATACAGTTTAAGAAGCCCTGTACGACCTTGGCATCTTCAATGTCTGAACAAGCTCCAAGTGCTCTACGGTGCCTGCTTCTGCCACCTTCATGGCTGTTGAAACAAATTATTCTTGTCTGATCATTCTTCTTGGGGAAGTCTTTGCATGTTTGCAGTAGACATCCACCTAACTAACTGATGAGTGTGAGGCCTGTCAATTCCCTTCGATCTGTTTTAACCAATCTGCCAAGATGGTTTACTTGGATATGGTTGCTGCTTGTGCTGCATCTTCTTGGAGCCACAAGTGGGAATTGGATGAAGGTAGATACCAAAGGTGAATAACATCCCTGAAAAGAGATCAGCAAAACCTGAGGCCAGAGATGCTAATCCTCCCTGAATGCCCTATTCTTTTATGGACAATTGAATATTGGTGATAGTGCTTTATCAGGAATAATGAGTGATGTTCAGGGTGAATAAAACTGAGAGAATTAGGATAAGTGACCACTTCATTTGTGAGATTAGGTATAGTTACCCTGGTAGTAGTGGTCACCTTGGAGTGAATTATACTTGAAAGGAACCAGTAAGATCTTAAGAGTCCTCCTTGCTGTTCTGTTATGCGTTAAGAGTGCAGAAGCAGAGATTGGCAAGAAATGTTCAAGGGAATGGACATGGGAACTGACTAAATGATGATTTCATTATAGGACTATGGTTATGATACATTTATTATTACATTACAATTATATATTAATAATGTAGATGATATAGAACTTTAAGATTACAATGTACTTTTACATATATCATTACAAGTGAGAATAGGACTATATGGAAAACCCATAATCAATAGAAAAGGGATTAGACTCCTTCTGTAACGTCCCAAAAGACAGAAATAGGTAGAAGTTTCTATAGGTAGATTTTCTATTAGAGCTACTCAGAGTGGAATGGGCTGTACCAGGATTTAGTGAGTTCCCCCCATCAATGGACAACTTTAAGTGGCCACAGGATTGCCATTCATTAGGGATAATGTACAAACGATTGCTGAGGTAGACTAGATAGCTTCTCAGGTCTCTTCTAACTCTGAGATAAACAGAGTGGAAGATTAAAGGATTGCAAGAAAGTAGGAGTCATCTCTAGTCTCCCACACTGCCTTACCACTCCCAGTATAGCCAGGAGGACAGAATTTGTGTTCATGTCATCTTGTCCTTGGAATGAAGCATTTCTAATTTGAGGATAAACTTTCAGAGTCCTATTGTATGAATTGCACAATCCTGAGCCACCATGTAGTCTATAAATAGGAAGAGGAAATGATTGAGATAATGGATAATTTTAAATGCATGAAATTAAAAGGGTTTTGCATATACAAAATTAATGCAGCCTAAATTAGAAAAAAATAGGAAACTGGGAGGAAATTTTACAGCAAGTTTTTCTGATAAAGTCCTCATTTCTCAAATATATAGGGAACTAAGCCAAATTTATAAAAATAAGAGCTATCACATCAAGGGATTTGAGTAGACAGTTTTCAGAATTAGGAATCAAAGCTATCAGTAGTCAAATAAAAAGAGCTCTAAATCACTATTGATTAGAAAAACGCAAGTTGAAACAATTCTGGTGTGCCACCTCCCACCTATGAGATTGGCTAACATGATAGAAAAGGAAATGACAAATATTAGAGGGGATGTGGAAAAATTGATGGTGGTGTGAACTGGGCCAACAATTGTAGAGAGCAATTTGAAACTATACTCCAAGGGCTATAAAACCATGCATACCCTTTGACCCAGCATTACTTTGACCTCAAACTACTAGGTCTGTATCCCAGAGAGATCAAGGAAAAAGGAAAAGAATCTATTTGTATAAAAATATTGATAGCAGCTCTTTTTTGTGGTGGCAAAGAATTGAAATTGAGGAGATGCCCATCAATTGGAGACTAGCTGAACAAGCTATGGTATGATAGAATACTATTGTACTGTACGGTAAGAAATGATGAATAGTTTGGTTTTAGAAAAACCTTGGAAGATTTATGTGTATCACCAAAGCAATATTCACAGCGCTGGTGGTGACTATGAATATGCCAGCATAATTGTCAATTGCCAAGTATAAAAGACTCTCCATATAGAAGGCAAAAGAAAAACATTTATTTAAACACCAGAAAGCCAAATCCCAGAACCATAAAGCCAAATCCATGATGGTGGCTAAGAAGTTAATAAACATGGTCACAGAAGGGGGCAAAGCCATTCTCAAACTTCCCCTCCCTTAGCCAGGGCCTTCTCACTATCAATTGTCACATTGTATCACTTGGCCTGTGTCAGTTGGCCTGCATTCTATCCCCTCTGACCTGACCCGGCTCACTTCCTCCTGGTTCTGCTTCACCCTTCCTGTTCCACCTCTTCAGCAAGATCTTCCCACCACATGTGACCCAGGCTTCCAGATGATTTAAGCAGATCATATGGGCCTATTAATTAATGAGGAAGAGCTTTCCATTTAATTTGCTATTACATTCAGCCCCGTGATCTTTCATATTCATTACACAACTGATAGTACAAGCACCCCATCATTCCCCCTCAACAAATGGGGCCCAAAATCTTGGGGTAAGGGGTGAAGGTCTCTTCTTCCACAACTACTTCCTGCTGAGATTGGACATAGAGCTGTACCTGCCCCAAGCTGTACCTCCCGTTTGAGAGATCAGTTCTTCAGATGTCATTCGGAGCTTGGTTGACTTCAGGTCCGGAAGATGACACATCACTCTCATGGATAGGAGATGACATCCAGCTTAAGCAATCAGGCATCTGCAGGTGGAGGGTACTAAGCCTATAGGAAACAAATTAGCAAATTTCAACAGATGAAACCAAAAAACAAACAAACAAAAAAACACCCAAGGAAACAATAACCAGAAGCAGGGTAGACATAGGGTCGGTTGTAGTTCTGGAGTTCATGAATCCTCTATCACAGCCTCATTCACAGTAGAATATATGGGTTAAGGGTACAATTTGGTAATCATCCTCTCCTGAATAAACAACAGTTACAGAATTATCTTTTTCATGTTCTATAATTTCTGTAACCTTTGGGAATGTCGTCTGATTTCCATTTTACCCATACTTTAGCTCCCCATTTTTTCTCAGTAGAACCTAATCCTTCAGTCCCTTTGTTAGTTATTTCAGAAGGAGGGTAAAGTTTTCACAAGTGGTCTTGTTTTACAAGAAATAATAATCACTTGAATTATTCTGTCATTTACAAAACTGTATGGGTGCATCACCTAAATTTTGGAATGTTGCACTAATTTCTCCTTGAGAATTAGAATCTGTCACTTCCCTCAATACATGTATTCCTTGAGCTGTTAATTCTAATCTGAACTGGGGTTTGACCAAATTCCTATTCTCCCTGAAGGTGTGACAAACTTGGATAGAAGGGTTCAGCAGGATCTGTAAGGGCAGTTCTTACTTCTCTATTTCATCTACTATCAAGTCCCTTTTCTCGGTACATTCTGAATAGTTCATCAGTTGGAATACCATCTATGCTTCTAAAATCTACCCCTTTTCTCAGTAGAGCAGTAAACAGTTCTCTCCTTGTCAATTTATTCTGATTTTGAATCCACTGGCTATTTACTCTTCTCTCTCTAGCAATGTTGTCTTTTCCCTAGTCTCCTGAGTCACCTACCTAACTGTGAAATCTTGTCCATCAGCTCTGAGAGAGGGTGCCCTATTTCCCCAGTTATTAGACTCAAAATCAAGTGCTTCTAAGTAGGAGGAGCTGTCTTCATTATTATATTCTTATGGTAAACTGTAAAGGGAGTATCATAGTATGCATCGCATTTTTTATCATTATAACAGTTTCTATTACCTCCTTTAACTTTCTTGTACATTCCCTAAGTGAAACCAGGGTCTGTTTCCACTAGGCCACCTAGAATCAGTAGGATACTGCCTACTGCAGCCTTCTGCATTCGGAGCTAACAGATTAGTTGTATTATTTCCTCCTGGCATATTGTAATGTCTAAAAGTTTGCTGTACAAAAGAATGCTAATAAAATTTCAGACAGTGGATGGGATCTATAGCTATTCTTCTAGCTCCGTCATCACTTGATTATCACCATCTAAGATATTAGTGATTCTCTCATCTTTTGGGTGAATTTACTCAGAATTTCTGTGACCTCTTGCGGAGTAAAATCCTCAGTTATTTCCCTAAACACTCCTTGGTTCTCCTCTTTCTGCCTCACTATTGGGCATTCTTCTCACTAAGAAACTTCTTCCTCTAAAATTATTTCACTTTTCCTTTGTCACTGTGGCAACTAGACTGGGTCTGTACAAAGGTCTGATGCTCATTTCTTTTGTTAGCCTTCTGCTTCTTCTGAGCTAAGTGAACAGCCTTTCTCCTTCTGCCTGAGACCCCCCCCAGACTACTCTTGTAAAGTAGAGTCTGAAGGATGAGAATTCTCATGCAAACTAGCCAACTTTTTCCATCTGGATTTTCTCCTTAAGCAGCTCATCTCTGTTTCTACACATAATACAGTAAGCCATTAATAAAATCCAGTCTCTGCTACTTACCCCTGCCAACTCCTTACCTGGTCTTATTGGTATTCCTTGCAAACACCTTTCCAAATCTCCAGGTTCCCCTTCCTGTAACCTCATTTCCCAGTTTTCACAGGGTCCAGTGTTTTAGCCCATCCCCTTGCTAGCAAGGAATACAGTAAATCCTCCCATCCTGGGATATTAATGTCTTCCTCTAAATTCTTTCTGCCTCCAAATAGAGATTTTATACCTTGCAATCCTGTTCGTAATGCCAAATGTATTGCCAATGCAATATTCACAGCTCTGGTGGTGACTATGAATATGCCAGCGTAGTTCTCAATTGCCAAGTATAAAAGACTCTCCATATAGAAGACAGAAGAAAAACATTTATTTAAATACGAGAAAGCCAAACCCCAGAACCAGAAAGCAAAATCTGTCATGGTGACCAAGAAGTTACTAAACATGTTCACAGTAGGGGGGTAAAACCATTCTCAAAACTCCCCTCCCTCAGGCAGGGCCTTCTCACTATCAGTGGTCACATCAGTTGGCCTGCATTCTGTCCCCTATGACCTGATCCCACTCACTTACTTTCTCTTGGTTCTGCCTCACCCTTCCTGTTCCGCCACATGTGACCCAGGCTTCCAGCCAATTTAAGCAGATCATATGGGTCTATTAATTAATGAGAAAGATCTTTCCATTTAAATTACTGTTACATTGTGGTAACTCATGCAAAGTAAAAGTGAGAAGAACTAGGAGAACATTGTACACAGTAACAGAAATATCATTTTGATGATCAGCTGTGAAAGACTTATTAGATGCTCTGATCTAGACAACGATCCAAGACAGTTCCAAAGGATTAATGGTCAAATTTACCATCAACCTGCAGAGAGAAAACTGCTGAACCCTGAATATAAATTGAAGCATACTTTTTTCACCTTCTTCATGCTTCTTTCCTTTTATTTGCTTGTTTTGTAGCACAGATATTATTCCATAATATTCATGGAAATATGTTTTGCATGAGTTCATATATGTAACTAATATCATATTGCATACTTTCTGAAAGAGTGGGGCAGCACCAGAAGGAGGGAAAGAATTTGTGACTCTTTTTTTAAAAAAGAATGGTCCAACTAAATAAACACTTATGTACATGAGAGGAGAAAGTTGGGATGAACATCAGAATGTGAAGTCCAAGGTAAATGATGTGCTCCAGCTTTTTGGCTTAGAAATCATGGTCAGATGCCTTCCATATCCAGAGAAAGAACTATGGAATTCAATGTAGCAGATCATTTTCTTTTGTATTACATTTTGGTTTGTTATATCATTTCTCCCATTCATTTTAATTCTTTTATACGACACGACCATGGGGAAAATATATTTAATAGGAATGTATGTGTAGAACCTATGTAAAATTGTATGCTGTCTCAGGGAAGGAGGGGGCAGGTGGGGGGAAGAGAGGGAAAGAAAAAAATCTAGGTTGTATGGTAGTGATTGTGGAACACTGAAAATAAATAATTAAAAATTATGAAAAAAAGAACTCATGATCAACTATGCCCATGTCTCAACTACCATTATCACCTAGGACAAAATCAAAAGCTGATATGCTCAGAATTTATATTTGCCATTAGCCGTATGCCAAAGGGAATGCAGTAGTAGTATGTATCCCATCCTTCTCCTCTCACCCCCTTGATGAAGCATTGTGCAAGAATTGGTGAGAGGGTGAGAGAGAGAGAGAAGGAGAGAGAGAGAGAGAGAGAGGGAGGGAGGGAGAGAGAGGAGCCATTTAAGGAATGCTCCTCCTCTCACGGATGTCTGGTCATTCATATAATAGTAACAGCATGAATAACAATTAGTAATTCTTACTGGGCATTTTACAAATATTTCATTTCATACAATTATGGGAGGAGATGCTATTATGATCCCCATTTTACAGTTGTGCAAACTGAGACAGACTTAACTAAGTGACTTACCATAGGTCACATGGCCAGCCAGCATTTTAGACCAGATTGTAACTCAGGCCTTTTTGACTCCAGGCCTTGTGCTGTATCCACTATGCCACATATATAAGATTTTTGTTCAATGATTGATGATAGTAGTAATGCTCCCCACAGATGGTTACAAGTACCTTTACGTGATCACATTTGACCATGTAAAGTGATGCTTGTGCATTTGAGTAAAATATAGTGAATGAGCATGGTGTTGAAATTTCAATTATCTTTGCCATGAAAACCCCAAACGGGATCACAAAGAGTCAGACATGACTGAAAGACAAGTTAACAGAAACAATCTTTGATTTTCTCATTGCATTTAGACTTGTAGGTATTTTGTATCTTCTGTAGTTTTTTTAAATGGAATTTCTCTTTCTATCTCTTGCTGAGTGGTTTTATTAGTAGCATATAGAAATGCTTATGATTTATGTGGATTTTAACTAAGAATAATCACCCCAGCAAAACTGAGTATAATCCTTTAAGGGAAAAAATGAAACAGAAGATTTTCAAGCATTCCTGATGAAAAGACCAGAGCTAAATAGAAAATATGACTTTCAAATATAAGGCCAAGAAAAGCATAAAAAAGTAAGCATCAGAGAGAAATCATGAGGGATTAAGTAAGGTTTAATTGTTTATATTTCTGTTTGGGAAGATGATATGTGTAACTCCTAAGGACTTTATCAGTTTTAAGGAAGTTAGAAGGAGACTACATAAACAGAGAGCATGAATACATGTTGACTATGATGAAATAATATCTAAAAAAACAAAGTTAAAGGGTGAGGAAGAGGGATGCCTTGAGAGAGTTTTCTATTTAGCTCTGGTCTTTTACATCAAAAATGCTTGAAAGTCATCTGTGTCATTAAATATCCATTTTCCCCCTAAGTCTTAGCCCTTTTGCCTTCCAGAATATCATATTCTAAATCCTCTGCTCCTTTAATATGGTAGCTGTTAAAGCTTGTGTGATCCTGACTCTGGCTCCATGATATTTGAATGGTTTCTTTCTGGCTGCTTGCAATATTTTCCCCTTGACCTGGGAGCTCTAGAATTTGGCAATAAGATTCCTGAGAGTTTTCATTTTGGGATCTCTTTTAGTTAGTGATTAGTATTTCCATTTCTATTTTACCTTTCAGTACTAGGATATCAGGGAAGGTTTCCTCTATAATTTCTTGAAATATGATATCTAAGGCTCTTTGATCATGGCATTCATTGTGTCCAATAATTCTTAAATTACCTTTCCTCAATATTGCTTTCTAGGTCATTTGTGATATTTCACATTTTCTTCTATTTTTAAAAATTCTTTTGGTTTTGTTTTATTGCTTCTTGAGTCCTCATAAAGTCATTAGCTTCTATTTTTTCATTCTTTTGACTTTGTTTTATTGTCTTTGTGTCTCATGGAGTCATTAGCTTCCACTTAACCCAATTCTAATTTTTTCGGTTGGGGGCAGGGAGCTTTGTTCAAAAGACTTCTTTCTATTGTAATGGGAACACCTTCAGTGAAGGCCCATGTTTGAATTCCAGTTCTCTATTTATTATTTTTGTGACTTTGTGCAAGTCTCCACTGCTCTGGGCTTTAATTTCCTCTTCTGTAAAATGAAGAAGGTGACCTAAATGATCTCTAAGGTTTTTACAAGCCTTAATAGAACCTCAGATTTGGGAGCTGCCTCAAAAGTCCTCTAATTTGGCCCATTCAGGCCCCCTTTCTATAATATCCATAACAAATGTTTCTCTAAATTTTTTTGAAAGCCTCTAGCATAGAATAACCTATTATCCCTAAGGCAATTATTTTCCTGTTTTTGGATAACTTAAATTGTTAGAACTTTTTCCCCTATATCCAGCCTAAATCTTATTTATAACTTATATTCATTAATTTTAGTTCTGTATTTCAGGTATATTATAGGCTGAATAGGCTTTCATGGACTCACCTGAGAATCTGACCACTATTTAGGCCGTTTTTTACAATGGGAAAATGTATCTATATATCAAGAGATTTCATGTAGACTTGTACTTTTATAATAAAGTTTGTATTGTATCAGCTCAGCGTCGCCTGAAGAGACGGGTTCACTTTTAACTTTTCTTTTTCCTAACTTCCTCTTCTAATTTTGAGGGAGCTATATTTGACATCCTCTCTATATTGTCTTTCTACCTGCAGATAAGCTATTGTTTTTAGAGCAGAAGCTAGATTTAGGCAGAGAACTTCAAAAGTAGTAAATAATCTTTTTTTCCTGAAAGTAAATTGAATAATATTTGGAGAAATGTTAATAGCTATTAGCTACTCTAATCAAGCTTTCAGTCTTTTCCAATATATTCCTGGATGAATCAAAGGTGATTCTGAAGAAAAATGCAACTTTGGAAATTACATATTTAAATAGTGATTAAAAACGTAAATCATCACTTGCCTCTGGATCTCCTAGCTAAAACAGTAGCCTAAGAGTCTGTTTTTGTTCCCCCTCTTGTCCACATGGAGTAGTGAAGAGAGACTTGACTTTGGAGTCACAGTGACATGGGTTCAAGTCCAACCTCTGATATATACTAGGTGTGTAACCTTGTGATTACTTAATATTTCAGTGTGCCTATATAACTTTAAGACTGTGGAGTACAGAACAGCAACTAATCTGCATTTGAAGAGAAAGTTTTTATACCTCTGTCTGATGGGAATTAAATCCCAGGATTCCAACTCTTCTGTCTTTTGCATTCCATTGTTAAAGATGTATTTTTATTCTATCCGTGTAGTAACAAATAATAAATATTTAATATGCTTTTTAAAAATATTGAAAAGAATTTAAATATCATTTAAGCCACATTTTTTTTCATTTGGTGAATGTAAAATACTCTCTGTGTATGAGGACCATTTCCAGCATGGAAAAATTTACTAACTTATGACTACGAATTAAGGCTTTGGTCTGTCTGCAGTAGATTTAATCTGGGAGGGATATTATTTCTGAATAATGGAAATAATATTAGTTGCTTTGTTGACCTAAGACCTGTCATACTGAGCCAAGTTAATTTATCCCCTCTAGAATCTTACCTCTCTAAGTCACACTCTTATTCAAGAGTTAGGTCCTTGGCAGGACTAAATGCTACCTTGGATTCAATTGTACTTTATGAACTGTCCTCTTAAAAATTTTTCTCACAAATTCCCATTAATGTACTTAACTTTACTGAGTGTGGGAAACAAAGGAAGAAATAAACGTTTATATAGTGCCCACTGTAGTATTTCTCATCCAGTTACCATGTGAGGTAGGTACTATCAGTTCTTCCTAACCCCAGACCTAGCCAGCCTCCTGTCCACTGTGCCACCTTGCTGCCCCAGTGGTAAGCTCAAAGCAAAAGCATTTGCTCACATAGCAAAACAATAATATAGAAGCTTTTCTCCCTATAAACTTGAGATCCCATAAATACATACAGTCTTCATGGCAAGAGGAGGCACAGATTTAGAGTGCACTTGGGTCCTGGCACTGCAGGGCCCTCATGTTCTCTCTGTTCTTGGGCTGTGGTGACATTGTGCTCTCCCTTGGGCTGTTTACTCAGCTGAGCTCTTGAATCCATTTTTGCCTTTCTCTCTGATCCATAGCTCCATTTTTTGAAGTTACCTCAGCTAACTCTTTTCTGTCTTTGTCTCTGTCTCTTTGTGTATCTCTCTCTATGTCTGTCTGTCTCTCTGTTTTTTCTTTCTCATTCTCACGTGCATTGCCAAACTAGCCGCAGCTTACCCAGTCTTTGCCCAGCAGTGTCAATCTGCCATCCATTTCAAATGGGAATACATTCTATATTTCATAAAAGAGGCAACATGGGATAGACAGGTCCTTGCACAAAATTTTACACATTAACATTTCATTATTACACCCTTTCTGATTTCATAAATTGAGATAGGTAATGTGAAAATCAATGGTTAAAGTCTGTCCCAAACAAGGACCCACTTCAACTTCTCCCCACATATCTAGTCTAGCATTCTCTCTCTCAGTATGATTTGAGGGAAACTGGTATTTGTTTCTGTTATTGTCATCCTCAAAGCTTGGGGATATATCCCAACTCTTCTTAGATTATTAACCCACAAATTCATAGTAACTGGAAGAGAAAATAATATATTTGGGCTAAGTGATACAAGCTAAAGTGCTGAACTTGAGTCAGTAGGTTCTGAATTCTGCCTCAGACCTTTAAAAACAATGGGTTGCTGGGTAAGTTACTTAATTACCAAGGTCTCAATTTCTTCATCTGTAAAATTTGGGTAACATGCTTAATACCCACATCACAGGGTTATGAGACTCAAATAATATATGTAAAAAATTTTGCAAGTCTTATCTTTATATAGAAACTGCCCACTAGTATAAGATTTTTTTTTTTTTGATCCTTAGAGCCTTTGTGGTAAAGAGCCACAGAGAAGTGTATTACCTTTCACTTGTTCTGTTATAACTGCCTTTCAGCTTCAAGTGGTACTCTTTTGAAAGTACACCACCATTATCTTTTTTTATTTAATAAAATGTGGGATTGTTAGTGTTTTTAGGATTTTGTTGTTTTTATGACCACAAAGATTGAAACGTATCCTTACTGCCTTTTATATTGTATCTATGTCTATTTTTATCTTTAGCTTACCCTCTGATAATATGTTTCTTGTTTTTGGGTAGGTTGTTAAATTATCTTTGTTACAGCCAGAGGGGCCCTTTAACTGGATCATATATCAGTGCATACTCTGTCATCATGACATATCTGCAGCAGTCTAGACTCCCTCAGGAATTCTGATTTTTAAGCTTCCAAGTTGGCAGTAAAAAAGTGCTTCCGTACCCTAGAATGGCTTTTCTCTTTAGAAACGTCAGGGCTTCTGCAGTATCTATTTCAGGTTTTCCATGAGAAAATGACAACGTACATTGATACACATACCCTACTATGTAGAATTATGCAAGTGCCCTCTTGGGTATACGAATGAATAAAGAAAGAAATCACTTGATCAAGTGTAGAAGTGTGCTTCCACTATAAAAACAGCTACATAAACATCATTATTAATATAAATATAGAGAATTAAAATAGCTAAGTTTAAAAGAATTAGGTGTGTCTCATAATAAAAGGGATTTGATTCCTTTTATAATTACCACTCCATTCATGTTATAGTTTATTGTAAACGTCATCTTAGCCTTCAAATCTAGAAAATTCCATTATGGTAACACGTTTGTACATCAACAATATATATTCTAAAGCAACTCAAACTTGAAAAAAAGATAATTTTGCCCATACACCTGTACAGTAAGAAGGGAAACACGACAGAAAGGTACAACCTCTTTCCCCTTCTGAGGTTGCCAGCCTCTAAGCAGCATGTACACTCTGGAAAAGGTACATGTCATGGTACAACAAAGAGTACACTGACTCAGGCGTCAGAGAAATTGGGTATAAATCTTACCTCAGACACGTAATTATTTGTGTAACTTTGAGCAAATTGTAGAAACTCCCTGAGCTTTTGCTTTCTAATTTGCAAAATAAGGGAGTTGGACTAGATGCTTTTTAAGATCCCTTCAACTCTGTGGTATATGTTGGAATCGTAGACTCAAGAGCTGAAAAGGACTTTAGTGAACACTAAAATCTAGTAATCTAGAAGTCAAATGCCTCATTTTATAGATGAGTAAGTGACTTGACCAAGTTTCCACATCTAGAACAGAACAAAGTCAGGATTCATGTGTAGGTTTTTTGATTCATTTCTGCTTTTTCTCCTTCACTGAGGTCTTTCAAAAAAACAAGAGAGCAAAAGGCAGTTAAATTTTGTGAAAGAACAGTATTTATAGGGACCTACTGTTTCCAAATAGCCTTTCCTATAAACCATCATCTCTGACTGTGTTCTACTTCATTGTATGTATGTGTCCCTGGAAAAAAGTATATTGGATGCTCTACAAGCTACTCAGATGTCATGGGCACTGAAAATACCAAAGGGTCATGATAGCTTATATCAGAAGGTTATTAACAGTTGAATTATGGAGCAGCTTCAAAGTCCCTCCTTATTTTCTTGGGTCCGTGTGTCATAGTCTACAGATTTTCATACTGAGCACCCTGGCAATGACTAAGACAGCATTATTGAATATTTTTTCTGATGGAAAAATGTTTCAAAATGTTTAAATATCAGTGTTCTAAAAATATCTTAATCATTCCTAGATTTTTTTCCCTCTGACTTTGGGCAGGGTAGGCTGGTAAATACTTAACAACTGTTTCTGGGGGAAAAATTTACAGTCTATGTAAATGTTTCATTACATCATTTAAATATTATTTTTAGTTTTTTTTTAAACTTTTTGTCTTAATTTTTCTTCTTTTAGTAGCAAGTTTCCTTTTCAATCACTGCCAAAACCAGTAACCACAACCAAGTTACAGTACCTTTGTCTATACTGTTGCCAGTTGACTGAGGTGTTTCATAGAGTATTTTCAGTATTTCATATATGCTTAATTTTGTTATTGTGTCCTTCTTTGTTTGATTAGATTACAGGCGTGGATTACCCTTATATTACAAATTCACCCAAGACTGGTACCTCTCGGTTTAAGTGCCTTTTTAATCATACCACATGACAGTGGACATTTAATAAAGTATCTTTGGGGAATTATAATCACAGGTTTAGAGAGGCAGTCTGACTATTTGACTAGACAGATGACTTCTGGGTTCAGATGCATATTGATTAGTTAGTGATTCTGAGCAAATAAATATACTTACCAGTTTTTTAGCAAGGACTCTTTATTGATTTCCTTGACCTTTTGTTCTTCCAGATGAATTATTATTTTTCTAGCTCTATCAAATAATTATTTGGTCATTTGATTGGTCTGGCACTGAATGAGTAAATAATTTAGGTAGAATTGCCATTTTTATTATATTAGCTAAACCTATCTATGAGCAATTAATATTTCTCCAATTGTTTACATCTATATTTGTATGAAAAATATTTTTTAACTGTGTTATATAGTCCCTGAATTTATAATGTCTGGTAGACTCCCAAGTATTTTATATGGTCTGAAATTATTTTAAGTGGAATTTCTCTTTCTATCTCTTCCCTGCTAGGTTTTACTGGTAATTTGTAGAAATTCTGATGATTTATGTGTTTGTTTTATATACCACAATTTTGTTAAAGTTGTTCATTATTTCAGCTAGTTTAAAAGTGATACCTTTGTTTCTTTATTGCCTATTTTTATTCCTTCAATTTCTTATCATGTTGCTGTAGCTAGCATTTCAAATAAAATATTGAATAAAAATGATGATAATAGATATCCTTGCTTCACTGCCAATCTTACTGGGAAGGCTTCTAGTTTATCCCTATTACAAGATATTGTTTATCATTTTAAGAAAGGCTCCATGGATTTCCATGTTTTCTAGTGTTTTCACTAGAAATGGGTGTTGTATTTTGTCAAAAAGCTTTTTCTGCATCTTTTGAGATTATTTAATCAAATGATTTTTGTTGCTTTTATCATTGCTGAGGTCAGTTATGTTTACAGTTTTTCTAATCTTGAACCAGCCCTGTATTTCTGATGGAAATTCCACCTATTCATAGTGTATGGTCTTTCTAATATATTACTCTATTTGCTTGGTAGTATTTTATTTAAAAATTTCACATCAGAATTCTTTAGTGAAATCGGCCTACGTTTTCTTTCTTTGTCTTTGGTCTCTGTAGTTTAGTTATAAAGACTACATTTGAGCCATAAAATGACTGTGGTAGAATCCCTTGACATGCAGCTAGGTGGCTAAGTTAATAGAATGTCGGTACTGGATTCAATATGACTTAGGTTCTTGAGTTCAAATCTGGCCTCAGACATTTACTAGCTGTTTAAAGTCACTTAACCCTGTTTGCCTCATTTTTTTTTTATCTGTAAAATGAGCTGGAGAAAGAAATGGGAAACTACTCTAGGATCTTTGCCAAGAAAATCCCAAATGATGTCACAAAGAGTCAGACCCGACTGAAACAACTGAACAACTTCTTGACCAATTTTTCCAAATAGAGTTTTTTTGTTTTGTTTTGTTTTTTTAGCATTGGAATTAATTGTTCCTTAGATATTCACTTGTCAATCCATTTAGTCCTGGGGATTTTTTTCCTTAGGGAGTACCTTGATGGCTTGTTCAATTCCTTTTTCTAAGATTGAGTAATTTAAGTATTCTGTTTCCTTTTCTGAAGAAGAAATTAAAGATATCTATAATCATATGAAAAAATGCTCTAAATCACTTTTGATTAGAGAGATGCAAATCAAAACAGGTACCACATCACACCTATAAGATTGGCAAACATGACGGAACAGGAAAATGATAAATGTTGGAGAGGATGTGGGAGAGTTGGAACACTAATTCATTGTTGGTGGATCTGTGAGCTCATCTAACCATTCTGGAGAGCAATTTGGAGCTATTCTCAAAGGGTTATAAAAATGTATACCCTTTGACTCAGCAATATTACTTCTAGGGCTGTATCCCAAAGAGATTATAAAAATGGAAAAAGGTCCCACATGTACAAAAGTATTTATAGCAGCACTCTTTGTAGTTGCCAAAAACTGGAAATCAAGGGGATGCCCATCAGTTGGGGAGTGGCTGAATAAGTTGTGGTATATAAATGTAATGGAGTACTATTGTGCCATAAGAAATGATGAAGAGGAAGACTTCAGAGAGGCCTGGAAGGAATTATATGGTCTAATGCTGAGCAAAAGGAGCAGAAGCAGGAGAGCTTTGTGCACAGCAATGACACAACAAAACAGTGTGTGAAAGTTTTTTCTGGTAGACTTGGAACTTCATAATAACATAAGAATTTAAAAAAAAAAGAATAATTCCCGATGGTTTTCTAAGGCAAAATGCCTTCCACACTCAGAGAAATAACTATGAAATTCATTTGCAGAATGTAACCGATCCTGTTTGTATATGTGTGTGTATGTGTATTACGTGTTGATTTGTTACATGATTTCTTCCATTTATCTTAGTTTGTCTACACAGCATGACTACAGTGAAAACCTATTCAATAGGAAAGTATTTGTAGATCCTATATAGAATTGTATGGCATCTTGGGGAGGGAGGGAGGTGGGGGAGGTAAAAATCTAAGCTTTTTGGTAGTGATTGCAGAACACCAAATAAATAAATAAATGAGCAAAATAGCCCCTAATAATTGATTTAATTTCATCTTCATAGGTGGTCCATTCATCTTCTTTATTTTAGATGCTGGTAATTTGGTTTTCTTCTGTCTTTTTTTTAATGAAATGAACCAAAAATTTACCTATTCCCTTGTGGTTTTTGTTTGTTGCTATTGTTTTGTTGTTAGGTTTCACTCCAGTGATCTTTTTTATTTTCAGTTTTATTCACTTATTTTTAAGGTTTCCATTTTGGTGTTTAATTAGATACTTTTATTTATTTATTTTTAGCTGCATGCCCAATTCATTGATCTATCCTTTCTTTTATTGATGTATGCATTTAGAGACGGCAGTTTTCCCCTAAGAACGACTTTGGCTGCGTGCACAGCTTTTAGTACATTGTCCTATTGTTGCCAATATCTTTCATGACATTATTGATTATTTCTGTAAGTTTTTTCTTTGAGTGACTCATTCTTCAGGATTAGAATTCCCATTAATACTAATTTATACTTCCATGGCCTTTTTTGAATGTATTTTTTTTTTTTTTTGCATTATGGTCTGAAAAGAGTGCATTTAATATTTCTTCTTTTCTGTATTTGGTTGTGTGGTTTTTAGACCCTAATCCATGGTCAGTTTTTGTGTAAGTGCCATGGACTGCTTGGAAAAAGATACACTCTTTTTTATTCCCATTCAGTTTTCTCCAGAGGTCTCTGATATGTAACTTTTCTAAGATTCTTTTCATCTCCTTAACTTCTTTCTTACTTATTCTACAATTAGACTTATTTAGTTCTGAGAGGGGGAAGTCGAGGTCCCCATTTTATAGTTTTTGTCCATTTTCTTCTGTAACTCATTTAACTTTTCCTTTCAGAATTTTATTACTTCATTATCTGTGCTTACTTTCGCAAAATGTAGTTTCCCTGTTTATCTCTGAATCGGGTTTACTTTTGTTTTTGCTCTGTCTGAATCGTTATTGCTACCTCTGTCTTTTATACATAGTAGATTATACTTCAGCCCCATATTTTATATTTGGAGAGAGAGAGAGAGAGAGAGAGAGAGAGAGAGAGAGAGAGAGAGAGAGTGTGAGTGTGTGTGTGTGTGTGTGTGTGTGTGTGTGTGTGTGTGTGTGTTTCCGGTAAATAACAGTGAGGGATTCTGGCTTCTAATGCCCTTCTGCTCTCTTCTTTCAGTTTGTGAGTAAGTTCATCTCATTAAGAGTTGTGATAACTGTATTTCCCTCCATCCTTTTTGCTTCTGTTTATACTTCTTTCTTTTTTTACCCAGTCCCTCCACAAAAGTATGTTTTGCTTCTGACCACTTCTTCCCTTAATCTGCCCACCTTCTTACTATTCTGCCCCACCTCTTTTTTCTTAGTCCCTTGCCCGCCTCCTGCTGTTAGGTAAAATAGATTTTTATGCCCCGCTAAGTGTGTATATATCTTCTTCTGTCTTTGCACCGGTTCAGATGAGAGTAAGGTTCAAGCATTTCCCCTTATTTCCCCCTCCATTGTAAAAGCTCTTTTTTGCATGCTTCTTTTATGTGAGATATTTTTCCACATTCTTCCTCTCCCTTCCATCATCTCCCAGTGCATCCCTTTTTCTTACTCCTCCATTTTTGTTTTGGGGTCATACTAATGTAATTATTTTATACCTGTACCCTCTCTCTGTGTAGATTCCTTCTAACTACCCTAATAATAATAAAATTCTTAGGAGTTAAATGTATCATTTCCCCATATAGAAATGTATGCAGTTTAAACTTATTGATTGCCTTACGATTTCTCTTTCATGTTTACCTTTTTATGCTTCTCTTGAATCTTGTGTCAGAATATCAGATTTCCTATTTAGCTCTGATATTTTTATCCGGAGTGCTTGAATATTCTCCATTTCATTAAATGTGAATTTTTGTCCTGGAAGAATTATCCTCAGATTTACTGAGTGGGTTATTTTTGGTTTTTCATGCTCTTTCCTGTGCTTTGTGGAATATCATCTTCCAAGCCCTCATTCCTTTAATGTGGAAGCTACTACAACTTGTGTTGACTGTGGCTTCAGATATTTGAATTGTTTCTTTCTGGCTTTCAGTATTTTATTCAGAATTTGGTTTTGTTATTCCTCAGAGTTTCCCTTGGGGATCTCTTTCACATGGTGATTGGTGGATTTTTTCCAATTTCTGTTTAACCTTCTGGTTCTAGCATATTAGGGCAGTTTTCTGTGAAAATTTCTTGAAATATGTTTAGGTTCTTTTTTTGATCATGTCTTTCAGGTAGTACAATAATTCTTAAATTATCTCTCCTCAGTCTGTTTTCCAGGTGAATAAATTTTTAAGGCATTTCACATTTCCTTCTATTTTTTCTCCATTTTTTAAACCTCGTTTTAGTTTCTTGATATCTCAAGAAAAAATGACTAGTCATTAGCTTTCTCTTGCTCATTCTGATTTTTACAGAATTATTTTTTTCTTCAATGAGTTTTTGCAAGTGGTAAAAATTTAACCAGTTGTCTATTTTAAGGTGTTAGTTTCTTCACTACTTTTTGTGCCTTTTACTAAATTGTTAATTATTTTTTCATAATTTTATTCCCTTGATCTCCTATCTTTACTTAATTTTTCTTCTAATCTCTTGATTTTGAAAATCTTTTTCCCCCCAAGCTTTCTATAGCTCTTCCAAGAGATTCTTATTGGGCTATTTCTAATGTGCATTTTCTTTTAACGCTTTGCTTTTAGCTCCTTTGACATCATTGTCTTCATCTGAGTTTGTACTTTGCTCTTCCCTGTCATCCTTTCATGTAACAGATTTTTATGGTCAGGTTATTTTTGTTTGTTTGTTTGCTAATTTTCCCAGTCCATTTCTTCACTTTGAATTATATATTAAATTTAGGATCTGTTTATCCAGGGGTGGGGGATTACTGCCCCAAGCTTCAGGCTTGGTTGTCTTTGTGGGAGGAAAACCTCTTTTAATGTTAAATAATCAGACCCCAGAAATATTAATCATATCTTTTTAAAAACATAATGTAATAGAAATTACTTTCAGTAAGGAGCTTTGGAGGCATAGATTTCACAATTAATTGGAAACTAATTTTATTAGAGATAATGACAACCAAAATTTGCAATCAAAGCAAATGAAGTGGGGAAATGGGGAAAAATTATATTTTCATGGATAAAAGAGAAAGAACAGAACAATGAATTCAGCTTGCAGATTTTTTTTTAATTTTTAATTAGCTTTATTTATTTTCAGTGTTCTACAGTCCCTACCATATAACTTAGATTTTTTTTCCTCTCCTCCCCCATTAACTTTCCCCTTCCTCCCTGAGATGGGATACAATTTTATATAGGTTCTACATATACATTCCTATTAAATACATTTTCACTATAGTCATGCTGTGTAGAAGAATTAAAATGAATGGGAGAAATCATAAAACAAACCAAAACATAATCCAAAAAAAAAAATGATCTGCTACAATCTGCGATTGAATTCCATAGTTCTTTCTCTGGATGTGGAAGGCATTTTTGTCTTAAAAGACCACTGGGAATTTTTAAAGTCCTTACATTGCAATGAAGTTCTAAGCCTACCAGAAAGAGTCCTCGCACACTGTGGTTGTTGCTGTTTACAAAGTTCTCCTGGTTCTGCTTCTTTCGCTCAGCATGAGATGATATAACTCTTTCCAGGCCTCTCTGAAGTCTTCCTGTTCATCATTTCCCATAGCACAATAATATTCCATTACATTCATATACCATAATTTATTCAGCCATTCCCCAGTTGATAGGCATCCCTTTGATTTCCAGTTTTTGTCCACCACAAAGAGGGCTGCTATAAATATTTTTATACATGTGGGACCCTTTCCCATTTTCATGATCTCTTTGGGATACAGTCCTAGAAGAGGTATTGCTGGGTCAAAGAGTATGCACATTTTTGTAGCCCTTTGGGCATAGTTTCAAATTGCTCTCCAGAATGGTTGGATCACCTCACAGCTCCACCAACAATGAATTAGTGTTGCAACTCTCCCACATCTTCTCCAGCATTTATCATTTTCCTGTTCTGTCATGTCTGACAATCTGATAGGTGGGATGTGGTACCTCAGAGTTGTTTTGATTTGCATCTCTCTAATCAGTGATTTAGAGCATTTTTCATATGACTATAGATATCTTTCATTTCTTCCTCTGAAAATTGCCTATTCATATCCTTTGACCATTTATCATTTGGGGAATGACTTGTATTCTTGTGCATTTGACTCTGTATAGTCTAGAAATGAGGCCTTTATATCAGACACTAGCTGCAAAAACTCTTTCCCAGTTTTGTGCATCCCTCCGAATCTTAGTTGCATTGTGTTTGGTTGTGCAAAATCTTTTCAGTTTAATGTAATCAAAATTATCCATCTTGCATTTCATAATATGCTCTAGCTCTTCCTTGTGGCTTTGGCAAGTCACTTCATCTCTGTGAGTTTCAGTTTCCTCATTTGTAGAAGAAAAACAGGAACTAATAATGTGCTTCCTGTTTGACAAAGTTATGGTGGGGAAGACAGTTGTAGAACATTTAAAAACAATGAAAATGTTATCAAGAAGAATAAATATTATTGAATGAATGAATTTATCGAAATAGGTTTTGTTTTGTTTTTAAGGTTGTGGTTTTAGTCATTTCAAGCAAATCTAGTGAATGGAACAAATAACGTTTTTCTTGGTACAAGAATTAGTATTTACTCACATTTGTTTACATTATCTTAGTGCCTTTATATATAACCCTTGAAAAGTTGCAGTGACTTACATGCAGCCAGTGGGTTTAAAGGTAAAAATTCCTGAGGTAGCTCATTTACTTGAATTCATTATGACCAAAAATCAGGGTGTTAATAATTTGCTTTGCAAACATTTTCTTCATAGATTTCACAAGGTTAAGTGTGTCTCAGCCTGTATAAGATTACTTTAAATTTTGAATTGAAAGCGTCAAGGTTAATGAGGTTTAATTACCTACGCGCCCAATAACTTTGATAATAATTATATTAAATTTAAAAAGTAATGACCACAGATGAAGAACTTATTGAAACATAACTTCAAGGTAGATTTTAAGGACTTTCCCTTTTATCATGTTGACCACATGATTTATTTCCACCGTATAATTTTTTTTTGTGCTCCCAGACTGATTCTTACATCATGCAGTTTTTTTTCTTCAGAATTCCTGCATTTTGGGAAAAGAAATATAAACATGTTTTTTGGTGGCCAGGAAGTCATTTTCTTTACTAACAGTGTTTGAGGGGTTTTCACATAATGAATATTTAATTTTCATTTAAATTTTGTAACAGTGAGACTTTGGGCAAGTTTTTTTAACCTCTTTTGACCCTCTGTTACCTCATATAAAATGAGGATAGTAGCTCTACTCCTTATCTCAGAAAGCTTTTTAAGGATCAGAGAAAAATTATATAACACATGAAAATTGCCCTTGTAAAGAAATCTCTTAACTATAACTGCTTAGAGATATTCTAAAAATTAAGTCATACTTCAAGGATTATGTAAAAAATGACAGAAAGGAATAAATGGAGTGATTCAGAGAGATAACCAGATATGTGTATAGTGTATTCTTGTGGTTGATTGTGGGAATAAAGAGAAACTATTAAATAAAAATTGTATGTAATTTATAAATTGATTATGCATCCCTTCTTATTTCCTGAATTCTCTATCATTGTGTCAGTGTACTGAATATTAGAAGACACATTGAGAAGCAATTAGCTAGATAATATCCTCTTCAAGCATTGGGTAAAAATAACTGCCAGTGAGAATTTAAAGAAAAAAACAAACTTTATTTCTCAGGTCTTTGGGTAGAGGTTTCAAAGTTCAAGAATGTATTAGTTTTAATAAAATGCATAAATTATTATTACATTGGTAACAGAAGTTAAAAATTTTATTTCTGTTTTCCCAGTGAATTCCTGGGAATTTTCTAATAATTTATTAGTATCATGACTTGCCTTACCCCATTCAAATGACATTGGTCTTCATAATTGCAGTGGATAAATAACAATTTTTTATATCTCATAAGGAGAGATTTAAATTAACAGTCAAGTTTGAATATTGTTTTTAAAAACACAACAGTCTTTTATGAGAAGAAACAGGAACTTTTATTTGTTTTGTTTTTTTACAAATTGATAAAATTTTTCATTAGGCTAAAATGTGACAGAGTATTTTAGATAAGGCAAATTACTGATTACTTCTTAAAATGAGTAGTTTTAAAAACCAAGGAAAAGAAATATAATGGACTTGATCCTAAGTTGTGAATGTAAAGGCAGCAGCTTAGTTTAGTGGAAAGAACCTTAGAATGTAACAGTACCGCATTTCAATTAAATTATGTATAAAATTTAGAGGCAGCAGTAGAAGAGCTCTGTTTTTTGACATGGGTTCATACCACTTTTTTGGATTAGTCAGGAAGGATCATCAGAGCAATTCTGCTTATTTTACAGATAGGGAAGCTAAGTTTTAGAGAGGTATGTGATGTGTGGAGATCCTAAGTGACTTGTGGGCTAAAGTATCTACACTTAACTCTGGTCTTCAGTTTCTTCATCCATGAAATGAAGGGGCTTGGACTCCATGACCTCTAAGACTCTTTCTGCTTCAAGTGACCCCCCATGCATATTTGCTAAGTCATAGATAAATTTTTACCATTCTTGGTAGAAATTTCAGTGTTAGGAATTCCACATGTATGAAATCATAGATTGTATACAAATATATCTTACATAATGTATCTAAAATATCTCATGGTATAAAGATGATATATTATGACCCCTTAAATATTTATTTAAAGTAAACTGTGATTGCCATTACATCTTAGTAAATTAAAATATAACACAGTAGCATTGGAAGCGATTTTTTTTCGCTTTAAACAAAATGGTCAGATAACTGTTTCTCAAATTATTGCCGTTGTCATAGGAGCATAGATTTAGTACCTGAAGAGAATTTTGAGGCCATTGAGTTCAACCCCCTCATTTTATGTATGAGGCCAGCTGAAGCCCAGAGAAGTTCAGTGACTTGTCCAAGGTCACAGAGGTTATAATTATCTAAGACAAGCTCCTCCTGACCATGTCCAATTCTTTTTTTCATTGTTCCACCTTGCTGCAAAATTGTTGGTTTGTTGTGTAGAAATAGACTTATTACAGAAAAAAAAAATAAAGATTTTTCTGACATTTTTAATGTGTAAAATAAAACTAAGGTAAAAGGCAGAAGATATAAATTCTGGTATTAATTCTGCATCCATGTGACCTTGGACAAGGCTCATAACCACTCTGAGCTTCTAGTTCCTCATTCATGGAATGGAGGGAAGCAGACTAGACTTTCTCCAAGGTCCTTTGTAGCTTAATATGTTATACTAACAACCTAAAGGTTTTCTCCTGTTTGAGAATCTTTCAGTGGAATCTTGGAAATGGAAAATTATACCTATGAAAAAGTTATCATAAGAGCCAACTACTTAACTATTTATAAAATTATCCTAACTGCTATAAATACACTCAGATTTACAAACATGTATATATACATGTGTTTTATATATACATTATATTTTATGGAAAACTATTATTTGACCATTAAAATTTTAAGATGCGCTTATTGTTAGCAGAGATATTTAATTCTTTGTTCTTGTCCACACAAGCCCTACCACATTTACTGGCATATATTCAAAACTTAATGTATTTCTGATATTTGATTGAGCTAGAATCCTTGGAGGAAGTCTCATGGGGCAGGTAGGATTTGAGATGATTCTGGAGTAAGAGATGAAATCCAAGGAGAGGAATTCAGGGTATAGCAAAAGGATGAGTAAAAAGAACAAAGATAAGAATGAAATTGTTAAGTTCAGAAAACAGAATTTGGATGGAGAAGATGGTCTATGTTTGAAATATGTGAAATGAAATTGAATGACGAGGTAATAACTGAAATGTTAAAACTTGGATTTCACTCTTGGTTTTGGCTGGCTTCTTTTGGTTTCTACATGGTGGCACTTGGCTAATGTCTGAGAAAAGATGAGTATATTGGTTTGGAGACTGTTGACTGTTTTCAAATTAATGGTTTTCTGTCAGGTACTACTTACTTAGTAAATTGTTAACAGCTCATTAACTTGAGGTAATACTCTAAGAATAAGGTGAAAAGGTGACAACCTGAATTAGGAAGAAGAAACTTTGTCCTCTAGGAATTCCCTATAACAATAGGTCTAATCCAGCAGTGAGGAACCTGTGGCCTTTAGGCCACATGTGCCCCTCTAGGTCCTCAATTGTAGCTCTTTAACTGAATCCAAACTTATAAAACAAATACCTTTAATAAAAGGATTTATTCTGTAAAATTTGGGCTCAGTCAAAAGGCCTCACCCAAGGACCTAGAGGGTCACATGTGACCTTGGGGCTATAGATTCCTCACCCCTGGATCCCTCTCCTGATAAAAACCAATTCTAGTGAAAAAATTGTATCAAATTATTTACTTTCAATAATTAATCATTTTCTTGATATAAAGAAAACTGTCCTATTCTTAACATGATTTTCTTTTGGATATCACATTTTAAAGAATAAATCATATTTTGTGGGTTTTGTGTAAATAATAAGTGGTCATCATTATTGGATTTCTCTCATTAAAATAGGACAACTGAAGGGACCGCTATTTTTAATAGAAGAGAAAGGATTGATTTCAAAGAAAAATCCAACTGTGCAGGTTCCAGTATCTTAATGTGATATGTATTTCATGAGTCAGGTAAAGTTATCTCTGTCTCCTAGATCCATGCAATGTTATTCCAGCCAGTGATTCCAGAAACATCTCTTGCATAAATACTTCTTTGCTGATATTCCATACTCATGATTGAACTAAATTTCTGTTATTCATATAATCAAATACTATCTTAGGAATGCCTGGAAATTCTTGAGACTCATGACTCAAGATGCCTCACAAAGTTTTTAGTGTGTTGTCCTCCAGACACACACAACCCTCTATAAAAAGAGTGCTCCAGCCATCTAGAAGGATCAGAGTAACCTTGCATGTAAATGTGACCTTTTCTTTACTTCACAGAGTCACAGTGTCTGTATCTGACTTACAGTTACAGAAGCACATTCTTTCACTTTTTTGAGTCTTCAATAGAATAGAAATTTAAAATTTGTTTTCTCCCTTTTCCTTGTCTTCCCTTTCTCCTCCTCCTCTGGCCCTCTAGTTCCCCTTCTCACTTTCAAGTAACCTTATCTCAATTGTAATCTACTTTTAAAAAATCACTAATGAGTCTCCTCTTAAATTAAAACATTGTTTTTATAACAGCAAGGAATTCAGAGTATTCTAATTATTTACATTGAAGGGCATTTGAGATATTCAAATGGAGCTGGTTGCCCTTCTAGTTACTGCCTAAAACATTCTTGTAAATGTTACTTTAACATTGCACCTGTTCCAGAAGAAGTTACACCACACTCTCTCTTCTTTCCTTCTCATCACTCCATTTTATATATAAAAAGTTAACAACTAGGTGCTAGTTTGTGTGTGTGTGTGTGTGTGTGTGTGTGTGTGTGAAACTCTTGTTCATATTTGGTTGACTGAAGTTTATCTTGCACAGATACTTCAAATTAAGACTGCAGGTTATGATAGTCATAGTTGTGGAATGAGCTGTGCACTCATTCATAGATTTTTACACTTGTCTTTATGGAATGAGCCATTCATAGATTTATGAATACATTTTTAGCAGTACTGCATTCACAGTTCTTTAACAAAACAAAACAAGATAGTCTAGTATTCAGTATACCCAATGGAATGAAGGGGAAGATTTGATCTCCCCAGAAAGCAAATTTTAATACTTCCTACGCATCTGTTCCTCTGGTTCAGTTAAACGGGTGTATATCCTCATTTTAAGAATGAAGCAAGGTTAATGATTGCTACTGACATTTTTCTATACACTTAAGATAAACTTAATTGGATATAATCTCCCCCCTAAAAAAAATTCTAACATTTTTCTTTAATTTGAAAAGACATTTAACACAGCAGGAGTTCAGAATTTCAGATACTGTAGCTGTTTAAAATGTATTTATTCATTTCTGTTTCAATAAGACTGCTGGTAAATGGGTCACTCTGCAACTCATTTTCTATTATTTTTTAGAATTTTTTATATCTAATATGAGAAAGAAAAATGCAAATTACCTAAGCAATAACCCAGCAGCTATTTTATGGTGATCTGTTAGTAAGGCCGCAGTGGGGTTACTTTAAAATTTATTTTTATAATTTGCTTCTATGAACATAAATGCTAAATGGCTTTTTCAGTACTCTATTATTATGTAATGTATATGTTTTTGTTTGATATTTTCCATGTACCAGGAATAAGCCTATGAGATATCATGATTTACTTTTATGTTATCAAAACTTTATATGAAAATATTATTATGAACTACAAATTATAATGAAAAGTAGTAGATTATACAGTGGAACTTAATTTAACTGTTTGGAACAGTATCAGTATAGAGGGAATGCCATCAATGAACCTCATTAGAAAAAAACAGGTTCTCTCTAGTATATGGTAACAACTAAATATTTTTTAAAACACTTAATTACTAGTTATAAAAATCCTTTCCAAATCAATATCATGTAAATGCTCTATCGCTTATAATGTATTGAAATAACTAATATTTAGCTTATACTGTAATAGAACTGTTTTCATGAGGTATAACTCTTAATATTCATCCAACAAATGTAATAGAGTCTTAAACTTACTAAACTTATTAAATTCTTTAATAAGCAAAAACAATTATCACTCATATGTTAGGGTTTAAGTAAAAAGTATTGCCCATTATAGAGCACTGTGAAACTAAAAATCACAAGACCTATCTCTTAGTTACGTATGCAGAACTCAGAATGAGTAAGGGAAATGAAGTACATTATTAGATTATCCTTGATTTCCCCCTTGTTGTACCAGATAAGAAACTTCAAGTTTTGTATGTTTACTAAAAATTATTCTAGATGATTTTCATATCATTTTTGGAATCATGCATGTTATTTTAGAGCTGAATTTTATGGGGAAGTATATTTACGCAGGAAAGCCTGACAATTTTTAAAAAATTTTTCCTTTGCCCTTAAACCATTACTTCAGATTAAGGAAACAGCGTGTGTGTGTGTGTGTGTGTGTGTGTGTGTGTGTGTGTGTGTGTGTGTGTGAAGCTAAGAAACATACAAACAAATGGCATGATACATAGTACAATGAATAGCACATTAGTTCTGGGTCAGGCAGACAGGAAGACCTGAGTTCATATGCAGTTTCAGACACTTACTAGTTGTTTGATCCTTCTGCAAATCACTTAGCCTCCATTTGCCTCAGTTTCCTCATCTGTAAAATGGAGATAGTAATCACATGTACCTTCTAGGGTTGTGATAATTAAATGTGATAATTGTAAAGCACTTAAGCGCCCTATCTGGTACATGTTAGTTATTATATGATACATTTTAAGGGCAAAATTTTAAACTTTGGCAAATTAAGTCTAAATATGTAATAGGACATGAAATAACATAGGAAAGTTCTATGTGTTGTAAATAAAAGGTTTCAGGAATCAATTATCATATCATTAAATGTATTCCTCTTCATTGGCAAAATATTGGTCCAAATCATATAAATGATAATAGGCACATCACCAACAAATGGTTATTTAGCTTTCACTTGAAGAATGTCTATGATTTGGAATGTACTACCTCCCATAACAATCCTCTCTCTCTCTATATATATATATATACACACACACACACACACACACATCTTTGCCCTTGTTTGAAATATTAAATGGCTTCATAAGGGCAAAGACAGATTGACTGTTAAAGTTGCATAGATGCATTAATATCAACTTTTTTATCCTGTCTACCCAGCAGTGAATCCATCTGTCATCTGGCCCACATTTCTTTCTGTTGTCCAGATTATTTTCTGAAATCTAAGTATGTGTTAACTAGATCACATAGTATCAAATTGGACTGTAAGTCAGGAGTCTAATTGGATTTCCTACATGAATGAGAAACTCCTTCACATTCTTGGCAAAGAGTTATCTTTGACTATATGTATAAATGTAAGGTGATGGGGAACCTACTCCAGCCAAAATCTACTTCTCAACATTTTCCACCCTTTGCTAATTCTGCTATGAGACCAGACTGAACAAGTCAAATTGCTTTTTCTCTTTACCATCCTTAGAACTTTTCTTCAAGCTAATTAATTACCTTCAGTGCTTTTATTGAATATAAAGTTGTTGGATTGTTTTCCCCCTAGTCCTCTCACCATCCTTATTGCCTTCCTCTGAACATATTCCAGTTCAATTCTCTGGCATGCCTCAGTGTGAATTAATAATATGATATTGCTGCCAAAACATCAATTAGATATTAGACTGCATTGAAAGGTATGGTTTCCAGAAATAGGAAACTATACTCTGCCCTATTCAGATCACACTTAGAACTGATTCTAGGTACCACAGTTTTGGAAAAGAAATCTTCCAGAGGAAGGCAACAAGAATGACAAAATTCTGTGAATTCATGCCATCTGAGAATCAGTTAATGCAAGTGGAGAAATGTAGCCTGGAGCATGGTTAGGGAATACATATTCTTGAATTGTAGTCATGTAGAATTATATAGAGTGGGTAGAGGGTGTTAGTGGGTAAATTTTCATGTGACGTTAAGAAAAGCTTACTAATAAATAGAGCTATCCAAAAGTAGAATAGGCTGCCCTGGGAGGTTGTAGGTTCATTCCCTTTCATTAATTTTTTTAATTAAACATTTTTTCAATTATGTACAAAACAATTTTTAACATTTAGTTGTTTTTCATGGGGGGGTGCAGTTTTTATGTTGAGTTCCAGATTATTTCCCTCCATACCTATCGTCTCCCTCACTGAGAAGGCAAGCAATTTGATATGTATTATTCATGTGTAGTCATGCAAAACATATTTCCATGTCAGTCATACTGTGAAATAAAACAGAAGGAACACACACATACATACGTGAAAAGTAGTATACTTTTATTTGCATTCAGATTCCATCAATTCTCTCTCTGAAGGTGGATAGCATCTTTCACCATGAATCTTTCAGAATTGTCTTGAATCTTTGTGTTGCTGAGAATAGCTAAATCCCTGACAGTTAATCATCATACAGTATTGCTGTTACTGTGTATAGTATTCTCCTGGTTCTGCTCATTTCACATTGCATCAGTTTATGTAAGTCTTTCTTGCCTCCTGCTTGTCATTTATAGAATTCCATCACAGTCTCATACCATAACTTGTTCAACCATTCTCCAGTTGATAGGCATCCCCTCAATTTCTGATTCTTTACTACCATAAGAAGAGCTTCTAGAAGTATTTTTATACATATAGGTCCTTTTCCTTTTTTAAAAAAATTTTTCTTTAATCCCTTTGGATACAGACCTAGTAGTGATATTGCTGGATCAAGGAGTATGCACAATTTGATAGCCCTTTGCACATAGTTCCAAATTGCCCTCCAGAATGTTTGAACCAACAATGCATTAGTGTCCCAGTTTTCCCATATCCTCTCCAACTTTTATCACTTTCTTTTTCTGTCATGTTAGCCAGTGTGATAGTTGTAAGGTGGTACCTCAGAATTGTTTTAATTTGCATTTCTATAATCAGTAGGGATTTATAGCTTTTTTCTTTTTTAAAAAATTATTATTTGTTTTCAATTTTCTAAAGTCACTTCCATAAATCTTAGATTTTCTGCCCTCTCCCTTCCTGAGATGGCATGCAGTCTTATATGGATTCTATACCTACATTCTTATTAAACACAGTTTCCCACCAGTCATGTTGCATAGAAGAATTAAAATGAATGGGGGAAACCATGAGAAAAACCAAAACGTAACATGAGAAAATATTCTGCTTCATTCTGCATTCCATTTCCATAGTTCTTTCTCTGGATGTGGATGGCATTTTGCCTCAAGAGTCTTTTGGGAATGTTTTAGGTCCTTTCATTGCTGTGAAGGGCTAAGTCTACCAGAAAAATTCCTCTCACATTGTGGTTGTTACAGTGTACAGTGTTCTCCTGGTTCTGCTCCTTTCACTCAGTATCAGTTCACATAAGTGCTTCCAGGCCTCTCTGAATTCTTCCTTTTCATCATTTCTTATAGCACAATATTATTACATTCCCCAGTTGATGGGCATCCCCTTGATTTCCAGTTCTTGGCCACCACAAAGAGAGCTGCTATAAATATTTTTGTACATGTGGGACCCCTTCTCATTTTTATAATCTCTTGGGGATACAGCCCTAGAAGCAATATTGCTGGGTCAAAGGGTGTGCACATTTTTGTAGCCCTTTGGGCATAGTTCCAAATTGCTCTCCAGAATGGTAGGATTAGCTCACAACTCCACCAACAATGCATTAGTGTTCCAACTCTCCCACATCCTCTCCAACATTTTTCATCTTCCTATTCTGTCATATTAGCCAATGTGATAGGTATAAAGTGGTACCTCAGAGTTATTTTAATTTGCATTTCTCTAGTCAGAGATTTAGAGTATTTTTTCTTATGACTATAATATTGCCTCTCACACAGGAAGAATATATATTATTGGCTTGGTCTACACCATGAGCAATTAATATTTTTGCACTTCAGATCTGAATTTATTTGCATGAAAAGTTTTGTAATTGAATTCTTATAGTTCGCTGGTATGTCTTAGCAGGTAGACTCCCAAGAATTTTATATAGTCTACAGTTATTTTAAATGAAATTTCTCTTATTTCTTGCATTGTGCTTTGTTGGTAATGCATAGAACAACTGATGATTTATGTGGCTTTATTTTATGTCCTACAACTTTGTTAATGTTAATTATTTCAACTAGTTTTTTAGTTGATTCTCTAGGATATTCCAAAAAAAAAAAATCATAGTTTTGTTTCTTATTGCCTATTCTAATTCCCTTAATTTTTCATCCTTTTATTGCAATGGTTAGCAGTTCTGGTACAGTATTGGATAATAGTGAAGATTAATGAACATCTTTGCTTCAATCTTATTGGAAAGGCTCCTGGCTTATTATCCTGATTATAGATAATGTTTGCTGATAATTTAAATATTAATTATAATTTTAAAGAAAGCTCCATTTATTCCTGTTTTTTAGTTGGCTTGTTGTTTTTTAATAGGAATGCGTATTGCATTTTGTCAAAAACTCTTTCTGTATCTATTGAGGTATAATGTGATTATAATTGTAATATATGATTTTTTAATTTTATGATTGATATGTTCAGTTATGCTGATAGCTTTCCTAATATTGAACTCAGCTGTGCATTCCTGTTATAAATCCCACCTGATCATAGTATATGATCTTTGCGTCATATTGCTGTAATGTCCTTCCTAGTATTTTTCCTTGCTTACCTGTAGGGTAAGATAGACTTCTTTACCAGATTGTGTGTGTATGTTATTCCCTCTTTCAGCCAGTTCCAGTGAGAGTAATGTTGAAGCATTGCTCTCCATCCCCTCTCCTCTTATCTTTCCTTCACTGTAAAAGTGTTTTCAAGCCTCTTTCATGAGACATAATTTATCCTATTCTACCTCTCCCTTTCCCTTCTCCCTGTGTAGCTTTCTCTCTCATCCCTTAATTTTTTTTTCCTTATGGATATCATCTGATTTTAGCCAATTTGCACCCATGCTCTCTTTCTATGCATACTCCTTCTAACTACCCTAATAATGATAAAGTTCCTAGGAGTTACAGGTATTATCTTCCTATGTATAAGGAATGTAAATGTTTAACTTTATTAAATATTGTATGATTTCTCTTTTCTGTTTCTTTTTATGCTTCTCTTGAGTCTTATATTTGAAAATCAGGTTTTCTGTTCAACTCTGGGCTTTTGATCAGGAATTCTTGAAAAGTCCTCTATTTCATTAAATATCTTCTTTTTTTTTCCCACCCTTAAGGGTTATAATCAGTTTCACTTGGTAGGTGATTCTTTGTTCTTATCCCAGCTCCTTTGCTCCCTAGAATATCATTCTAAGCCCTCTAAACCTTTAATGTAGAAATTGTTAAATCCTCTCTTAATCCAACTGTGACTGCACAGTATTTGAATTATTTCTTTCTGGCTGCTTACAGTATTTTCTTCCTTGACCTGGAAACTCTAGAATTTGGCAGTGATATTCCTGGGAGTTTTCATTTTTGGATCTATTTCAGGAGATGAGCCTTCTGACCACTTTTCTGACTCTCTTATTGCCTGGGCTGAGAGCTCCAGAAGGCACCACTGTCACATTCAGTCACCCCAAGGCCTGCTACTGTCATGCTGTGGAAAGGCCTGTACTAGACTACACTCCACTGACACTCCAGTGAGACAGACCTTTCCTGTCAACCTTCTAAGTTGTGTTGGGTTGGAAAATTTTTTACCCCCTTTTTCTCGATTCTACCACTCCATAATTTGTTTTGAGACATTATTTTAAAGTTGTTGGAGGGGAATTTGGGAGAGCTTAGGTGAATTCCTGCCTTTACTGCCTTGGTGCTTTCCCTCCCTCATTAAATATTTTTCAAGCTAAGGCAGAACTGCTGATTACATGTATTATAAGCATTTAATAAATGCTTATTGATTGATTGTTATAGTGATTCTTTTTTACAATAACAGTTTGATTAGATGATTTCTGAAGTACCTTTCAAGTTTTGAAATTCTATGACACAGGGAACATCTTTACTGAATCTGATCTGTACATCTTTCCCCTCCTTACCCTAATTATTTTGCTTAACTAAGCACTTGTGGTTTGGGTTTCATAAGTATTATTAGTCTTCTCTACCACTTAACAAATGCTCTCTAACTGGGTACCTTTTGTGGTGTCATTGGTGATGCTATAGGAATAAAAAACAATCCTTGCTCAAAACTTACGTATCTGGAGCCAAATTTAATAGGATAAAATTTGAAAGTGTAATTAGCTGGTGCTTTGTCTCAGCTTGGTCAGGGAAAAGCCTTTGAGTGACTCTAGACATTTAAGATATGGGATATATTTATTCCATGTCTGCAGAGGGGTGAAGGATAGCTTGGGCTTTGGGGCTTGTCATTGTGCCCTGCCAGTATAAATCTAAGACCATAGTTCTCAGTCATAGCCAGAATATAGGACTGGTCTTTTTAGGAAAGCATATTCATTCTTCACATGAACTATAAAGTTCCTCTTACTTTGCTCTGTGTTCAAGTCCTACACTGTGCGGGCTCATGAAGTCAGAGGCTAAACTAGATGGTCCTTAGATCTTGATCTGTGAAAGGACATTACTAACTGCCTTGGTCCAAGATAGGAAAGGACGAACTTTGGTGATCTAACTTTATATGTCAAATGATAAAGGTCTAAACTTCAGTAAATTTGGGCAGATAAGCTTATAACTTTTGTCAAAACAGTGTGGTTAAACAGAGACAGGAACAATTTGAGCAATTCAAGATGAAGAGGTCAGTGATGAACAAGAAACCACTAATGTAAATTTTTAACAAAAATCTTTGTAATAAAATACATATTCTCTCTATCTCTGTCTTTCTGTATATCTCCAGTTCTCTGTCTCTTTAGAGAATGGACAACAATATTGAATTACAAAAGTTAGGACAATGCAAATATATATTTTCACAAATATCCCTGTTCTTTCTGAGAAGAATGAGCTCCTATTTGTAAAATTTTCTAAAATACAAGGAATGAATCCCTCTTTTATGCTTTACTGAACCAGGGAATGGACCATTGATAATTACTTTTCTAACTTACTGTCTTTGAGAACAAAAAAGATTGTATCAGTCATTCTTTTAGAAAGATTATCTGAAACAATTGAAAAGGTAATGTTAAAAAGAGAAAAAACCATAAAGCTATTCACTGATGTTTTTAAGAAAGACCTGATTGATCTAGAATGTGTAGGGAGAGCATTATTTTGAAAGCAAATCTGATAGCTTAAAAATATTTTTGTGCCCTTAAAAGAAAAATGTCAACTTCTTTGGCTAAGAATTTAGAGCCATGTAGGACAGTTCCCACAAAGCCTCTTTCATAGGTGCTCCCTTCATTGAGATGTCCTGCATACATGAGATGAATCAGCTGAAAAGTTTTTTGTTGTTTTTTTTTTTTAATAAAATGCCAGTCAATACAAAGTGTCAGGGAGCTTAGAGCAATGGAACATTCCTTACTTTACTACCGTCTCTTTTACCTTTTAACTACAAAACTTGAAACTTTGATCACTTTCCCCTTAGCCTTTTGTTTTCAAGTCCTCCTTTTCTGTTTTACTTATTTATGATGATAATCCCAGTTTCATCCAATTGGCTAGGAATTTTCTTCTTCCTCAGATTTAACATTCTGAAACAATTCTCCAAAATTTTGTATTTCTCTCACTTTTTCTACAGTTTCTCCCTCATTCTTGCAAACTGTACTTACTGTGTTCAACAATATTACCCACTTAAGTCATCTGCCTTACCATTTGCCTAAGCTTATCTTTCTTCTCTATCTAAATTTAAAAAGTAATTATGACTTACTGGACTTTCCCCCTCCATTTTGTTATCTGGAATGAATTGTTAGATACTAGCTAATTAAACTCTTTCATGTTAAAGATAATCGTTTTAAACCTGCCCTTTACATTTTAGACAGGGTAAGATTTATTAAGCACTTACTAAGTATTAAACACTGTGCTAAGTACTGAGAATACAAGTACAAGCAGAAAGAAAGACAGTCCTTGCCGTCAAGGAGCCCATTTTCTAATGGTTGAAGACAACACACAAATGGGGAGGTGGCAGAGGGAAGGAGAGGTTAGATAAAAGGTACCACTTAGCATAGAGTTAAAGTCCCCAAAATAAGAAGCATGGCCATGAGAGGAATGAATTTTGCCCAGCCTGGACCCTTTTTTCAAAATGGAGGCACCAGGAAAAACTCACCAGTGGACTCGCATGGCAGAAGGATATTCCAGAGCGAGAAGTATGCAGGAACCAATGGATGTACCAGGGTTAAGTTTAACTATTATGCATTCCTATGACTTTGTTTAGTATAATATTCCTGTCTTGTTTCCTATTTTAAAATTTGCCAATATCAAGGAATGTTTAAAATAAATTATTTTTTAATACTTTTAAAAAGTACTTCGGTATTTGAATCCCCAAGTACTAATTGAGTATTACACGTTAATCCTTAGCTAAAATTATTGTTTATGAACCAGATGATTGTTGTCACTCTTGCTGACCATTGTAAAAGTCTACAGATTTATCCAAATGCCCTTGTCCCACCAAGAGATCTTTAAGGATAGAATATCACCTCTGTGTTTTGATGTTTTAGTCATTTACCTGTTCTTGATAGCAAGGGTCTGAACTCAACTCTCACACTGCAATCCAGTTTTAGAACTCTATAATCCCAACCATTTATCTGTTTTTTTTTCCAAAAAATATTTCTGTCCCAGTCAGGCTACTCTGTAATATGATCTGTGAGTATGCCATTTTTATTTGCACCTTTGAACTTCCACTCATGCTCTTATACCTTCCAAAATTGACTTCCCCTAAGTCCTCGCTACCTATGTAAGTTGATATCTTTGATGTCCTGGATCAAGCCTTACTCTTTCCTGGTGCCTCCTTGAACTAGCACCTTCCCAAGTAAGTTCACTTGACTCTTTCCTTCCCATTTGCTTGATCTCTCCCACACAACTTACTGACAGGCAATGTAGTTTAATGGAAAGAGCATTGGACTTATAGTAAATTAAGACCTGGGTTTGAATTTTACTTTCTTGCATTCGTTATTTGTGTGCCTGGGCAAATCACATGATCTCTTTGAATTCCATTTCCTTCATCTGTAAAATACCTGTTATAGCTACTTCATAAGATTGTTATGAAGAACAAATGATATAATGTATATAAAACACTTTATGATGCCACTTATTGTTATTGTCTAATGTCTTGGGTAATTTTCTTTCTTGCTTTATGTATTTTCTCAGACCACCCAGATTTTAACTTCCTTAAGGGAATTTCCTTACGTAATTCTTCAGTGTTATCACCACTTATTGTCCCTCAATGGCATTATGCACATTTCTACCTTCCATATATTTATTCAATTTACTTGCCTCAAATGCTCTCCTGTCTACTGTGAAGTCTTTCCTCTGCTAACCTTCAGTGAATACCTACTCTTTTTCCTTATTATCTATACTGCTCATTTGGTACTACCTTATTTATTTTTTATGTATATCTCCTTAGGTTGAAAGCCCCTTTAAGATTAGGGCCTTGATACAAACCTACCATAGCTTGGACTCTGCTATTGATGTTGATAAAAAGCCAGAGTAAATGTTTCTGGCCAAGATGGCTGCATGAACAAAAGCAGATTGCCCAGTGCCCACATAATTTATTCCAACCAAAAACTAAAAATCGCACCTGACAAAGTGATGATTTTTGAAAATCTGAAGAAAAAAGTAGCCAAAAGCCCATGGACAATATAAGGGGCTGCCTACAAAGCCAGTGCTACATCAGGCAAACAGACCAGTAACATGTTAAGTGTGATAGGCGAAAGATGTGGCTTTAGGGTTCTGTGTCCCCAGACAACAGGAGCTGAGAGTTAGGAAACAAAAACCTCAGGCTGGTCAGAAATTCCCAGGGTTGTGTAAACTCACCATGAGATCCTTGGAAAGCCATGTGGACCAGGGAATTCCAGTGACTTGATATTCTCTCCTGAAACATCATGGCGGGTTCTGAAGGGCCAGTGCTCTGAATCCTGTAGATCTAGAGAAACTTGCAAGTGAGCACAGCATAGGAATGGTGAAATCAAGCAGAACTGACCACCCCCACCCAGAAGAGCAGGAGATGCTGAGGTCCGAGCCTGGCCCAAAGCACCACTTTGGGAACTAAAGCTGGAGAGGTGAATAAGCTAAGAAAATACCAACCAGTATAAAAATTATAGTAGAACTAGAAATTAATAGATTAATTAATGCCTAGAGGGAGAGAGAACAATTCTTATAGCAACTACAAACAGAGATTCAAAGGAAAAAAACAATGTTTTCAACAAGGACTTTATTAATACTTAGTATAAATGAAATAACAAGAAGAAACATGAAATTAAAGCTTGGCAAGGGGGGGAAAGGGAGGAATTAGAAAGAGAATAAATATATTAGAAGAAGAAGTGCCAAAACTTGAAAAGTAATGGATATTCTGAAAACTAGAATGGATGAAACAGAAATCAGTGATTACATGATACAGCAAGAAATATTAGAATATAAGCTGATTATTGAAGAAAAATGCATAATAGAGGATACATATTTTTTTTTTTAAACTGCCCTGGAAAACAAGATGATCTGGTAGGAAAAAGTAATGAGTATTTTTTAATGTGTTGAGTTTGAGATGTCTCTTGCAAATCTAGTTTGAAATGGCTGTTTACATTGTTATGTCCTAAAGCTCAGGGGAATCATGATAAATAAATGATAAGATATTTATTAAGGGTTTACTAGGTACCAAGAACTGTGCCACGATTTGGGTGTATAAATGCAAGAAATCAAGACATTCCTCACCCTCAGAGAGTTTATATTCTAATGGGGAATGCAACCTAGAGAAGGGACTTAGATCAAGGGTGAACATGATTTAGAAATGCTTGATTGGGAAGTGATGTAGAGGTCTGATTCTGAACAAAACTCATCTGTCAGAGCCATAGGCAGCTTTGGGGGCAGAATTCCAAATCCCATGATTTGAAGACAAAAATGCTGACCAGAATGCAAGAAGTATTCTCCAGAAATGGTGGCCTAAACATCAGGTACAGACCTGATTCTTGGCAAAAGATGGATTTTTCTAGAAATTTGAGGGGAAAAAAGGTAAGATATAGAATTATAGCTCAAGAAGATGTTAGGGTCAAGTTGAAATTTTTTTTTTCAGGATATAGACAAAGTATATTTGAAGGTTATGGGGAAAGAGCATCTTGAGAGGTTGAAGACATTCATGCATACATACATACATACATACATACACACACATGCATGAATACACCTATGTGTATCTTACCTTCTAAGTTCCACTAAAGATCCATTGGACATATATGAATATTTTTAAGGAACAGTGAGATTGGTATAACATGGGTAGAAGTTGTTCTCTGCCTAGGCCGTAGTGTGCAGTCATTTTTTTTTATATTTGTATCCCAACCACCTCTCAGTGTCTTCCCCATAGTTTAGTATTATATAATAGTACTAATAATATAATGTATAATAATAATAAATAATGTTTGTTAAATTGAATTGGACAGGAAGTCCAACATGTTAGTCTGTCTGAATTTCTCCCCTAGTTAGCCAATAGAGAATTGGTTTGGCTCTCTATTGATTCAGAGGAGATTAGAGATTAGAAATAGCCCAATAGGCCAGTGGAAACACGTGTGGTATGTGTAATGTGTAAGTAAACTGTCACATGTTACCAATGAGGATTTGTATACAAGAAGTAGTAAGAAACATAATATAAAGGATATAGATGACTAAAAAAGTAAGCTGGCCAATTATGTAGCCAGGATGAGAGAATAGCCTGCGTCACCTGAGCAATTCAAAGGCTTCCAATTTGTTGAGAAGGTCCTCTGTGGAGCATATATGAAAGACCATAAAGAAGCACACAAGATGAGAAGTTGTAGAGAAGGTATGATGTCTGTGAATGGAAAGATATAATCAGAAATGTACCAGAGGGGAAATCAGGATAACAATACTTGGCAATATTTACATCCCAGGGCTGAGAAGTTTTGTTGTTCAAGCAACATGGCATGATTGCAAGCCTACTTGATTAAGAGTCAGAACACTTGGATTTGAAATCCTCTCCCTGCCACTTATCTGTCTCTAACCCTAGGCAAGTAACTTCAGATTAACTGCCTTCAGTTTTCTCTTCTGTAAAATGAGGCACTGGAGAAGATGAACTTGAAAGATCCCTTTCAACTCTCAAATCTTTTCATCTTAATATAATTTAGATGATGGATTTCCTAGCCGTATATCATTAAGTATGTGTATGGGTGAGTGTATGTAAAATGTAACTTTTCATGTGGCTTAATTTATTTCAATATAGGTACAATACTTGATTTCATAGGCTGCTTCTGATTTCCACAAATGTAGTAGACTGCCCAAATAACCTTGAAGTCTTCCATTATCACATTGTTTAATACATTATATGGAATATAGTTTGTACTTTTAGAATTAAATCTAAATGGTACATAGGTAGCATATGATTTATAGCTTACTGAAATTGAATAGTTATTTGTAGCAGAAAATGAGGACCTGCATTTTTATGTTGTGAATGAGAATCCTCATTTGCTTATTTGTTTTAAGTGTTTTCAATTAAAATTATCATTTACACTTAAAATTCACTTTGCTTCTTGAAAATATATAAAATGCATTTTGCTCAGATATTTCTGCTTCATTGCCAGCATCATATATATATAGTATATATACACATGTGTACACGCATGTGTATATATATACATACATATACACACATATACACAAGTATCTACTTATATGTGTGTGTGTGTATATATATATATATATATATATATATATATATATATATATATATACACATGTATATGTTAGAGTAACCTTGAAAATAATAGCATCCTTAGAGAAGACTATTGAACCACTAACATGAGGACTTAAAGTGACATAGGAATTATTATGCTTTATTTTTATGTATCAAACTTGGAAGAATAGTTATGGCATCCTTGTGCAGACAAGGAAATTAAATTAATTTTGTTTGTAACTTTTCTAAGTCTTTCATCATCTGTTAAATATGTTGTTGTGCCATATTCAGTAGGTATCAATAACAAGAAAGACTGAAGGAAGACTTGATGCATCTTGCTGTCACATTTAATCTAACATAATTATGGGTCATTTGCCTGACTTCTTTGGTAATTAACAGTTTTAATTGCCTCTAGTTCCAGTGAATTGGTTAAACTTTTTCACTATGAGTTATTGTCTGATATATTAATTATCTTTTTCCCCTATACAATGAATATTGTGTCAGTATGGAAGTCACTTAGGTCTCTGTATAATCAGTGAAGACCATTTCAGGATGCCATGATAATGCTGTTGTGTCAAACTTTTTTAAGTAGACTCCTTTAAAAAGGGGCATATATTAATTACAAAGGTGCTCTTGCTACCCCACAGAAAGTGTAGGGTTTTGCTGCACAATGTATAGGGTTCTCCTCATTAAATTCCACAAGCCCCTTTGACTTTAAATGTGAAGGCTATTCTTTTGTGAAAAAATTTGGCAATTAAACAGCAAATTATATTTACACATACTGATTTATAGCAAAGATCCGATGGTGCACAGAATATAATTTTTGTGTCTTTAAAATCAGTCATAATGTTAGCCTTTTGAGAGGTATAATTCCTGACCTCTCCTCTCACTCACTCCAAAGAGTGAAGGAGTTCACTCTAAAAACAAGGCTATCCATATGTGATGCAATTAGTTTAAAGTGATAACAGATGTAAAGTGACATTTTTGCTGACAATATAAAGAAACAGTAAAAAAAAGAGTCATGTGGGCCCATTAGAAACAAGTAATTAAGATTTGCCTTATTAGAACTCCAAATACAGAAGGTCTTTTTGCAGTTTTACTTGATTGGTTTTAAATGTCTGCTGACAGATTGATGGACATGGAGTCAGTATTTTAAAACATATAAAAGAAAAAAAGCTTTTTGTGCTATATTGAAGTTCTTTGCTCAGTGTTTTATTTACATACACACATTATAATATGGAAACAGTCTCACAATACAATTTGCTTGAATGAAAGATATAGGAGACTCTTTCCTTCCCCTTCAGGAATGCTAAATCATGAATTTTCAAAGACTGTACATTTCCCAAAGAGAATGGAAGCAGTGGACTCTGTGGTTGATTCATCCATTTGATTTTCAACTCCAGTGAATGTTATTGTCAGTCTGTTTGCATCAATGCTGATTTTTTTACTATTTAGTAAATCCAAGTCAAATCACCAGATAATCCCTGAGGGTCTACCTTGGACAAAGAGTTGCTACTTTCTCTGTGACCTTGAATGATCTACATTATGACTGCTCCAGACCAAGTGATTAGAATAACATTGACCTGCATTTCATTGTGCTGTTGGGTTTTCAGGGTTTTGAGTTGCATATTATCTCATTTCATTGTCATAATATTAGTGCTGTTAGTATTCACATTTTATAGTTGAGGAAACTGAGATTGAGAAGGCGTAAGTGACTTGCCAGAATCAAACTTCCCAGCTTTGCCCTCTAGCCACCATTGCCTCTGGAATAGTGTGCACTCACTCACACCTTTTTCTCCCTAGGGTGATGGCCTTTCAAGAAGCACTATTTCAGGAAAGGGCCTAGTCATATTTCATTTCACTTCTGACTCTCTAGTCATCTCCTCCATAGCTTGTCAGCTGCCCCTTACCTAATTGTGGGTACCCTTCCCCACCCCACCAGTCTCCCACCTTAACTCTACAAACAAAAAATAAGATCAGATCAATTCTGCCATTGCTATTGGATGGTGTGTGTCAGTGTGCCCCCTCCCCCAAAGTCCTTACGTGTCCTTCTGGGTCTTTTACTTTCTTTTGTTTGTGGTTCCCACGATTAGAATGGAAGCTCTTTGAGGATAATTACTGTTTTCTTTCTGTATCTGTCCCCAGCTGTAGCCCAGTGCTTAACACGTAACAAATGCGTACTTTATAAATGCTTTTTCATTCATTCCATTGTCTCAGGCTGGATCTGAACTCAGGTTTCCTGACTCCCAAGTCTAGCTATGTCCACCTCAGTGATTATTTATAAAATTAAGAAATCAAGTCTGCAGATTATTTTATTACAGAATTTAATGCTAAGATAATTACAAACAGTAAAATATACATCTCCCTAATAGTGACAGCACAGAGGCTCTTAGAACCAAAAAATAGGTATTTTAAAAATTCTTGGTTTACAGGCTGTGCAAAAATAGGTGACCAGGTATGGTCTTTGGACTGAGCTGTAATTTGTGAACTGCCTCTAGAACCTAATAATGCAACTAAAACTTCTCTCTCCAAAGTCCAATCCAAAATGGATTAAATTTCTATGCTAATGATTCTCAGATCTACTTTTCATCCTTAACTTTCTTTCCTAATACTCAGCATGTTTGAATCTCTATCAGACATCTCAAACTATATGTCCCAAAGACATCTAAAACTCAACATGTCCAAAATTATTTATTATCTCACCCCAAGTCCTCTCCTTTTGCTAATTTTTCTTTACTGTAGAGGGGATTATGATAGTCACCCAGGCTCACAATTTAGGGGTCATCTTCTACTCCTCATTGCCTCTCACACCCTTGTAAGCAATCATTTGCTGAGTCATATCAATTCTGTGTTTGTAGTATCTCTCACACCCTTCTTTCCTCTGGACCCAACCGTGCCCTTATACAGGTCCTTATGAGCTGTTGCCTGGTTATTTATTATTACAGTAGCCTTCTGAGTAACCTCCCTGACTCAAGGCTCTCCATTCGAGGACACTCCAGTCCATCCCCTTGATTGCTGTAAACATGACCTTCCTAAAGTGTACGTCTGACCATGTTACTCCCAATTAGTAAACTCCAGTGGCTCTCTTTCATCTATGGGATCAAATATGTAGTCCTCTGTTTGTCATTCAAAGTCCTTCATAGCCTGGTCCCTTCCCACCTTTGCAATTTTCTCACACCTTACTCCCTCCATCTAGTAACACTGGCCTCATGGTACTCCATTTCCAAAATCCAGGCCTTTTCTCAATTGATTAACTTAAATTTATCTTGTCTATATTCTGTTTGTATGTCATTACTTTCATGTTTTCTTGCCTATTAGATCATGAACTCATTGAAAGTAGAGAATGTTTTGTCTTTCACTGTATCATCAGCACTTAGCATGGTGCCTGAAATCTATATTTAACAGTTTTGTATGTGTTGGATGTGCATACCAGCATTGGTTTCCATAATCACCTCAGGGAGTATATAAATAATGTCAAAACAATATGAGGTGGTTCTCTGGAAGAAAGGGAAAGATTTGCTGGAAGAAATGTTGGTGTTTAAAAATATATCATAAATGCTTTTAATTTAAAAAAATTAATAATGCTAAAACAACCAGTTCACTTTGCTATTGTGGGTTAATTTGTAAACAAACTGGCAGCCAAAATAATTGTTGAGTGTTGACTGGTGTTTAATAAATGTGTGTTGAATGAATAAATAATGAATTGGTTAATAAAAACTTTCTGTTGTTGTTTTGAAATCATGTCACATCTATAATTTGGAAAGCAAATTTTGCGGCCAAAAGATACAGGATATGATGTTAAAAATGATCAAATATACTTTCAATATGAAGCTATTTACAGTAGCCCAACTTTTTCCCCCAGATAATAGATTATAGTGGTAGTTTTATAAATGATACTCAGATCAAATATATTTTCCCTAGAGATTGTTCATCAGTCAATGTCCCCACCCAATTAATGACAATCTTTTTAAAAATATTTTAAACCATAGGCAAGCCAGTTTCATTAACTGTTTTGCTGTTAATAATTTCACTAAATATAACCAACTTCACATATAGATTAGTATCTTATTGTGGTCAGAACAGGTTCCCTGTTCCTGACATTCCAGATCATGCCTCTTAGCCTTTGCCTGTTCTTCTAATGTACTCCCTCCTAACTCCGCCTCATAGACTCTTGCCTCACAGTAAGTATTATATAAATATTAGCTGCTATTGTTATTGTTATAGTCCATTGTGGTCCAACTCATGAGTCACCTTCTCAATGATGCTCCCTTTCCTTCACTCTCTGGTAAACTCCTCTCCATAAATTATATTATATTTATTGATCTATGTAGATATTATATTCCACCTACTAGACTCATAAACACCTTGAAAGCAAGGACTGTGCCATTTTTGCCTTTGTAACAAAGTCCATTTTTTACCCATTAGGCCCCTGATAAATGTCTATTAAATTAAATTAGCGTTTGTTATGCCAGTCACAGAGATTAGAAAACTGCAATAAGGAACATTCAGTATTATTTGGAAGTTATAATGACCATATTTTGTCATACAGTGTACTTACTGCTATACATAAAAATTATCTGCTCTGAAAATTACATAGAGTGACTATTTAAAGCTAGGCAGTTTCATTTTGTAATTCAGTAAATGCCCATGATGCCTCTTATTTGCCCCAAGCCTGTTTGTCCTCAGAGAATCCAAGCCAAGTTTCTAAATTGTTTAAGACAGTGTAAATTAGGAAAATTGATAATATATTCAAATAAATTGTATATTTTGCATGTAAGTATGCTACGGAAAATGAATCAAAAAAGTCAGTACTAATAATAAGAAAGAATAATCAATATTATAAAGTTCAACAGTTTAAAAAATCATGAAGTTCTTAACTGTGTTTAATGCACTGTGCTAAGTAAGCAGTGGGTTCACAAATCACGCAATCAACAAACATTAATTGTGCTTACAACATTATAGGCAGTGACTAGGCAAAAGGTGCAGAGAAAAGGCAACATTATACCCTGCCTTAGTGAGCTCACAATCTACTTAGGGGGAATAGAAGGATGAGTGATAGGTATACTTATATACAAGAAATATACAGAGTAGAGAGAAGAAGGTACTGGCGTCCAGGGACACTTGCAAAGGTTTTGTAGAAGGTGACATTTGACCTGAGTATTGAAGGAAGACTTTTTCTTAAACAGTCAGAGGAGAGTGTGGAACGTATCCCAAGTCCGGGGAAAGACGAAGTGCAAAGGCACTGAGATGAAAGATAAAGAAGCATTCTGTGTGAGACATTTCAAAGTACCTTTCAACTTCATGGAGAGGAGTCATGTGTAAGGAGATCAGGAAGACAGGAAGAGCCTGTGTTCTGAAGAGCTTTGAATGAGTGCATAAAAGATAAAGCATCTATCCTGTGCCATTCACAGGACTAAGGAAGAGCCGGGAATACAAATAGAGGCTATCCTTGTTCTCAAAGAGCTTACATTCTAATCAAAGAAATGACATTTAACAGAGTGATGACCAGGGAAGGGAGGTTAGGTCTGGAGAATTGCAGAGATTAACAGTGTTGAACACAGGAGCTTATGTTTGATCCTTCAGATAATAGACTTGAGCCATTGGAGTTTATTGACTCGGGGCAAGGAAACCTAGAAAGTTATAGGTGTTCAGGCAAAAAAATGATGAGGGCCTGAATGAACAAGGGTAGATGGTGGATGTGTTAGTGGAGAAAAGAGATGTTCTGGAGGTAGAATAATAAGCAGCTGACTGGGTTACCCCAGTGAGAGTAAAGGATGGAGGCTGACATGGAATTGCAAACATGGATAACTGAGAAGATGGTGGTGCCCTCAACAGTATTTTTGATAAATTCAAAAGAGAACAGATAATGAAATTATTTTACCCTGTCAAAGTAAAGCCTACAGTAATGGTCTAAAACCTTTTCCATCCTTTCTTCTCTCTCTGCCTCTACCCTCTACCCCAGACCAGGAGTTTGAATATCAACTAGTTACCAATTCTCCAAGTATTTCTCCCCAGCAGGAATCTGCAGTGGCCCCCAGGGCAAGATTCCCATCTCCTCTCACTCCCCAGTGCCTGTCCCTGCTTGATGCAGATAAGAGCCCTGTAAAAATCTTATCAGACTTACTGGTTTTGGCACCCCTTCAGCAGATCAACACACCAGATTTGACCAGTTTCCATCCACCCTGACTACTTACTGTGAGCATTTTTCCTCAATAAATCTCATTTATTTCTTTTTCCCACTGCTGATTATGTCCTATTGTGTTCTATGATTCCTTACACTGAAACTTGGAATTCCAAATTTATTTAAACTACAATTCCAACAATATTGATTTGGTTTAGAACTTTATGGGATTTTTTTTTTTAAAGCACTCTCATGTTACCTCCTTTGATCTTGCATCATGCATTAACTCAGGTGTCCATTCTCTGTGATTTTGTAGTCTTAAGTCTTTAAAACAGAACCAGAAAATTGTAGGGAAAAAAATGTAAACAAACTAATGCATATGACATACATATATAATATGAGAAAATAAGTGGAAATTTCTCTAAAGAGCAAGAAGCAATAAAAAGTGTTTCAGTTATGTCTTTTGTATACATTATTGATACTTTTCCTTATGATTTTTAATTGTTGATACTTTCTATTTCCTATGACCATATAACAGAATTTGAAATAAGGAAAAGCCCCAAGTAACAGTCATGATTGAGAAATGCGCTGTTTCCTAATTAGGCATCTAAGTGGGATAGTATATGTAGAACTCTGGATTTGGAATGAGGAAAAACCTGAGTTTGAATACTGCTTCAAACATAATACCTATGTGATTCTGGGCAAGTTCTGTAATGTTTCTGTGCCTCAGTTTGCTTATCTACAGAATAGAGACCTACAAAATAGCACCTACCTCCCATAATGGTTGTTAACAATGAGATAATATACATAAAGAGCTCTGCAACCTTAACTACTTTATAAGTTCTAGCAGTTAGTTTCATTATCCATTTAACTAATTTGACCTATTTATGGATGGGTTGTACAATGTATAAGCATTCTTTCCAGGACTCTTTCATGTGTGCATAATTGTATAGTCGATCTTTTAGGTTTGTATTTTAGAAAACTAACTGCTTAGCAACCCACGGATCTTCTTCAAGATATGCTCGCAGTGTCAAAAGACTGAAAGGGGATTCATAAAAAAAGTTTTTAAATTAAAATTGTCTCTAATGACTTAGCTAACCAGAATAAATGTGGAAGGGAAAAATAAAGTCTTATCAAAAACTGTCACAGGTAGAAATCAGAATTCTTCAACAGCCTGTAAGAAATGATTGATATTTCAAAAGTAAAATTTGATAAAATATAAGAACTAAGAGATATCTTTGATAAACAATGGAAAAAATTAGGAAGAACATTAAAAAATCAGCTTTAAGGACATCATAATATTAAAGGACAAGTCAGAGGATAATGTATACCTGATTTTTGTCAGATTTATATTTTAGTCATGAATACAAATCTCAGCCTCTCCATACCTTCATATCCAGTTTGGTTTATGTTTGCCTATAAATCTCCCATAAAGACTGTCCACAAATACCAAAAGACTTACTCTGGTTAGTTTTTAAAGTCCTTTGTAATCTGGCCCCTTCCAACTTTTCCATTCTTTTCACACATTATTCCCTTCCTTGTATGCTATCCAGCAAGACACATAGTACTGTAGCTCCCAGCTCCAAGAATTTTCACTAGCTATCACCCATGCCATTTCCTCTTCATTTCTTCCTCCTGGCTTCCCTGACTTCCTTCGGCCCCCAGTTAAAATCCCACCTTCTCCAAGAAGACTTTCTTAAAACCCTTTGCTGATGCTTTCCCTCCAAGATTATCTCCAGTTTACCCTGTTTGCATCTTGTTTCTGCATGCTCTCTCCCACATTAGACTGTGCAGGGACTGACTTTTACCTTTCTTGGAATCCCTAGAGTTTAACATAGGGCCTAACTCATAGTAGGCACTTAATAAAAAGCTTATTGAGATGACTTCTTTTGGCACCTCATTCAGCCTGTCATTCTTTTATTCTCACTACACTGTTGGCCTTCCTGTGCCAATTTTATCAGTCCTTGGCAAGTGATATTCTATTCTACTTGTATTGGCCAATTTTTAGCAATAATAATGCAGCCTACTTAAGATCATGGATTTTGACAGGAAGGAACATTATAGATCCATATAACACAACCTCCTCATTTTACAAAAGAGAAAACTGAAGCACCTGTGGTAGATGCTCTGTATGCCCCTACCTAAAATTAGGTCATGCCTTTTCATTACCTTTGCAGGCTTGTGTAATTTTAATTTTTCTGAGATTGTGGTGTTCCGTGACTCACAGTCATGTACTGTAAGATGCAGAATACTGGCACTAAAGAGATGTAGTTTTGCAACAATCAGCAATAGGCCACTTTGCAGCATTATTGCAGAACTGTTTTCCAAGTTCCCTCCAGTCGAGTCTCATCTTCCTTCTGCTTTCTTGAAGTCAATAAATAACAAACATTTTGTCATTTTGTGTTATGTGCATCTTCAGTCAGTGGTGTGAACATCAAGACTGATCCCAGGTAGAAAATTATTTGTGAAATATTTTCCTTTGTTTTCTAACTTTTTAAAGATACTTGCTGCATATAGTGCATAATTTTCTTATGGATTTAACAGAAAGCAGGCAGATAATTACTGACACTAAGTGCTTTTGTGGAGGTGGGGTGACATATAAAAGTACTAATTGATATTGTGTAATCTTTTGGAATCTTCCCCCTTTTGAGATAGCTTGAGAACTAGACCCTACCTTTAAAGTAGCTTTAGAACTGTATCAATTCTAACACACATCACTTTCAGAGATGGTCTAATCCAAGTCTTATTTCTAGCACTTTTGCAGTTAACAATAGAGAACTATAAAAGTCTAACAGATATGTTCTATTTTTTTAATCTTTTATATTCCTTTTGTTTTTAAATGCATCTGGTCTCAGGACAATTTGGTTCCATTGTACACAGAAGAAGAAAATCAGAGTTTTAAGTAGCTTGTCCAGGGTCACACAGTTTGTTGACAGTCCTGGGATTTGAATTCCATCCTTTTAATCCAATTCCAACATTCTTTCCACCCCGTCACAACTGTCTCCCATTTTAGAGAAGGGCTGGCACAAGGGTAAGCTATAAATAAAAATCAGAAAGATAGGAAGCCAGGTAATGAAAGACATTGAACTCCAAAAAGAGGACTTTCTATTTGACATTAGAGGTGATAGGGGAGCCATTGGAGTTTATTGAAGGGGGAAAAGGGAGGAGCAGTGTGACATAGTCAGATCTGTGCTTTAGGAATGTCAATGTGACATTTGAATGAAGGATGGTCTGGAGTGGGGAAAGATTTGAAGCAAGACCAACTAGCAGGCTAATGTCATGGTGCAGATATGGAATGATGAGGGTCTGCACTCAGTGCAGTGGGGGGGGGGGTAAGAATAGGGAGTTCAAAGTGATACCACCCCCTCCTTCTCCTCCCCAATTAGTTTGTTAATATAGTTCTTGAGATGCTTACCTTATCGACTCTTAGAGCACATTTGGGTAAGTAGTCACTGATAAGGAGGAATGATGGGAGGGATTAGGTGAGCATGTTTACAAATGGAGAGGCAAGAAGAGGGAAAGACAGTAAAACTTCATAATTAACATCAGTCAGGAGTTCTCTTATTTAGAAGGATTTAGTCAATCTAGGAGTCAGCTAGATGGCTCAGTGGATAGAGTGCTGGAGACAGGAAGACTCCAAATCTGGCTTCTGACACTTAGTAGCTGTGTGACCCTGTCACTTAAACTCTGTTTGGCTTAATCCACCAGAGAAGGAATTATAAACCATTCCAGTATCTTTACCAAGAAAAGCCCATAGACCAGGGTTAGGGAGGGCCTCGGGTGCAGATTCTTAACTGAGTTCAAGTTTTACAGAACACATCCTTTATTAAGGGGATTTGTTCTGTGAAGTTTGGGTTCAGTCAAAGGGCCTCACTTGAGGACGTAGAGGGCCACATGTGGCCTCAAGATCTCAGGTTACCCATCCCTACCATAGACAGTATGGTTCATGGGGTCATGAAGAGTCAGACATTGCCAAATGACTGAAGAAAAACGAAAGTCAATCTAGCTCACATTTATATAGTGCTTTCAGGTTCGTAAAAGTTCTTCCTTCACACTGTCTCTTTGAGACGGCTAAATACTATGCCTATGTTATAGATAAGTCCCAGAAAAGTACAATATTTACCAAGGTGTCAGGGTTGGTATAATGGATCATGATGTTTCTTTTCTAGCTTCAAGCTTTCACAAGCTTTGCTGGTGATATTGAAAAATACATTTCATTGTGTACCATTAGTTTTGCTTACAAAATAATAGCCAATAACCAGTTCTTCTTTTAAGTATGTCATAATCAGAAATTCACAGAAAATGTTTACCCAACAGAATATTTACTAATTTGGTGATGAATATAGTATCCTTTTAAATGTGAATTTCTAAATGAAAGAATACAGGAGCTTTTAAATTCCTTTGTGTCAGTAATACAGATAATAAAATGTATATACATGATAAACCAAAACAAATGCTTCACGTGGGCACTGAATTTTAATACTAATTAGATTTTTGTTGTTTTACACTGGCACACAGGCAACTGAATTTTTAAACAAAAACACCCTAATTTACAAACTACAGTACATAAAACATTAACAGCCCTGAAAATACACTGTATCTTTAAAACATAAAATTTTCATTTCCTCCCATGCATGTAATATTCAATTACTGATTGACCAGATTTTTGTTTTTCAGTATAATAGATTTTTGTCTGAGAATTATTGACATGACTTAACACAGCTAAATAAAATTTCAGTCATGTTTGTTCTTACCAGAACTTCACTAAAGTACATGTTTGGAGAGCCAACAGCAACTTGGAAACCTCTTTGCTGGTCAAACAACAGTACTTACTAATTCATAAGACCATTGCCAGTTGTTTTACCTGCCAGTTTTTACATAATAAGGCAAATTGATGCTGATAATGGTGTTGGTGATGTTGATGTTGGTGTTAATGATGATAAAAACTAAGTGTAAATGTCTCATTACATAAAATGACTTATTGACTTGTCTTTCTGTTCTTGTTCTTTGTACCACAGTGCCTTGTGTTTGAAGATGCTCCAAATGGAGTTGAGGCAGCCCTTGCAGCTGGTATGCAGGTGGTTATGGTTCCAGATGAACAATTAAACCCCGAGCTTACAAGAAGGGCAACCTTGGTGCTGAAATCCCTAGAAGACTTTAGGCCAGAATTGTTTGGTTTGCCACCATATGATTGACAAATATCCTAATGATGGTCTGTTTTGTGGCATTATTTGCCTATTTGTTATCTTTTTTTCCATTTTAATGAGGAGCTAGTAAAGGCAATCAGTATATAATCAAGAAAAGTTTATTAGCCAATCATTTAGACATTCTTATGACCATATCATTTACTACAGTTTCCAAGTAACTCAATGAATTCCTCCTGCCCTGACTTTCTCTTTGTTTGAGGAGGAATAAACAATAAAAATAGCCAAGATGAATCAAAGGACAAATCATAATTAACATTTGAATACTCAGTAACTGATTATACTAAAATGAAAAATACCCAACTTTCTGTAATTTGTTTCTCTATCAAAGTGGGCTCATGTCTACACTCAGAAAATATTCAATAAAATTGATGAAGCTGATTTATTTTAGTAAATGCCAAATTGCTGTTTTTTAAAAAAATAAACTTTTAAAAATACTATTTGCCTCCTAATAGTTTTATTTTCCGTAACTTATGTCTAATATGGCATGATAAACCTACACCTGAAGCTGTAGTCTTGTCCAGTTTACTGTTTTCTACCTCATTATTTTCTACCTAGATAGGATGAAAATGTTTAATTGATAGTCCTGGATTTAGAGTCAAGAAGACCTGGCTTTCCACCCCTTGCCCTTAGTAGTTCTATAACCCTGAGTAAGTCTCTTAAGCCAAGTCTTAGGCAGCTCAGTAGGACTTATTTACTAAATCAGAAACATAATGGGAGGGTATTCTCCATGGTGATCAAATCATAGTTCATTGCCAAAGGTGTGCTGCTAAATATTCAACAACTGACTTTCTAAAACTGCATGACATAAATTTAATCTACATATTAACATTTTGTCTATCACTATCTTGAGTATAAACAATCAACAAAAGCATTCATTTTTAGCATTTGCCAGGTTTTTTTTTACTATATTTTTCAAAATTTATTATTTTCAGTTTTCAACATTCACTTCCACAAAATTTTGAATTTCAGGTTTTCATCCCATCTCTCTCTTCTCCCCACCCCAGGACTATGTGTATTCCAATTGCCCTTTCCTCCAATCTGCCCTCCCTTCTATCACTACTCCTCCATCCTCTTCCCTTTTATTTTCCTATAGGGCACAATAGACTTCTATACCCCATTGCCTATATATCTTATTTCCCAGTTGCATATAAAAACAATTTTTAGCATTCATTTTTAAAGCCTTGAGTTCCACATTCTTTACCCTCCCCATCTACCCTGATTGAGAAGGCAAGCAACTTTATACAAGTTATGCATGTGTAGTCATGTAAAACACTTCCATAACAGTCATATTGTGAAAGACTAACTATATTTCCCTCTATCCTGTCCTGCCCTCCATTTATTCTGTTCTCTCCTTTGACCTCTCTCTCTACTTATGGTTTCTCTTTCCTATTCACCTTTTCATGCTTCTCTTGATTCTTGTATTTGAAATTCACATTTTCTGTTCAGCTCTTTTCAATAAGAATGCTTGGAAGTTCTCTATTTCATTGAAGTTCCATTTTTTCCCCTGAAGTATGATACTCAGCTTTGCTAGGTAGATGATTCTTAGTTTTAATCCTATCTCCTTTGACCTCTGGAATGTCATATTGTAAGCTATTTGATCCCTTAGTGTAGAAGCTGCTAAATCTTGTGTTTTACTAATTGTGTTTCCATAATACTTGAATTGTTTCTTTTTGGCTGCTTGCAATATTTTCTCCTTCATCTGGGAACTTTAGAATTTGGCTACAATATTCCTAGAACTTTTCCTTTTGGGATCTCTTTCAGGTGATTGATGGATCTTTTCATTTCTATTTTACTCTCTGGTTCTAGAATATCTGGGAAGTTTTCCTTGATAATTTCTTGAAAGATGATGTCTAGGTTCTTTTTTTTTATCATGACTTTTTGGTAGTCCAATAATTTTTAAATTATCTCTCCTGGATCTATTTTCTAGGTCAGTTGTTTTTCCAGTGAGATACTTCACATTGTCTTCTATTTTTTCTTTTTCCTTTTTTTTTTTTGGTTTTGTAATTTCTCGATTTCTCATAAGTCATTAGCTTCCATTTATTCCATTCTAATTTTTAAGGAATTATTTTCTTCAGTGACCTTTTGGATCTCTTTTTCCATCTGGCCTATTCTGCTTTTTAAGGCATTCTTCTCCTCATTGACTTTTTGGATCTGTTTTTCCTTTTGGGTTAGTTTAATTTTAAAGCTGTTAATTTTCTTCAGCATATTTTGAGATTTCCTTCAGTAAGTTATTGACTCATTTTTCACAATTTCTAGCATCACTCTCATTTCCCAATTTTTCCTCTACTTCTCTTGCTTGATTTTCAATATCCTTTTTTGAGCTCTTCCATGACCTGAGACCAATTCATATTTTTTTGGAGGCTTTGGGTGCAAGAGCTTTAGCTTTGTTGTCTTCTTCTGGTTGATCTTTTGATCTTCTTCATCACACATGATGTAAGAAAATACCTCTTCACTGAGAAAGTAAGATGCTAGAGTTTGTTTCTTTTTCTCTCATTTACTCATTTTCCCAGCCAGTTATTTGGCTTTTGTTAAGTAGAGCTTCAGAATCAGCTTCTTCCCTAGCTTGGACTGGCACTGGGGCTGGGATCAGGGCTAGACCACACTCCCCTCTCAGTCAGGTGAGAGACCTTTCCCACTGACCTTAGAAACTGTCTTTGGTATTCATGTGTAGAGAAGTCTAGAAACCACTGCAGCCCTCAGCGCTTCAATCCCTTAAGTCCTACTCTAGCTCTTTCTGCCCCTGGTGCAGCCCACCCCAAACTGTGTTCTGCTCCCAACCTAGTACTATAAAATCCTTCTTGTTGATCTTCCAGATTGTCTTGAGCTGTAAATTTGCTTCAGTCTCTCCTTTTGTTGACTTCTGCTGCTCTAGAATTTGTTTAGAGTCCTTTTTTACAGGTTTTTTGAGGGGTTTGGGGGAAAGCTGTAGCAGGCCCCTGCTTCTATGCCACCATGTTATCTCTGCCCCCCTCACATTTGCCAATTTCTAGGGCAAAAGCTTTCACTAAAAATATAATTATTGACTCTCAAGTTGTTAGAACTAGCTCTAGTGTATCCCTGAATCATCCTTCCCATATTTGCAAAATTATTTTCAGTGTATAAAACCATGGTCATCTTTCAGGCCAACTTAATGATCTTAATGTGCTTCATTTTTATAGATACCTTTTTCATAAACACAGATCTCATGATACAATACAAAGGGTGATTATAATTTCACAGATTTTAGAAGAGAACCTGTGCCTCTCAGTGAGTATTGTTCCCTTTATGTGTTCTGAGTGATGGAAGTCTCATTAAAATAGATGTGTCTCTTCTTGAGTTAAGTATTTTGACAGGGATACCATTCACATGGAGAGATAAGATATCATGTCTAAGAAATGGATAGATGTCATGGTTGCTATGAAATTAATAACATATAGTCACATTTCAAAAGGACAGTACTTCCATGAGTAACTGGAAAATAAGAATGATATGTCTAGCATTAAATAGCCACAACTGGATGCAAGGGAGAGGGGTATTGTGTCCTCTCACTTTTCTTAGGATCCTGTCTTCTCTGGACACAGTCATATAGTCCAGACAGAGTTCCATCCTGAGGAAGTCTAACCACCTAAAAGAAGGATCAGTTGCACTCTTTTTTTCCCCTCATTTTTTAGTTCATTGCTTTCAGTTTCTCAGATGTCTTCACTCTGGGAAGAGAGTAACTCTTTTAAAGATACATGGAATTATCAGGTCTTTCTGATAAGTAAGGGGATTTCTTCTTCATCTGAAAGAGTATGTCCTTCAGAGCTAAGTCACACATGTCCCTGGAATCCCCAGAAGTTGTCAGGAAAATTCCCTGGTCTACTATCTATAAGTTCATTCCCATGAATGTTCTCCAAGGATATGTACTCCCATTCAACCCCATTCCATATGTGAAATGAGTAAAAATGTCATTCCACAGTGATCAATCAATACCACTTTTGAAATAGACCGTTGTTTGATTTTAAAGCAAACTGAGACAAATTCAGAGCTGTGCGTGTAGACTCTTCCAAAATAAATTAAACCATTCTGCATAAAAAAGACAGAGAGATTAACTCACTTCTAAGTAACTTAGAGCAGGACAACTATTTCTCTACCTTAAATGAAGTGTCTTCAGTGTTTTAGCAAAAACTGCATCTAAATTCAAAGGTGCTCTATTTTTGTTGTTCAGTTGTTTCAATCATGTCCAACTTTTTTCTGATCCCATTTGGGGTTTTTTCCAATTCATTTTACAGATGAGAAACTGAGGTAAAGAGGGTTAAGTGACTTACCAAGTGTCACACAGCTAGTAAGTGTCCAAGGCCAGATTGGAGCTCAGATCCCAGTAGATAGAGTGCTAGATCGGGAGTCAAGAAGACCTGAGTTCATATCTGGTCTCAGACATTTACTAACTGTGTAACTCTGGGCAAATCACTTAATCCTGTTTGCCTCAGTTTCCTCATCTGTAAAATAAGGTAGAGAAGGAAAAGGCAAATCACTCCAGTATCATTGTCAAGAAAACCCTAAATGGAGTCACAACTGGTCAAACACAACTGAAAAACTACTAATAAATAACTCCCTGACTGCTGGCCTGGTGCTCTCTCTATGGCGTGCCACCTAGCTGCCCAGGTGCCATCTACAGAGGTCATAAGGTTCTTAGTAGAATGAGCATCAAATGCAAAGAAGTGAAGCAACTTCTTTTCCCCTAAGCCAGGGGTCCTTTTTGAGGTCTAGTGAAGTCAATATACCCTTCTCAGATAATGTATTTAAATGCATAAAACAAAATACTCTGAATTACAAACGGTAAGTTTCTTTTTAATCAAGTTCACAGACCTCAAGTTAAGAACCTTCTGCTCTATCAGCTAACATGATGGGGAAAACATGAGCAATGCTAGAGGGAATGTGAAAAAACAGGTACAAAATACACTGTTGGTGGTGTTGTGAATTGGTCTAACCATTCCAAGGAGCAATTTGGAAGTCCAAAAGACTATCAAAATCATGCATACCTTTTGACTCAGCAACTAGTAGGTCTGTATTCCAAAGAGAAAAATGAAAAAAAGACCTGTACGTACAAAAATATAGCAGCTATTTTTTGTGGTGACAAAGAATTGAACGTTAACGGGAAGCCCATGAATTGGGGAATGACATGATTATGGTGGAGTACTATTGTCCTATAAGAAATGATGAGCAGGATGGTTTCAGAAAAACCTGGAAAGATTTATATGAATTGATGCAAAGGAAGTGGGCAGAACAAGGATAACATTGTACTTAGCAACAACAGTACTGTAAGCAATATTTAATTGTAAAAGATGTAACTGCTCTGATAAATATAACAATCCAAGACATTTCCAAAGAACTCATGATGAAAAACGTACCTCCAGAGAGAGAACTGATGAACTCTGAGTGTAGACTGAAGTGTACTTCTTTTCACTTTATTTTTCTGGCTTTTTTTTTTACAAGACTAATATGGAAATATGTTTTCCATGACTGCACAGGTATGATGGGCATCATATTGCTTGCAGGAGGCTGGAAAGAGGGAGACAACTTTGAACTCAAAGTTTTTTTAAAAATTATATTAAATATTGGCAAAGTATTCTTTTAAAATATTTTTGTGTATATATATATATATATATATATATATATATTAAACATAATAAGGATCTATTAAACTCGCTTTACAATTATTTACATTTAAAGAAATATTTCCAAAAAAATTTTTTTAAAAGAACCTCCTCCTCTAAAACAACTAGACTGAACAAGTTTTTAGTGTGCTATATTGCCCACTTTTTATATAGCAGTTTAAGTTGGCAAAGAGCTTTACATATGTCACTTCCTTTGATCCTAAGAACCTGAAGAGTTTGGTGCCTGTAGTATTCCTATTTTTCAGATAAAAAGATTGAGGCTCAGAGAGGTTGTCACTTGCCCAGGGTCATACAGTTAATAACTGACTGAGATGGAATTCAAAACCAGGTCTTCTGACTCCAAGTTCAGCCCATTGATTCTGCTACAGTAGAAATGTTAAACTCAAGGCCCTTAGAGGTGTACTAGAGCAAAACTACCAAGGGTGCCACAACGAGATTAAAATGTAATAGGGAAATGTTAAGTAAATTTAAAATACAGTAAAACATAAATAATGTTAATTTATAGTTTTCTAAGTCAATATGTGGCCACAGGGATCCATTTCTACTTGAGTTTGACACTCCTACACGTTTTTTCCAGTTGTGCCTGACTCTTTGCCACTCTATTTGGGATTTTCTTGATAAAGATACTGGAGTGGTTTACCATTTCCTTGTCCAACACCACTACACTACACCATGCTATCTCTATCCTGGTATTATTTACTCTTAGTAATAAATAACTTACGTTTGTTTTATAAGAGGCTTCACAATAAAGTATTAACCCATTGTAGGATTTTGCCTAAAACAACTAAGAAGATGTTTATTATACATTTTTTATGGTAGATTGTACCATTTATTAGTGTATGTTCTGTTTGGGGGAAGTGAGGTGTTTAATAGTAATTATACTTTTTGTGCCTTATAATTAGCATCTGCTGATGTGACATTCCACAGACCTAAGAAGGATTTGCCCCACTGATGACAGTCCCCATGGAACAGCACTATAAATGAAATATGTGTCTTGTATGTCTTTTCTTAATCCCACCTAAATGAAATATACACAGCACTTTGAAGAAGTTACTAATTACAACTTATTAGTATGTTCTACCTAATAAGTCCTCAGTCGGAGTTTAGTAATTATGAAAGAAAAATGATCCCCAAAGGCACCTGTTTTACACTTGAAAGCACAGGGTTGTTAGTGAATTGCAATGCTTTCTGTTATGCAATAGTAGTCAAAGGATAGACAAAGCAATAAATACACTGACTGACAGTTTGGGGCCAGAATTAGCACATTTAAGGCAATGCAGGTTATGTTAAAAATTATTCTCTGTATATCACACAGGCGTAATGATAGCATAGTAAACTATATGTATAGGATAGAAGTCAGGTATTCAGATGTTATAGGATGCAAGTTGCACTTTAAAATTTTCAGGTAATACACTGATCCTCTACCATCAAATTAAAATCTTCCAATGAGGTAGTGCTATTTCATTACTCTGGTCAGTTAAGACCTATACACAGAAGTTTTTTTTTTCACAGATGCTAATAAGCAACTTAATAAGCAACTTACATTAATGTAAAAGCTATTTAGTTACAGGTTGTTAGGATCATAGATGTAGAGAGTGAAAGAATCCCTATGCAGTCCAACCTCCTCAGAGAATTAGTTGTACTGCCCCTGGTGCAAGCTCCTATGACTAGTGGACATTTTTCCTGCTTGGAGATACAGCCCTTCTTGGGCAAGGATGAACTTTGATAGCTCTGCTTTTGTTGAATATGCCACAATCACCTTTTTAGTGTTAAAAAAGAAAGAAAGCAGTCACTTAGAGTTTACCACTGACCCCCTTGTGTAATTTGTAGGATCCTATGCTCCTACACATAAGATTGTATTCCTTTCCTCTTTGGCTGTAAATAAAGTCAATTCTACCTGGTGGAAAACTGAGGCCCAGAGAGACTGAGTGACTTTGACCAGGGTAATGCTTTAGCTACTATTCAAAACCACATTTTAATTCCAAAATTAGATCTCTTTCCATTTTTTCCCCATTTTTTCACCATTTTTATGGATATGCATTTTTAAAGCATAAAGCATTCCATTAATACACATAATAATATCAGGATCTACAGATACGTGTATCATTGTCATTTTCTTCATTATATATTTACCCTAAGTTCAGGCTCTTCTTTCCACTTGAATAATAAGCTCCTTGATGGTTTCACTCAGGGCTCCTATTTGGAGGTAATACCTGTTGAGTTCTCTTACAGCAAGAGCAGTTCATCTTTCAGGTTTACTGGATCTTGTGTTGTCTATAAGTGTGCACACATTCCATGTGCCAATGGTAAGTGGAATCATCTTTGCAGAAGATTTTGTCTATTTTGTACATTTTTTTTTTGCATTAACAAAGTATGGATCAATTCTCTGCTGCTTGTGTTGATTTTTGACAAATAATTAACATGAAGAAAACACAGGTGCTCCATCAGCCACCACCACACCATCCATACATGGAACCTTCGGTTACAACAAAGGGAAAAGTTTTGAACGCTGTAGATAAGCTCACTTACCTTGCTAGTGTACTTTCCAGGGATGTACACATTGACAATGAGGTTGACACACACATTGCCAAAACTAGCTCAGTGTTTGGGAGGCTCCAAAGAAAAGTTTGGGAGAGAAGAGGTGTTAGACTGGTTACCAAACTGAAGGTCTATAGAGCCATTGTGCTGACTTCATTGTTATATGCCTGAGAAACATGGACAGTCTACCAGTGCAATGCTAGGAAACTGAATCGCTTCCATTTGTCTTAGGAAGATTCTGAAGATCACCTGTCAGGATAAGGTACCAGACACCGAAATCCTTGCTCATACTAAACTGCCAAGCATTCAGAGAGTGCATTGTTTGAATGCAAAATGTACACTTGCCAAAAAGACTATTTTATGGAGAACTCACATGGGACAGGCAATCACATGGTGGTCAGAAGAAGTGATACAAAGACACTGTCAAGGTCTCTCTGAAGAATTTTGGATTTGATTGTGGGATATGGGAGACACTGGCACAGGAACACTCAGCAGGGCATGCCCACATCAGAAAGGGTGCTGTGCTCTATTGAAACAGCACAAAGGAAACAGGATATACAAATTTGGAATATCCACCCCAAATGTTCACATGCGCTATCTGTGCCCAATCTGTAGTAGAGCATTCTGAGCTTGTATTTGTCAGTCACAGCTGGACACACTGAAACTTCACTTTATGGTGATGTCATTTTGGTCCTATTTGAGAATGAAGGACAACAATCAACCAACCAGACTCCTTGATGGTAGAGACCACTTTTTCCATTTTGTCATGAACCCCCTGATGTCTAGTACAATGCCTTGCCCAATACTAAGTATTTGATACTCAAGTCAATAAACATTCATTAAGCACTAACTCAGTGCCAGTCAATGTGTTGAATGTTGGAGTGAGAACCATTATTTATCATTTATTAATATTGTTTGAACCTAACTTTATGCAGCAAGAAAATTTTCTAAACCCAAAAGCTTACTTAGAAATATTCCAGGGAAGCCAGATGGTTGTAAGGAATACTTAGCTCCCACCCAGTGCTTGTTTACCCAAAACAACAACCCCCAAAGGCTGTAATTTGAGCTCTGCAAAATGGATTGACTTACCTGCTGATATACATCTTAAACTGACCTTCTCTTAGGGACTACCTACTGTCTACATGAGGTCAATCAGGCAAATGTCCTTATACCCTTGTCTGATTTCTATATAATGTAACCTCACAAAGACTTGTGGAGGGAGCCACTCCTTCTTTCTGGCTCTCCCTCTCTACCAAATAATCTAATAAATTTCTTTCTAAAACTATTTCACATTTTTGGTTTGTTCTTCTGAACAACAGAAGTTACCAAGAAAATCAAAAACAATCCTTGCCCTTAAGGAACTCATTATCTAATCGGGTAGGAGAAATATAAACATCTACATAAAACAAGATATAAATGGGATATTATAAGAAATGATCTTAGAAAGCACTGGCACTAAGGGGGAAATGCAAAATGTGAATAGGCTTCTTGCAGATGGTTGGATTTTAGCCGAGACCTGCAGGAAAGCAGGGATTGAATTCATGAACTTTAGTAACAAAAACACTATTGGTATGTTTCCAATTTTCTAGACTAATTCTGCTGACATAATACCACCAACTTAAAAAGTGCAAAATGTAACTTAAGAGTTGTTTTGTCTATAGTGTCAAGCTCTGGTTTGACTGCCTTTTCCTCCCACCAAAATCACAGTTGTCTTGCCACCACACATTTTCCAAAGTAATTGGGTCATGCAATTCAGAGCTTGAAATAGATGGAGAGAACCTATAAATGAAGTTTTAATTAATCTAGGCATATGAAATATCTAACATTTTTAAAAGAATATATGGCTAACATCCAAATTGTCACAAAGTTTCTCTTCACTCTATGGAATGCCACAAAACAAAATTCACGTAATTCTGATAGACTAAATCCACACCTTTATTTTATGAAAGACTAAAGAATTAACTTTCTCTTGTCAGTTTTCAATCAGAAAGGAATATCTTAAAATTATTTTGAAACTTTTCTATGCTTGCCTTGAATGCAGATAGAGCTGACTTCATCAATAATATGGATTTCTAAAAAAAAGTGTGTGAACTAAAATTTTATATTTATTTTGTATCACATAGTTCCATTAGTTTGCAATAAAATGTCCAAGTTATGTTCCTGGTGGAGAATTGGCCTCACTTGTAGCAAAAGTAACGCTAATGTTCATTGTAAGGGGAATTAAACCTTTGTCAATCAATATACAATTTTATGCATTTAATTCTCATTCATACCCTACAAGCATTTTTATACTTTCTTAGCTGCATGAGTGAAATCCTGTACTAAGCAAGAGTTACCTGTATAGTATCTCTTTATCCAAAGATCTGTGAAGATTATTTGATACTATGTTGCATGTAGTTTACCATTCTTTCTGATCTCACAAAAAGCAGCTGTGTGTTTATAAAATCTACATCTCCAAAATTAACTTTCACTAATTAGATGAATATTTTAACATTTAAATATTATGAGAAAGCGGTTTTAGGACAAAATAATTACCCCCAACCACTTAACAAATTATTTGTAAGCTATGGCATTAATCAGCCTGTCACACTATTTTGCATGCAATGTGTTTTATATAACTGATTACAGAGCACTATTTAGAATGTTTTCCCAAGCATTAACAGAAATAAATTTAGCTTTCTCTCCCCTTAAATCTATAATTTTTTAACATCAGGAGGAAATTTCATTGTTGTTTTACATTTTTTGTTTTCTAAGGTTATAGATGTTATTTTCTGTTCTTTGTGAATTACCCAGTGGGATGTCACACTTTCAGTAGGTACTCAAGAAATATTAGTTTTTTGCTTAACTTTTGTGTTTATTGTAAAAAATTCATTTAACTATACTTCTTATATTAAGTGAACATTTAGCAAGAACCATAGTAGATCTATCAGGATACCGCCATATAACCAAACAGAGCAAAGGTTAATTCTGAATTCCTGAAGGAAGGCTTTGTTCAGAAGCAAGGTAGGCAAATGAGAACCAGAAAGACACAAATAAGGAAAAAAGATTCGAACACATCTCTCCTGAATGCATATGCACTGCTTTTTTCCATTACATTCTGCTACCCATTCTTCATTTGATCATGATGTCCTCTTGGATGTAAAGGTCTAGCATCATGCCTATCAATGAAAAATAAATTCTGTTTCCTCTTCCCCCTTCCAAAAAAACTACCAAGAATTTAAATATTTATGCATTCAACTGTGTGATATTCATATGCATATGCACAGATACATATGTATATTTCTGGTCCATATCTATGATTCCACTGGTGCAGGGAACTCTACATGAGGAATTTCTTCCAATGGACATTGGTACCTGCTGTAAAACATATCCTAGAAAGTTGCTAAGGAACACAGAAGTTAAATGTCTCATCCAGAGTCACACAACCATTGTGTGTCAGATGTGAAACTTGAACCTAGGTTTTCTGACTCCAAGGACAGTTAACTCCATTATGCCATACTATCTCAGGAAAGGAAGTGAAAGGCAATTTCCACCTATCAAGAAGAAACGAGGGGTTTGCCTTTAGGAAGTATGCATAACTATATACACTTGGCAACTGTCAAGTCATTTAGAAATATGTGTTAAGTACCTACTATATGCTGACCACTGGGCACACAAAGACCTTCCCTCAAAATTGCTACAACCCAAGGAAACTCACATGCAATTAGGTCTTTTTACATGTAACTACATTTCTGAAATTAGTCTTTGTTAAAACACACATACATATACATCTTTTCTAGACAATTTAATTGCCATTATATTAAGAAAAGTTCATTGCTTGAAACTTACTTGAGATTTCTGATATTACTTAGAGACTTAGCTATTTGAATTCCACAAGTTATTTGTGTACAAAGTAGCTCTTTTGCTCTTCTGTATTCCAAATCTGCTTCATAAAAACATGAGCATGTACCAGTGTTAAGTACTTTGCATATAACTGCTATGCATGTATAAAAACCATATATTCCCTGGTGTTTTTTATCAACTAATGCACATTCTCATGCTTCAAAATCTCATGAGTAGAGGAAGTCTGGAATCAGGGTAATTTTGTATCCAGTACTCTGTGGACTCTGAAAATTCATCTATGACCTCCCTAGAAAATATTTCTAGGCTCAGACTCCCTAAAGAATAGTATTCTTACCATTGACAAATAGTATTCATTAAGTGCTCTCATGTACTAGAGTCTGAGGCTCTCCATCAAATTCCATTCCTCCTCCCAATTTCCCAACCTCATCTCTTGTAACTCCCTAACTCATCTTCAGTACAAAAGACATTCTCAGTACCATTATCTCCGAGAGAGAGAGAGAGAGAGAGAGAGAGAGAGAGAGAGAGAGAGAGCGAGCGCACAGATTTGTTGTTTTGTTTTGCTTTACTTTTTGTACCATTTTTCATGTCTTGTCTCCTGTTTACAATACTTTCTATCTTTTCCTTTGAGACCTGCTCAAAATGAAATTAACCTCCTGGAGATTTTTCCCACTATGTTTAGCTCTAGATTTTACTATTTTCTGTCTGTGCATTTTTGTAGTATAAAATGTTTACTTAAAATTTCACATTTTTGAATGGTGGTTAGTAATTCAATTATTCAACATAGGGTATGTAATATTCACTCATAATGGTATGGTACTCAAGGAGTATGAGAGGGAAAAACAAAAAATTAGCAATGCCCTGTCCTCAGGGAGCTTTCAAACCAATAAATAGTGGGTGCTTTGTAGCATCGTAATATGAATATATGATTTGTCCACCTAATAATGAATCAATGATTTGTCAAAGTGTGAGCACCATAGTCAGACTACTATTTCATGTCTATATGTTTAGCCTTTCCAGTTAGACTCTGTGCTCTTTCATGGCAGAGGTAGACTATTTCCTATACTATATATCCTACCAATGATAGCAAAATGCCCTACATGTGGTAGATAATAAATTCTACTAACATGGCACTTGGTAAATAAATTTAAATTAACATTTCTCTCTCTAAAACAGTAGTCTGAAACAGTTTGAAGATGGGATAGCAAATCTTCATTTATTTACTTCTTCTAGTGCAGATATGTCAGATATATACAAGAGAACTCCAATACCTGTAACAGAGATATGATTAGGGATATTGACCAATCCAAAGCAAGAATATAAAAGTCAGGAGTAATATATAGAAAGTCACCCTGGTGATTTTAGGAGATAAAAGGTAAAAATTAAATTTAATGAAAATTTTCAACAAATAAGGAGGAAATAAAAAATTATTAGAAATTATTTAACCTAATTATGCTAATTAAACTGATCAATGAAATACATGAATTTTTACAAAAATACAATATGCCCATATTAAAAGAATAAGAAAAAAGATAATTTGCTTAATCCAACCTCAGATAGAAGTTCAAAAAAATTGTAAATGAACTCTCAAAGAGAAAAGAAACAGGACTAGTGAATCATATCAAATATACCCAGTGAATGGTTAATTCTAATAATATTTCTAATAATTATTTTTATTCTAATAACGATGGAGAAAAATGGAGAATGAAAGAATACCAACAAAATCCTGCTATTAAACAATGATCTGGATATTTTAATCAAGCAGACAAAAAACAGAGAAATAAACTATAGACCGATATCCCTAATGTATATGGAAGCAAAAGTATTGTATAAAATATTAGCAAAACATTTCAACTACATACTCAAAAGGTTATACATAATGACCAACTTGGACTTATACTAGGAATGCAGGGTTGGCTCAATATTTGGAAAATTAAAACCATAATAGACCAGATGATAACCAAAAAAAAAAAAATCAATAAAAAAAATCACAGAGAAAACAGTTCTATTATTGTCACTCCTGAGCTCCCAACAGCCTTCTCATTAACAATTAGACAGTCATATTTAACTAGTTTTTAGGTAATTTTTTTATTAAGAAGATAGAGTAAGAATACTTGGTAGCAAACATTCCCCTAAGATTTTTCCCACATACTTTCCCACAAATACACATGTGATGGTTGGGCTCACACTTAGAGTAGAATAGTACTGAGGTACACATGTAGGGCATCTGCATGGCAAAGGCAAATCTAGTTTTTTATAGCCTCCATGTTCTTAAATCCATAGCCAGTATTTTTCTCTGGTACAAGGAATCATTCTCCTTGAGTCTTCCTCTCTCCTTCTGTTTGTCATGGGTCTATCAGGCTAGATATGTTGTCTCTTACTGTTTCATTTTCTTTACTTTAATCTATCTGCATTGTCTCCTACTGGTTCAGTCTCTCCAATGACGTGTTTGATTGGCAGTAAGTGCTGAAAGGAGGAGGGAATGGGGAAAGAGAAAAACTCTGCTTTTTCCAAAAAGTGCTTTCCTTCTCTGGCACTCCGTTATACCTCTGAATCCTCAATTCTTGACCTGGGAGGAATCCACTGCTACACTGACCTACTGCTTTTTTAAGAAGCTTAAAAGTTTCTTTTTTTTTTATACACAGGTCCAGAGTTATATCTGATTAAAGTAGGGATGGATTTGAGGGAAATATAATGAATTTCATTTTGGAGAATTTTAATGTGAAATCCTGGTGGAAATGTTCAAGAGAACGATGTAATGCAGGATAGATTTTCAGCAAAGAGATGAGAGCTAGATATATGGATAGATGTGTAAGGGGATAGATCTGTTCTGCCATTGTTATGCATGTATATCCCTCTGAGTGAATACTGAGATACCAAAGAAAGTGGGGTCCACACCAACTTGGTAATTAATAGGTTTTATTAGGGATAGTTAGGTTAATTGGGACAATTTACTCCCCAGAAGCCAATCATCCTTGATGGAGGCAAGATAAAGTAACATCATGGTTCCCTATACCAAGGTCAGACCAGGTATTACATAGAAACAGAACAAAAAAGACAGTGCCCGAGATAGCCCAGGATCACATGCAAATTCTTTTATGGGCTAGTTGGAGCTTCTTTTATTTTATCTTTTTATTTTTATTTTTCTTTTATTGGAGCTTACTTTTATTCAAGGTCATTTACATTTTCTATGAAGTCAGGCTCTGGCTACCATCATACAAGATGTCAAATATCTAGGTAGGTAGATAGACAAACAGATGTGTGTTATATAGGTATGAAGGTATATATGTATATATCTATATATCCCATAATAAAATGGGCTTCCTTCATAATCCTGTGATTTAATTTTATGTGTTTCAAGACATTACTATGAAGAGTCCACAGGCTTTATGGGACTGCCAAACTGTCTATGACACAAAAAAGTTTAAGAACCCCATTAGAGTCTGAGTTTCCTAGAACAATGAGAGATTGAATGATTTCTCCAAGATCACACAGAATAACAGAGGCAAGACTTGAATCGAACCAGGTCTTCCTGGTCATTTCTACCCAAATGTACTATGCTACCTCTATTGAGAAAAATTTGGTGTTCAGTCATGGACAAGACATTTTAACATAGTAATAAACTGGGAAATAGTTTCTAAAGCAGCCCAGGCCCCACCAGATTGAATAGTGAGTGTATTCTGGCAATGACCGCAGGAGGCACAGTAGGTACATCTGCATTGGAATCTAGCAGATAATGTTTCTGGACTTAACCCATTTCACACAATAATAAAGATTCCTTCTCTTTTCTCCAGCCCTCCCCACTTAATGGGAATAAATAAGGCTGTAGCTTCAATAATAACTAACATTGATATAATGCTTTAGTGTTTCTGAAATACTTTATATTTGACTCTCAGAAACCTGCTCAGGTAGGTACTATTAATTATCCCTTACTGCAGATGAGAAAATTAAGGCTCAGACAGCTTGTGTGACTTGCCCCTTGCCATATAGGAAGGATTTGAACCTAGGCTTCTTCCGCTTCCATGTCTTGTCTTTCTGCCTGCACCAGACTGCTGCTCTGAATTTGGAGTATGTTTTATAGATAGGAGAGGAACAAAGATATTGCTGGTGGATTACAGCATGTCAGTGAGTTGATGAACTCAACCCAGTTCCTAGTAGATAAATGTCTGCCTTATTATATCACTACATCAATTGGCAATAAATGACACTTTTGTTAGATGCTTAGCAGAGAAGATGGAGAGTAGAGTAACAACAGAAACATAACTCGCATCTCAGTTTATATTATAATCTAATTAATAATAGATTCTATGTTATTTATCTTTGTTAACATTGAAGATACACAGGTTGCTATAATCGCCATAAAATCAGATGCCCCTAATTTGGAACATGAATGAGATAAAGTATCGTTGGAAGAGTATGTAATACCACTTACTATCCAAAGCTAATAAATTAAATGTACAAAGAAACCAGTGAAATAATTAGTCATAGATAAAAACTATTTTGAAACAATTCACTATATTCATATAGAAGGGCTCCTTTTTCATGGCAGAATGTTTGGCTCTTTCAATCAGGCACAAGGTAGTAGCAACCCAGCTGTGTCTAACTAGAGATTAATGACCTGAGGGATGTAGACAGCTGGATGGCTTAGAGTAATACTTTGATGTTGACCCAGCCAATAATGTAGAGCTGGGCAGATTGAAGATCTGCTAAGATTTCAGTCCCAGAGGGGAATGCTGAAAGGTGAAAGAGTTATTCTTTTCATTCCAATGGAAAGAAAAAATTCTGGGGAGTCATGGATAGGGGCAGTGAGGGACTAATGGTTTTTCTTAAAGTGAATGAAAAGCAAAGAAGTTCAAATCCCCAAAAGGTAAACATTTATCTATTCTGAATTGGATTTGTGATTTTGTGCACTATTGATGGACCAAGAGAGGTAAATTTGTGAAGATAGTGAACTTATTCACTTGAAACAAACCTATTGACTTCTATGTAAATCTTGTATCTATATTTTGTACATAATTCTATGCTTCACATCTAGTTCAGGAATTCTTAACTTTTTTTTCCTGTTGTGAACAAACCCCTTTGGTAAACTGGTAAAGTCGATAGAACCCTTCACAGAATAAGGTTTTAAAAAATGCATTGTCAAAGGAAATGCTAAATTTTAGTTAGACATTACTGAAAATAGTTATATTTTTTTCCATCTAAATTCAAGGACCCCCCCCACCCCGAGATCATGAACCCCTGATGTGGATGATTGATATTCAATATTCTTACCTGTCTTTAGTTAATCAGATACTTTTGAAACTTTCTGATACTTTTATTTTTACTGATACATGAGAAAAAAGAAAATTGCACTAACTTCAATTGAGTTAAAGAAACATGAATTAGTCATTAGATGAGGTAAAAAGTTTGAATTAAGACAAAGACCTGCCTTCGTAGAACCTACAATTTAGAGAGCTAGGGGGTAGCCAAACACAGGTTTAATGCAAGATAAATGTACTACTTTTGTAAAAATAAAGGGCTATGTAAGCTCTGGAGGGTCCTCCACATGTATAAAAACGTTTAATGCAACTCTTTTTGTGATGGCAAAGAACTGAAAATTGAGGGGATGCCCATTAATTGGGGAATGACTGAGCAAGTTATGGTATATGAATTTAATGGAATACTGTTGTTCTATAAGAAATGATGAGCAAGCAGATTTCAGAAAAACCTTGAAAAAAGTTGCATGAACTGAAGCTGAGTGAACCGAGAAGAACCAGAACACTATACGTAGTAACAGCAATATTGTGCAATGACTGACCTCAATTCCAGAAGACTCATAATGGAAAATACAATCCACATCCAGAGAAAGAACTTTGGAGTCTGAATGCAGATCGAAGCATACCATTTTCTTTTTTTTTTCGTCATTTTCCCCTTTTGTTCTGATTCTTTTTTTCACATGAATAGTGTAGAAATATGTTTAATATTGCATAGGTATAGTCTATATCAGATTGCATGCTGTCTTGGGGAGGGAGAAGGGGGGGGAAATTTAGAACTCAAAATCTTGCAAAAATGAATGTTGAAAACTAATAAAAACTAAATTAATCAATTAATTACATAGAGAAAGAAAGAAAGGGTATCTTAATTTTTAAGGATCAAGATTGGTTGGTTGTTGCGTTCAGTTCTCAAAGAGGACAAAAATAACATCGCTATGTTGGGGCTGAGATACAGTGTGTCTGACTGTGGTTGATCAAACCAGTATGAGCTTGGAAGATTCTACCACAGGTCAGGTACAAATAGTCCATATGAAGATTTGGAGTAGAGATGTCTCTAAATTTGCTCATCTCACCTTTCTTTTGAGCTATTGCAATTCTCATACAACACAGCACCTTCTTTGATGTGGGCATGCCATGCTGCATGGTCCTTTGCCAGCATCTTCCATGTCATGAAGTCAGTTCCAAAGTTCTTCAGAAAGACCTTGAGAGTGTCCTTGTATTGCTTCTTCTGACTTCCATGTAAACATCTGCCTCGCTTGAGTTCTCTATAAAATAGTCTTTTAGTCAGATGTCTATTTGGCATTTGAACAACATGACCAGCCCTTCAGTATTGTGCTCTCTGAAGTAAAGTTTGAATGCTTTGCAGTTCAGCTTGAGAAAGGACCTCAGTGTCTAGCACCTTATCTTGCCAGGTGATCTTCAAAATCTGAGACAATTCAAATAAAAGCAATTAAATTTCCTGGCACAGTGCTGGTATTCTGAATAAATTTCACAGGCATACAACAATGAAGTCAATACAATGGTTCTGTAGACCTTCAGTTTGGTAGGCAACCTATTACCTCTTCTCACCCACACTTTCTTTCAGAGTCTCCCAAACAATGAGCTAGCTCAGGCAATGCATGTGTCAACTTGATCATCTATATGTAAATCCCTGCCAAAGTAAGTGAATTCATCCACAGCATTCAAAATTTCTCCATTTGCTGGAACTGATGATTCCACGTATGGATGGTGTGAATGTCTGATGGAGAAACTGTTTTCTTTGTATTAATTTTCAGGACAAAATTAGTACAAGCAACAGAGAATTGGTTCATATTCTGTTGCATCTCAGCTTCAGATGCTGCATTGAATGCACAATATTCTACAGACAAAAAAACAACAATATTGCATACCAACTTTCCCTTCACATTAGGATTGTCTTGTAGTTTAAAGTTAATAGTAGTTTACAGTTAGTGTGATAGCCGACATTAATATAGTCTTCATCCTCATTGAAGGCATTCAATACAACATTGTGAAAATATCATGCTATAAAGCATGAAAACAAGTACACAGCCCTTCTTCACTTCCTTGGTGACTGGGAAAGCATGGGAGCCTCCTCCGTTATCCAGAGCCTGTGCAAGTATACCGTCATGAATTTGGTGTACAATACAGATGAACTTCTCAGGGTAACCAAATTTTGCTATGATCTTCTACAAGCCCTCACAACTGATAATATCAAAGGTTTTGGTCAGATTGGTGAACATTGTATATAGGCCTCTGTTCTGCTCCTGGCATTTCTTCTGGACTTGTCAGGCAGAAAATACCATGTCAACTGTTCCTCAACCCTTTCTGAAGGCACTAGCTTTCCAAGAGGCAATCATCTTCCAAGTGGAGGATCAGGTGGTTAAGGAGGACTCTGCAAGAATCTTATGAGCAATGACTGAGAGACCCTTTCTCTGCTCTGTTATTGTCACAGGATAATGTATTTCCTTTTCCTTTACAGAGATGGACAAAGACATCCTTCATCTCTGGGAGATAACCTCCTCTTACCATATAATCTGGAAGAGTCCAGTAAGCTTTTGTATAAGTAGAAGACCGCCCCCTGCTCAGAGCTGGAATTCCAACTGTTTGATATCTTGGTATGCTAATAAATTCCTTTAGTCTTATTTCCTGAGTTTGCTTTTAATTGATCAAGGCAAGATCCAAACCAGGATTTTATTTTAACAAGTCTTTTACACTCCTTAAAATCATTGAAGACCCCACAAAGAGCTTTAGTTTATGTGGGATGTCTATCTATCTGTAAGCCTCTGTATTTATTTATTCAAAATTAAAATTAATGAAATTTTAAAGTATTTTAACTCATTTTAAAATAATTATAAGGTTACATGTTAACATAAAACATTTTATGAAAAATAATTGTATTTTCTAGTATCTGACTTAATAGAAGATAGCTGGCTCAGTAAATCTGCTTCTGCATTCAATTTGTTAAGCTATGTCATTTTGGTTAAAGAATATGAGGAAAATCTAGCCTCACACAGATACATAGCTGCAAAAGGGAATATTTTAATAAGTGAATAACCTTTTGATATCATTATGAAAATAGTGAACACTCTTAGAGGATCTGGGACCCACTTTGAGAACCACTGGTTTAAGGAACTGCCAATGAAGAAACCCTCCTTCTGTGCACAAGGGCAGTTTATAATAATAGCTGGCATTTATACAATGCTTTAATGTTCACTTACATTATCTCATTAAGTCATTAGTTTTTAAAAGTTGCCCGGGAAACTGAAAGGTTAAATAACTTGATTAGTCAAAAATCTGCCTTATGTCAAAGGTGGGGCTATAACTAATTGAAGGTATTTGGAGTGTTTCTTAAATCTAGGACTATATCTACACTGTAGCATTTGGGGTTATGCCTCATTTAGGTATACCTATGCAACAGCTGGAAGTTCCCTCCACATATTACATTTTATGGGGTCCACACCTTACCAATATCCTTAAACTATTGAATCAACTAAAAAAAAAAATTTAGTAGCCAAGACAAGAAAAGAGGTGAGGAGTGGGTCCATCAGAGCCATGAACAGTACAAGGGGGCAGGGACTCTATCCCACAGTTATAACACTGAGAGCAAAATGGAGGGTTTTGCTTTCTCCTTAAATTGTCTTCCACACTGGCACTCCAGCTCCCTTACCCATCTACAGGCTGCCATGCCCCAGGGTCCTTTCCGAGAACCCAAGTCCTTCCACCCTCCCCCTCAATTGAATATGCCCCACAAAAGACTTCTCCATAATGGCTCTGAGTGGTATGTAAAACACCCCTCTCCTCCAATTATTTTCCTTTCACTTGTTACTTCATTAAACAGGTTCTATAAATTACCTTGGTAGTGTGTTCATTATAATACAGTTCTAAGTAAGCAGTAATGATATATAATTTTTCAGGACTTGTACTAAAAGACGAATTTGATGTTCTTGTTCAGTTTTTTCAGTCCTGTCTGACTCTTCCTGACCCCATTTCTTGGCAAAGATACAGGAATGGTTTGCCATTTCCTTCTCCAGCTCATTTTATAGATGAGAAAAACGGAGGCAAATAGGGTGAAGTGACTTACCTAGGGTCACACAACCAGTAAGTGTCTGAGGCCAGAGTTGAACTTAGGTAGATGAGTCTTTCTGACCCCAGGTCCAGGACTATATCCACGGTACCACCCAGCTGCCCAGTAAGTGTTTAGTAAAAGATACTTTTTTTTTTTTACAAGTATTTACTATATTCTCGAAAGTATTCAATATCATAGACCCAGAGGTAACAAAAGATGATTTTGGATAGACTACATTCTAAAAGGTATTTAATTGGAAAGAGTAAAGGGGAGACATTGGAGACTTCGCAATCTTCCTCCAAATAAAGAAGTTTTCTGGAAATTAATAATTTCCTAAGTAGATATTCTGCTTTCTTTTTGTATCCTTGGAGCTTATCACAGTGTTTTACACATAGCAAATGCTTCATAAACATGTTTTCATTCATTCAAAGTTTACCCTCCCAGGAGAGTGTAACAGTTGTGTAACAGCTACTGCTAAAGTCTTCACTAATGAGACTGTCTTTTGCATTCCTCATTTCCTTTGAGTATAAAGAGAAAATAAATATCTGTCCTATATCTGATTTATATTGCACACTGAGTACCTTCATTCCCCTTTTAGGAAGAACCTAGACATGAGTGAAATATAAACTTTAAGGGATTCTCTCTTGGGTTCTAGTATGGTTTAAAGAGTCAGAGAATTTGAGAAAAAGAGCCTGACCCCATTAATAGATAAGTACCATAATTCCCCTGATCCCAAAGATAATTATTAATTTTATACATTGTTGTTACATTTGTCCTTCATTTTAAAGAGGACCATGATATCAGGGAATGATAACATGAGTTGCAGTTGACTTGAATTTAAGTGAGGGAGGGCTGCTCAAGGTCACCAGCCTCAGGTTTTCCTTTGGAGCCATCTGGGTCCAGTGGCCAGATATTCATCAAGAAGACTACAGATAGCCCAGGATGCAATGAGAGACTCTAACCTTTTTAGCCTAAAGCCTTTTCAGGTTCTCACTTTGAATGAGGTAATGCCCATTCAGTGAATAGGACTTTTAAAGAAGTGAGTCAAGGGATGTCCCCTTTAATTAAAAAAAAACATGAAACCGGGAGGGGAAGAACCTTAGGATTGCTGGTTAAAAGAGAAAAAGTTACCATTGCCATTTTTACACATATATTGTATTATCTCCCCCAATAGAATGTAAATTCTTCAGGGAAAAGAGCTATTTTTTTGTCACTGTATTCCCAGAAGTTGGCACTGTGCCTGGCACACATTAGGAGTTTAATAATTCTTGTAGTGATCTAGGTGATGCAGTAGATAAAAGTACCAGTCATGGAGTCAGGAAGACTCATCATCCTGAGTTCAAATCTGGCATTCAAAATTCACAAGTCACTTAACCCTGTTTGCCTCAATTTCCTCATCTCTAAAATGAGGCAGAGAAGGAAAGGACAAACCACTCCAGTATCTCATCCAAGAAAACCCCAGATGAGGTCAAGCAGAGTCAGAAGTGGCTGAAACAAATCAGCAACAACAACAATGCTTGTCCTTTGATAAATTCAGATTCCAATCTCACAAAATTTCCTTCAGTGGTTACAGCTCTCAGGCAAAGGTTAAGAAGAAAACAATCTGATTGAATTAATTTTAGCCTCAGGCATAAATTAGAAGATGCTTCTTAGTCAAGACAAATCAAATCAATAAACATTTATTAAGCACTTACTACTCTCCAGGCATTCTGGGAAATAATTCCTGGGGATACAAATAGAAGCAAAAAGAAAGACTTTATCTGCCCTGATGGAGCTTACATTCTAATAGGGAAAGACAACACAGAAAATGAGGCTGAAAAGCCAGAGGAAAAGTCAGGAGCTAAAGCCTGACAGTAAAGAAGCGAAGAACATTTCTGACCTGTGAGTCCCTTCTTAAAATGGAGGCTTCAAGAGGAACTGACTAATCAATGGAAAGGGTCATCGAAGGGAGAGGGATGTAGAATATGGAACTGATGGATGAAATTTCAAAATTTCTGGGCAGTAGTCAATATGCTTTTTAAATCACACTGGTTCATTCATATCTGATGCTTCATGACCCTGTGGATCCTACTGTCTATCCATTTCTTTCTCAGTGGATTAAAGCAAACAGAGGCAAACAGTGTATAAGTGCCTAAGATCAGATTTGAATTCAGGTCTTCCTGATTCCAGACGCAGTGCTCTATTCACTGAGCCATGTAGCTGCCTCCTAAATCACACCTACCAAGTGAGTTATCTATTTTTCCCCCAACCTTTTTGAGCCTATTTGTGATTTTCAGTTTAGCATTTTTTTATGCTATTACAATTAGAGAAGGCTTTAGATCTAGATAGACTATGGATTGGATCTTTGCTCATAAATCTGCTTAATACTGGCTTGTAGGACTGAGGTAATTTAGAAGAAAATGATGATAAACTCTCAAAATTTTCATCCTAAAGGAAACTAGGACAAAAGTTGCATTAGAACGAGGAAAAAAAAGGAAGGAAGGCATCTGTGTTAATGTATTATATGGGCATAAGTATCATTTCGCAAATTTAATTACTTCAAATTTATGGTGTATAATCTTACCTGGGCCCTCATGGCTACTCAATATTCTTCCTACTGCAATATTATCGATTCTCTCTCTCACTTCCCATAGCAACTGTTCCAAACCTGCCCTCCAGCTCCCAACCATATTTGCAGACTCACATCCTTGCCTCAGATGATAGCCTCCTACTTCACTGAGAAGACATAAGCTCTCCCTATTTCATTCAAATCAAGATATTCAAAACCTCTAGGCACCATCTTTCACTCTCTTTCTTATCTCATCTTGTGGAGGAAGGTATAGCTCTAATTCTGCATGAGGCTAATAACTACATCAGGGAGTCTTAACCTTTTTTTTTTTTTTTTAAAGCTATAGACTCCTCTAGTAGACTGGTGAAACCTAATGATCTTTTTTCAGAATGTTTTTAAATACATAAAATAAAAGAGAGTATTTCAACAGAAACCAATTTTATTGAAATAAAGATGTAATATTTTTCATGTCCAAATTTCTGGACCTCTGAAATTTGTCCATGGACTTGCAAGAGGTATGTGGACCCCAGATTAAAAATGGCTGCTCTACCTGAGGCTCCATTTTCATGGCGGAAGACTAACTACCTTTTTTCTAGAACCTTGTTAAAAAATAATCCTCTTCCAGGAGTTAAGATGGCAGAGTAAGCAGTAAATTCATCTCCAAATAAACATCAAATCAAAATCAACAACCAAACAAACCCAAAACAAATCCTGGAAAAATGAATCCAACAAAAAGATGGGGGTAGGGCAGTCTTTTAGCCCTAGAAACTTGAAGAATCAGAAGGAAAGGTCAGTCTCACTTGGGTAAAAGGCGAGTCCGTTGCAGGACAGGAAATGTCCCAGTAAGCCAGCAGCAAGTCCCACCTCAACAAATCAGTGGGAGATCCTGAGACCCAGTGTGTTAGAGCAAGAAAATGCCAATTCCAGGACCCCCTAGATGCCTTGGCATAGCTAGGGAAACTGGCAGACTCCAGTTTCAAGAAGCACCAAGTGCTTCAGTGCAGCCCTGAGAAGGGCTAGAAAATCCCTGCCTGACCTTAGCACATACCAGACACCACTTCTAGGACCTCAGCTCATCACTAGGTAAGCTTCCAGACCCTAGCTGGAGGGCAGTGCCAACCACTCTCATTCCACCCATTGAATAGAGCACCAAACAAGAGGGTGCCCCTCCTACATGTGGTTCAGGATAACATCAGCACAGCACCAGGTAAACAAACAGGGCCTGCAGCCATTGGCACAAGAAGCTTGAGATAGAACTCCTACTCTGGAAGTAGAGATCAAATTGAAAAGAAAGAAAAAAGGTGAAAAAAAAAGAAAAGATGAGTAAAAACAACAACAAAAAAAGAATCTGAACATAGAAAGCTATTATGATGCCAGGGAAGACAAAGACAGACTCAGAAGAGGACAATAATGTCAAAACACCTATGGGAAAAACACTCAAGAAAAACAGGAAGTAATCTCAATCCCAGAAAGAACTCGTAGAAGAGTTTGAAAAGGATCTAAAAAATTATATGAGAGGTAGAAGAAAAATTGGGAAAGAAAATGAGAGTGATGCAACAGAATTACAAAAGACTCAATAGTGTGGAAAACTGTTTAAAAAGTAGAACTGGCCAAATGGAAAAGGAGGTACAAAAATCTTCTGAAGAAAACAATTCCTTATAGTACAATTGTCCAAAAGGAAAAGAAAGTACAAAATCTAACTGAGGAAAACAACTCCTTAAAAGTTAGAATGGGGGTAAATTGAAGCTAATGACTCTACAAGACATCATGAATCAATCAAACAAGTTCAAAAGAATGAAAAAATGGAAGGAAATATAAAATACCTCATGGGAAAAAACAACTGACCTGGAAAATAGATCTAGGAGAGACAATATCAAAATCATTGGATTACCTGGAAGCTATAATCAGAAAAAGGAGGATCTGGACAACATCTTTCAAGAAATTATCAAGGAAAACTGCCTGATATCCTGGAATGAGAGGGCAAAATATGCATTGAATGAATCCACCAATCACCTCAGGAAAGAGATCCCAAAATAAAAACTTGAAGAAACATAGCCACATTTCAGAACTGTCAGGTCAAGGAAAAAATATTACAAGTGTCCAGAAAGAAACAATTCAGATATTGGGGAGTCGTGATCACACAGGATTTAGCAGCTACAACATTAAAGGGTCAGAGGTCATGGAACATGATATTCTGGAGAGTAAAGGAGCTAGGACTGCAAACAAGAATCACCTACCTGGTAAAATTAAGTGTAATGCATCAAGGGAAAAAATGGTCATTCAATAAAACAGAAGGCTTTCAAATCTTCTTAAGAAGATACCAGAACGAAACCAAAAATATCAGGACCCAAGAGAAGCATAAACAGGTAAAAAGGGAAAAGAAAACATAAGAGATTCAATAGAGCTAAACTGTTTACATCCCTACATGGGAAGATGATGCTTTTAACTCTTAAAAACTGTATCGCTAATAGTAAACATAGAAGGAATATACATAGACAGAGAGTATGGGTGTAAGGTGAATTTGAGGAAATGACATAAAAAAAATTGAGGGATGAGAAAGAGGAATACAATGGATGCAGAAGGAAAGCACAGGTAGAATGGGGCAAATTTTCTTTTATGAAGAGCTGAGAAAGACCTATTACAGTGAAGGGGAATATGGGAGAGGGTGGCATTGCATGAACCTTAATCTCATCAATATTGACTCAAAGAGGAGATAATATACATAATCAGTTGAATATAGAAATCTATCTTACCAGTCAGGGAAATAGGAGGTGAGGAGATTAAGTAAAGAAGACTGACAGAAGGGAGGGCAGATCAGGGAGACAGAAGCAAAACACTGATGAAGTGGGAAAAGGTGAAAGGAGAGAGAAGACAAACAGGAGGAAGATTAGGATGGAGGGAAATACACAGGTAGTAATCATGACTGTAAAGGTAAATGGGATGAACTCTCCAATAAAACAGAAGTGGACAACAGAGTGGATCCAAAACCAGAATCCTACAATTATGTTGCTCACAAGAAACACACTTGAAACAGAGAAACACATACTTAGTAAAGGAAAGGGGCTGGAGCAGAATCTATTATGCTTCAGCTGAAATAAAAAAAAAAAAGGAGGGGTAAAAATCTTGATCTTAGACAAAATAGAAGCAAAAATAGACAACTTAAAAAGATAAGGAAAGAAACTACTTGCTAAAGGTACCATACACAAAACACAAGGGTAAGGAAGAGTCTTCCTATCAAATCTTCCTATCAAATCAAAGGTACCATACACAAATCACAAGGGTAAGGAATAGTCTTCCTATCAAATCTAGGGAGAAGGGAAGAATTCATGGCCAAACAAGAGAGAGAGAGTATTGCAAAATGTAAAATAAGTAATTTTGATTATGTTGAATTGAAAAGTTTTTGTACAAGCAAAATCAATGCAACTAAGATTAGAAGGAAAGTAGAAAGATGGGAAACAATCTTTACAGCAAGTATCTCTAATAAAGGTCTCCTTTCTCAAATATACAGAGAATTGAGTCAGTCATTCCCCAGCTGATAAATGGTCAAAGGATATGAACAGGAAGTTTTCAGATGAAGAAGTGAAAACTATAGACATATGAAAAAGTGCTCTAAATCACTTTTGATTAGAAAAATGAAATTTATAACAACTCTGAAATACCACCTCTCCCCAATCAGAGAGGCTAATATGATAAGAAATGAAAATGATTAATATTGGAAAGCATGTGGGAAAATGAAGACACCAATGGTAATTGATAATTGATCCAACCACTCTGGAGAACAATTTGGAAATATACCCAAAGTGCTATAAAAATGTGTATACCCTTTGATCCAGCAATACCACTACTAGGTCTATATCCCAAAGAGATCATAAAAAGGGGGAAAAGGACATTAAAAAAGGACTGCATGTGCAAAAAATATTTATAGCAGCCCACTTTTGATGGAAAAATATTGGGAATTGATGAGATGTCCATCAATCGGTGAATGACTGAACAAGCTGTGGTACATGAATGTGATGAAATACTCTTGGGAAATAAGAAATGATGAACAGGTATATTTCAGAATAAAACATGGAAATATTTGTACAAACTGATGCAAAGTGAAATGAACAGAACCAGGGAAACATTGTACATAGTATCAGCATCATTGTGCGATGAACAACTATGAATGACTCAGCTTTTCTCAGCAACACAATGATTCCAAGTACAAACGACTTGCAAAGGAAAATGCTATCCATAAACAGGTAAAGAACTGATGGATTATGAATGCATATTGGAGTATATTTTCTTCCTACTTGCTTTATTCTTTCTTGTGGGGGTTTTCCCCCTTTTGATCTGTTTCTTCTTCCACAACTGTGATGAATGTGGAAATATGTCTTACATGGTAGCATATGCATATACTATATCAAACTGCCTACCATTTTCAGAAGAGGGGTGATGGAGAGGGGAGAACAAAAATCTGAGACTCAAAATCTTATAAAAATGAATGCTAAAATTTTTCTTGATATGTTATTGTGGAAATAAAATACTATTTAAGGGAAAAAAATCCTCTTTCATGCTTCTTCAATCTATCTTTCCACCGGTTCTTTGTTACTTGCCTACAAATATCTTCAGGTCTTCATAATCTATCTAAAGATATTTTAAAATTGATTTTTATTTCTTCATTCATATTTGAGATTGAGTCTCTCTGCTAGAAGCAACAAGTAGTCACTGACTAAACCATAGAGAATCGATATTCATCAATAGAGAAGATTTCATCTGCTTTGTTTCTGACCTGGGCTCTTTTGCCCCTCCATAGGCAACCTGGTGACCCTCTGCTCCAGACTTAGTGCAAACACCAATAGATTATGCTAAGTGTAGTTTAGAATTCCTGAAATCAAGTGATGCACCATTCTCAGCCTCCCCCAGGAGCGAAGACTATATGTTGGTCACCAAATCAGCGATGTGCCTAGCCCAGATGTACAATCCTAAAAAAACTGGGAGGGGACTTCTTTTGTACCCCCATACAACTACTATCCCAAATTCTTACCATCTCTGATGATTAGAGTGTTATAGAGCCAACTCAAAACAGTTTCCAGAGAGCGCAATTATTAAATTTTCAGTATGAGCATTTACACCTTGAAAATCAGGGCCACTAATCAGTACTTGATTATTTTGTTGATTGTTTAGACAAAAAAAAAAGTGTGAATAGTGCAGATAAAACTTAAAAAATATGTACTTTTCCCCACTCTACCCCCACAGAATGTTAAACATTTACCAGCATGCCACTGCTTTAAAAATATTCTATAGTTTTCTATATATAGAATCTATATACTATATTATCTTGTAAACATATTCTACATTTTATTTTTTTTAACCTCCTCACCACTCATTGTCTCAACTGCTGGCAATCTGCCTTTCGTCTCTACTACTCTACTGAGAATGCTGCAAGGTCACCAAAGAAATTAGGAGCCCAGATTTCCAAACCCAATGACTTTTTTAGTTCTTATCCTCTGTGACCTCATTTGTAGCATTTGACACTTGTTTCCATCCCCACTTTCAGCCTACTCCCCTTTCACATCGATTCAGAAATTGCTGTCCTATATCTTCTGTTTCTAATTACACCTTTGCTTCATTCGTTGTTTACTCATCCTTTTCCTAACTCCTTGGATTGTAGATTCTGCCATTGTTGGTTTTATTTCCTTCTTTATGTTTCCTCCTACAGGGTTAGCTGTCATCTTGGTGAAGATGATTCCTAGATATATATCTTTAGCTCATTTCTTAGATCCAGGCAGCTTTCCAAAAGCCTGCATTTGTTTTCTTCCTAGTCACCCCACTGCAAATTCAAACTCAACATGTTTCAAACTGATATCATTATCTTTGCCCCTAGAATCATGCTTCTTTCTGAGTATATTCTATCAGGAGAGCATTTACCCAATCTCTCTTGTTAAAATATTTGTTATTATTTTTTTATTCTGTCCCTTCTCATCCCTTCTTTTTCATTTCCAAACAATTTATAAATCTTATGGCTTAGACCTCTGGAAAATATCTCCCATTCATATAGTCTTCTCAATTCCCACTTAAGAACGCTCCAGTAAAGCACTTACTCCATTAGCACTTACCTGAGGTATTGTAATGGCTTCTCAATATTTTTCCCACCTCTACTCTCTACTTTTTTATCTGTGTGCAACATCAGTCTTGGGATAAAGCCAGTCTGAGTGACCTCCAAGTTTTAAGTGCTAACCTTTGGTATAATGCTTAATCATCCTGCCAAAGGCAAGGTTCCTTTAGGACAAATCGCATCACCTGAGGTCTAGTTCCATCTCCAGAGAACTAATCTCATCTATTTAGGCTAATCTCATCTCTCAGTGTTGGAGAGGACCTGAGGTGATACTGTTACTTCCTCATTGAAAGGTCTACCAATCAGGATTGTCTTATTCTTTTATGTCAGTTGTTTCATTGTTATTGTTGCTGAGTTGTGCCTGACTCTCTGTGACACCATTTGGGGTTTTCTTGGCAAAAATACTGGAATGGTTTGCCATTTCCTTTTCCAGTTAATTAACGGGTGTAAACAGGGTTAAGTGACTTACTGAAGGTCACACAACTAGGAAGTGTCTGAGGCCAGATTTGACTTCCTGAAGATGAGTCTTCCTGATTTGCCCAGTTCTATCCTCTGTACCACCTAGTTGCCCCATAGATTGTTTGCTCCTGTCTATAAAAGCAGCTCACAATTGGAATTTGGGCAGCACTTTATCTGCTTGATGCCTTGATAGGCTAATTATCTCCTTTCATCTTATTCCCTAAGTATGCCTTTAATTGACCAAGGTGAGATCTGAACCAGGTGTTTCTTTTAATAGTGTACTCAATATGTTTTAATAGGGTGAAGGAGTCCTGAGACCAAAAAAACTTTTGAGAACCAAATGAACTCAACCAATGAGATCACAAGTCTGGACCCAAACTAAAGCAAAACAAAAATAAAATAAGAGCATTTTTCTTGTTCTAAAGTATTTTAATACAATCCTTCAAAAGTTGCATAATACTTGACTATGAAAGACTAAAATATTCCTTTCCCCATTCACCCATCTTGTTCTAGCTTTTCTTCCAAAACCAAATCAAAACGCACCTCCAAGAAGATCTGTTTCTCATCCTCTCCAACAAGTGAAAACAACCTTTCCTAGTTCTGGTTTCTTATAACTGACACTTGGAGTCTATCTTACCTATCCTTGTCACACAGTAATCTGTCCACTTTTTACATTACATTGTAAGGTCCTTGAGGGTTGGAACTGGGCTACAAGGTTGTTGCTTTTTCCGAATCTCCAGCACCTGCACCTTAACCTTGGCCTTGCAAATTGCAAGTGCTTAATCTGAGTTTGTTGAATTGAATTGAATAACAGGGGATTGGAAAAAATTGCCTTAAAATGATTCAGCTAATAAGGCAGAGAGAGAATTAAGTTAAGCAAGCATCAAGTAGTAATACCTGACTTGTCCTCCTTTGACTTAAAGAGGAAGAAAAACAACCATTTACTTTTCCTCTTGGGTCTCTTTCTCTCTAGTTCAAAAGCCCTTAACATTCCCTGAGGCTCTCACACCTTTGTGCTGAAACTGTAAGAGGGCAGTCTCAGCCTGCAAGGCTACACAAATGAAAATTCTAGCAGATAATTATCTTTAAAAATAAGTTAGTCAGTAGGTTACTGTAAACCTAAGTGTAAAGAATATAGTGGCCTCTCTGATCTGCTAAATGAAGAAAGTCCCTGAAAAGTTTACAAAAATAAAAACAAAAAACAAGTCATCCTATCAAGAATAAGATCGACAGTAAAGTCTCAAAACTCTTTTTTCCCCACAGAGAGTATGAATATCAACTAGCCACCAAATTCCCCAGAGCTTGAGTCAGGACTAGGTTCATGTGATGATGGGCACCCATTCATCCGCTGGTCAATGTTTAAACAACCAGATTTCAAAAAAAAGAGCATTACTTTTTAGTTTAATCTGTATTATTAACATTTTTCTATCACTTTCTTAAGTCTAGTCAATCAACAAAAGAATAAATCAAACTCTGGGGACACCCCTGCTCCAAGGTCCAAGCCCCACTCCTGGTCCTTCTTGACCAAGATAAGCAACCTATGAAGACTCACCAGCTTCACCCACTCCTTTAATACTGTGCTTCCAATTGAGCCAAGTTGTCTTCTTTGAAACATGAGCCATATATGAGAATATAGAGAGCTAGAGTTGAATGGGGAATTACTAATAGATCTTCCTCCTACTCCTAGTTATGAGAGCTATGTCTAGGGACCCTATCCTCAAACACATAACCCTTAGATTTTCTTGCTGGCCACATAAATGACAGATAAAAGAGATTGCTATCTGGTTATACCAAACTTTGGAATTCCAAATCTTCTCCATTTTCAAGTCTCTATTAAAAAATCGCTGCCAGTGCTTGGCACAGAATCAGCTCCAAAAGGCATTTGTTTCTAAGTTCAGTGAACTCCTATCCTAGTTTCTGGGGCCCCATTAATACAAACCTCCAGTTTATGGCCCTATAAAAATCTGCATTAAATATGGATTCAGTTGTACAGAATGTTACCCGAAGCAAAATTTCAAAGTAAGGAAAACAATCCTACAGTTGCTACAATAATTATGATATAGAAGAGTAGTTGATCTCACACATATTCAATTTTTATTTAACTAATTCAGTATTAAATATCAGAAAAATATCATGGACTTGGAAAATTTTTTATTGTCCTACAAAGTTTGCCTAAAATTGCTTGGTTTAATCCAAATCCTCAGTAAGAGATAACACATGTAAAGTGCTTTGCAAACCTTGAAGTGTCATGAATCTTAGCTATTACTATTTTGACTCTCTCTTCTTAATAATAGTTAATTACCTAGTGTTTGAAGATTTACAGAGCAACTTATACATATTTTTTCATTTCCTCTTCCTTCCTTATAACAACCTGTGAAGTAATAATGAAAATATAATAGTTAGCATTTTATAGTGTGTTAAGGTTGGCAAAGCACTTTACATACTTCAATATGTTCCCTCATTTGATCTTAACAATGACCTTGGGAAGTAGCTGTTTACATATATGGCTCATGTTTCTAAGAAGACAACTTGGCTCTATTGGAAGCACAGTATTAAAGGAGTGGGTGAAGCTGGTGAGTCTTCATAGGTTGCTTATCTTGGTCAAGAAGGACCAGGAGTGGGTCCCATTTACAGATGAGGAAACTGAGGCTATGTCCAGGGTCACATGACCAGTATCTGAGGTAGAATTTGAATTCAGGTCTTTTACATGTCAAGTCCAGAACTCTAGCCGCTGTTCCACTTAGTTGTCTATAGGAGGCATTATAATTGTTATTTTCCTGGTTTCACAGATGAGGATAAAAGTTGCTGTTAGATTAAATAACTTGTCCATGATCGCACTGTAATTCAGGGTCGGGGGCAATATTCAAAGTCGGGCTACCCAATAATTTCTCTATTACAGCACACAGCTTCTTTTTCTTTTCCGGTCTTTCATAACTGACTGAAGATGGATGATATGGTTTAATTGCCAATTTTGTTCCTTTTCCATATATTGTACCCAGACTTGGACAGAAGCATATAGCACACCCACAATTTCTGGAGCCTTGGACTGTTTTTAAGAAAGAATATTCAAAAGGTCTTATCTGATACAATTGTGAATAAGTGGTAGAATGCCATGGAGAAGGCAACATAACCATACATTTTAGGTAGTAGATGGAAGATATGGTTTCTCATCAATGAGAAAGATGGAAAATCATGTTTATATGGGCAGCTCAGAAATGGCTATTTAGGGAAAACAAATAAGCTTTTGATATCCTTGACATCTTCCTCTTCCAACAAGAAATAGCACTGTATGCCTACTCAATTTACACTAAAATAGTTTATCTCCTTCTGCCTATTCCACAGGTCTCCTGTATGTATGTACAATGTACAAGGGCCCCTGACTGGAAAAACAGAAACAGCTTGGGAGGAGGAGTCACACTAGTTGAAGTATTTCTTAGATTTCTGCTCTGTCTAAATAATGGAGTCTTTTGGGAAGGTCCTTCACAGTGACTATGTCATAATGCAACAAAAACATTGCTTTTTTTTTCCCCTCCCTTATTTTTTTTTTAAATATATTGCTATATTTAAGCTACAGGTTCATGTTTCAGTTGCAGTACTCTATGAAAAACTGCCCTGGGTTTTCCCTCTATCTTCCCTCTACCAACACAACTCTTTCAGCCCCTTTAGCATTCCTGAGTGTGACAGTCTTAAATACTGGAGGAAAGAGAATGGGTGGAATTTGGGGAAGCCTGAGTGTCCAACTGTGGCTCTTCCAAAGTTTGCTAAGGTATAAGTGGAGGTCACTTTCTGCAAAATGGAGGTGCTAATAACCACAGTTTCGTTGGGTTGTTGTGAGGATCAGATGAGATAACAAATGCTGCATGCTTTGTACACTCAAAGTGCTATGGAAGTGCTGGCTCTTACTACCTATCAAATATTTCAGTTGAGTATCTGCCATATGGAAAGCACTTTACTTATTTCTTTTGAGTAGAAGAAGGTATGATATTCTCACCCTCATGATACTGACAGTAGGAGAGAGAGAAGGCATGTTTGCAAATTGTTACCATACCAACTCTACTATGAAAGTAAGATTATGGGTAAGTTGAGAGTTATATCAGTTGGTTATTTGCAAATTCTTTACTTCAGACACTAGGTGCCCTATCTTTTCCCTAGCTCCATCCCATCGTGAACTTACTTCTGTACCATAGATTTAAAACTGGAAGGGACCTTAAAGGCCATTGAGTTTAACCATCCTAATCCCTGTTTTTTTTTTACAGATGAGAAAAATGAAGCATTGGAGAGTTAAATTATTTATCCATAGTCACACTGATAGTAAGTATATGAAGCAGAATTTGAACCCAAGCTTTCCTGATTTCAAGTCTAGTGCCTTCTCCCCTATATTCCCTTCACCAAGAATTCTTCCATTTCAGTTCTCTCACTTTTCCTTCATATGTTTTAATACATACCCAGGATGTATTAAATACCTACCATGTGTCTAGGGCTCTACAAGGTGCTATGTAACACTCAAGGACTTTTTTTTAAATTAGAGAGGATCTTTGACTTTGAATAACATATAACATGTTCCATTTGTTTCCTGAGCGTATTGCATGTATTGTAAGGTGGCTGCATGGTTCTAGTCATTGGGGATATAAGCTGCCATCTAAACTTGACTGGATTCTTGGGCAAAAAGCCAAGGAGCCTCATGTTTGATACAATTAGAACTTGCAGGAAAAATATAGCTTAAGGAATGCTGCTTTTCTTCATTAATAGGCAAACTGATGTACAAAAATGCTAGTAACTCTACAACAAATTTAGAATGTGTTGGTAGCAAAGGTTCAACTTGTGGCCCTTCTCTTTCAGCATGTCTTTGAACCACGTATAAGTGATTTACTTGGATTCAAAGCATATGAGAAAATGAAAGATGAAGGTGAATATGATAGGGTAGTGAAGACAGCAGGGATAGCTGACACAATACTAAAAATGCCTCCTAATCAGTTCTCTCCATTATTTTTTTTTCCTGAACGCAATGTTAAATGTGTTTTCTGAGCATTTATTTAAAGCTGGTTTAGAAGGGCTATAGAAAAGGAAGGCTATCTCATACTTTTTATTCTCCTAACCAAATTAATCTTTGTTGAAATAACATTTTCAAAAACCTTTCTCAAAGCTCACTGCCAATCTAGATCATCCCTCCAGCCAGTGTGTATTGCGTAAATTCAATGAGATTAAATTGCCAATTAAGAATCTAAATGAAGGCTATTGATTTACTTGATGGTAATGAAATAGGTTATCCTCAGAAGGTAGAAAGTAGAAAGCTCCTTTGAATGCACCAAATAAATAAAGAACTTTTTCACTGCCACTATAATCCCTGAAGTGCTTGTGTCTGGAGGGATATTTTCCTTTACAGAAGCACTAAATGAAAAATCTATCATTAGATTGAAATCAGTACTAATAATAGGACATTCATCAACCCTGACCATTTTGTACTCATCGTATCATGTAGGCAGATTCAAAGATAAACACAATCTGCCATACATCCTCCTAGTTTTAACTATTTTTCAATTTGACATTCTTTGTGGTGATCTCATCTGAGGTGCTAACCCACTTGTTGAGTTATTAGAACAAAGGTGAATTGGTCCTGATCCATAGATACTCTGCTTTGTCCTTTCCCTAAGTCCTAATAACTGACAGTAAGCATTTGCAAGATAACTGGGCAGAATTAAGAGTGCAGTCTTTTGAATACAATAAAGGATGATGTTAAGAGCTATGATGGATGAATCCTGTAACCTTGAAATAGAAGGTAGACAAAACATATGTTGAGTGCATACAACTTTTCAAGTTCTTTACTAAGCACCAGGGCTACAAATACAAGCAGGCAACACTCCCTAGCTCTTAGGTCAAGGAGCTTACATTCTAGTAGGTATGACATTTACAAAGTTTGAGAGATATTATTTCTGAGTAATCTGATCATTTTATTAATAATGCCATCATGTTTATTAATAAAAGGATGGCCATTTGGCCATTTCTCTCTTAGATCATGGTGGCAGGCACACGTTTTATGTGCCCAGAGGAAGAGGGGTATTCCTGAGGGTGGAAATAATGAGAGAATGAATATTGCAATGAGGGGCTGGACCTGAACTTTGATTATGTCATTTACTTCAAAGTTACTCCCAGTCTTGGGTAATCTATTCAAATAACTTTTCCCCACCCTCACCTGAGTAAAGGACAATGGTTTTCCCACCTGGGTGGGGTCTGGATAGAGGAAAAGGTTAGCTCAAATTTCAGAGACTGAGATTTTGAAATGAGGATAAGAGAAAAGGGGGAATCTGAGTCTCCCCAAATCATTGATTGATGATAATTTCTCTCATGGGGAAAGACCAGAGAGGAGTCAGAAAGGTGAGGAATAAGACAAAGACCTCAAGAAATGGTGCTCTAGGATGAAGACTTACCAATCAGAAGAACAGGTGCCATACAGGGTGGAGTCAACTCCAAATAGGCAAAGCTGTTGTTAAGAGAGATGGAGAAGTCTGATGAGGGGTTGGAGCTAAGAGTGAAATGTCATGGTTGGGGTTCCTTGTGAAATGGTTGTCAGGGCAAGGGAACTTAGAAGGGAATAAGCATATCCTAAGTACACTTACTATGTGTCAGGCATTGGCCTGAATGCCCTACAAATATTATCTCATTTGGTCCTTACAACAGTATGTGGTAAGTGCTGCTCTTAGTCCCATTTACAGAGGAAGAAACAGAAGCAGACAAAGATTAAAAGACTCACCCAGGGTCACACAGATAGTAAGTGTCCAATGCCAGATTTTAAGTCAGCACTTCAGGACCAGCTCCCTTTCCACTCTACCGTTAGAACCTCTGATGAGGACGTTCAATTGTTTTCCACTCACATCCAACTCTTTGTAACCCCATTTGGAGTTTTCTTTGCAAAGATACTGGGCTGATTTGTTATTTCCTTCTCCAGCTCAGTTTATAGATAAGGAAACTGAGGCAAAGAGGCTTACATGACTTGTTCAGGGTCACACAGCCGTAAGTATCTGAGGTCAGATTTGAACTCAAGAAGATGAGTCTTTCAGTTTCCAGGCCCAGCACTCTATCTTTCACAATACGGGCTGCTTTTGATCAAATATTGATTCTTAGCTCAGCTCATTGTCTATAAACAGTCTACACATGCTTATTCCAGATAAATGGATTGATGTACTAATTCAATTGGCTAACCGAGTTTTTTCAAAGTGATTCTGAAAAGTAACAGGAAAATTAAGAACATTTTTCAAAATAAAAGATCTTAATTTCTCTGTGTAGTATATCTCATCCATCCTTTAAAAATCTTCATAATACCCTCCTGTCTCCTCAAACCATCAGTGTATATCTCTCTTCCCTCTCTCAGTCAAATTCTTAGAAAAAGTTGTCTACACTTCCGCCTTTTGCAATCTAATTTCTGACCTTATCTTTTGACTGAGATTGACTTCTCCAAGGGAACAATGTCAGGCCTCATCCCTCTTGATTTATCTGCTGCATTTGACACTGTTAAACACCCCCATCAGTGGTTTCATACTGGAAGTTTGATTCTACATCATTACATTTAATCCCACATCACCAATTTTATCCCACACTATTTAACCTGGATCCTTATGTCAATACACACAAAACTCATTATATACCTGCTAGATCCCTACCCTCGAGGAGATTTACCATCTAGTGGGAGAAATGAGACATACACAAGCAAATATAATATACAACACAAACCATGCATAAAATAGGTGAATTCTAAAGAAGAGAAAAATACCTTCACATTGGTGGTGCTATGGATAGCTGTGGACCAGTGCTAGGTCTGGAGACAGGGATACTTGAGTTCAAATCAGGCCTCAGATACTTTCTCGTTGTGTGACCTTGGACAAGCCACTTAACCTCTGTTTGCCTAGGTTTCCCCATCTGTAAAATGAGGATGATAAAAAACACCTCCCTCCCCACAGCTGGTGTGAGAATGAAAAGGGGTATTAATTGTAAAGCACTTAGCACAGTGTCTGACCTGCTGTGCTATGTGAATAATGTTGTTAAATTGGAGATAAAATAATCATCAATGGAAGTCAGTGAGTCTAGAAACAACCTTCTTAACTCTACTGGGAGATGAAAGCATGAACTTTAAAAACTCTTTACATTTTAAAAATTTCTCTTTCTTGTAAAGTGCAATGTACCTAAAGTTACGTGAATATTGAGTATGTTTTAATCCTTTAGCACCAGGGATATTGTTTCAGGATAACAAAACTTTCATTGTTGCAAAACTTTCCATAATGTTTTTACTGTCTGTATTTTATATATCTGTCAATATGTATAAAAGGATATATTTGTTTATTCAGATCTTTCAACTGAAAGTGGTATTTTTTCTTACTATTGGGAATGTAATGAAATGTTAGTTTGCCAGAATATGATTGCATGCATCCTCACATTTATATTAATAACTAAGGCCTTTTTCTTCTTTCTGTTTTGTAATTTTTTTCTCTCTCCCCTATGGAATCTGAATTAGCATTTCATATTTAGATTTCTCAGGGAAAAAGACATAAGTACCACCCTTAAAACTTGCGATCCTTACTCTGAGAAAAAAGTCTAAGGCCATTTATCTGACATTTGCAAGACATTTTAAGAGACAGGACTTACTGAAAAGATTCATGCTTATAGCAGTTGGTTGTGTCCTATAAGTGTTAATTCTTCTCTCTTTTGCTTTCATCTCCAAATCATCTGGGAATGTCTCCCCTTCTTTTCCTAATATTAACTTCATAGATATGCATCCTTCTGCAGCCACAAGGCTACATAGTACCTACTATCATAGATAAGATTGTCCGGTCAGTCAGACAACAAGCATTTTTTAAGTGTCTTGTATGTGCCAGATACTCCACTAAGTGCTTGTACTACAAAGAATGACACAAAACAAGGTCCCTGCTCCCAAGGATCTTACAATATAATGTCAGAGTTAAAATGAAAAAAGTATATTTAAGAAACATACAGTGTTAATGAAGATAATCTCAGAGAGAGTGAGTTAGGGTGACTGAAATATTGGGAAAGGTCTCCTGCAAAAGGTTAGAATTGAACTGTCTTGAAGGAAGCCAGGAAAGTTAGTTCATGGAGTTGAAGTGGAAGATGATTTCAGGTATGGAGGAGAACCTATGAAAACAAAACACAGAGTCAGGAGATGGAGAATATTGTAAAGAAGGCTAGTATTACTGCATTGTAGCATATATGAAAGATAGTAAAATTCAAGAAAACTGGAAAAGTAGGAAGGAACCAGGCTGTTAAGGGCTTTACATGTCAAGTAGATGATTTTCTACTGGAGGCAGTAGGTAGCCATTGGAGTAAATAGGGGCGTGACATGGTCAGACCTGTAATTTAAAAAATTTACTTTGGCAGTTGAGTGGAATGAGAAGAGACTTGAGGCAGGGGAAGTAAGGAGAAAATTATTGCAGTAGTCAAGGTATGAGTGGACAGGTATGAGTCTACCAGGTTAGAGGATGTATGAGTGAAGAGAACAGGACATATAGGAGAGATGTTATGATAATAAGATCGACAAGACTACAGATTTTCTTTTTTAGTTAAACTTGTGTAAGCTAGGAAACATTCCAATTTCATGCTAATTCCCTTCAACAAGTTATTATACTCAAAGATTAAAAAAAAGAAAGAAATATGGAAGCATGGATAGCACATAACATCTTGTCTCAATATTCCAGAACTTTCCAAAAAGATTGAATTGCTCTAATACCAGTAAGAATGGGACTTTTCCTGTATAAAAAGGTAAAGCGAGGAAGTCATCTCCATCTAAGGGTCTGCCACACCCTCATCCCAAATCTTGACACAGATTTGGAGGTCTTCTGTACCATCTCCACTGCCAGCTCACTACAAGACCATTCTTTTTGTGTTCTCTCTCTCTCTCTCTCTCTCTCTGTTACTAGGTTACCACATAATCATCCATTTGGAGATGCATTTGCTGACAAATGAAGGAATTGAAATGAGTAGGAGAAATTGATTATCTCTGCCTCATTTTCAGACTAACTCCAAGGAGCCTTATTTCAATTACTAAAGTAAGTGGCCCCAATTTAGATACCCAGTGTATGATTATGATTTCACAACTACTGTATTTGGGATCTCTGAATGTTTTAGAGAGGCTGGGGACCATAACAGCATACAATTGTATCTCCTGAGGTAAAAAATGAAAAAAAGTTCAATTCATGTCCATGATTTTTCACTAACACTTTGTAAGTTTAGGAAAACATAGAAAGAAAAGTTTTAAATTGTAAAACTTGGGAATTAAATGTCATTTGCACATACAAAAGTTACTTCATTTTCTATAAACATTATCTTTATGCCATTATCTATTATGGATTTATCATCTAATAGAGGCTAGAGAGAAATTTGACCTGTCTTTCCAGTTTTGCCACACACTAGAAAATTACTTCAGGGGAATTGCTTAACTTTTGTGAGCCTCATTTCTTCATCTGTAAAATGAATAAATGAAAGAAAAAACATTTATTAAGCACCTACTATATACAAAGCATGTGTAGCCAGGTTGCTTAGTGGATAGAGCACTGGGCCTGAAGTCAGGAGGCCCTCAGTTCAAATCTGATCTCAGACACTTACTAGCTGTGTGATACTGGGCAAGTCACTTAACCTCTATTTGCCTTAATTCACTGAGGAAGGAAATGGCAAACCACTCCAGTATCTGGAAAATCCCATAGACAGTATAACCCATAGGGTCACGAAGAGGTAGATGTGACTGAACAACAAATGCTCAAAGCATATCAAAATGGAAATAATATCATTTGACTAAACTAAGTCAGTGAATTCAGCATGTAAACCCTGATTGCACTCTTGCATTAATGCATCATAGCTATATGATGAAAAATGAGCATATGTGGTAACTTAGGAGAGAAATACAACATGCAAGGGAAGATGACTCATATACTTCAGACAACTAATTAGACTTCAAGGTTTAATGTTATCAGTCCATTCAGGATCATCTCTGCAACACAGTAAACTATTTCTCTGGTTACTGCTTGATTGTTTATTCTCACCACTCTTTGGCTGAGGAAATCCTCTTCTCTACTTGAACATAACCTTTATAAGTATTTTCAAGTAACCATCTCCTTAAAAGAGCATTTAGAAAATGTTACTTCTTACAAAAAAAACCTACAAGGAATCATGGAAAAGATGGACAGCTCTCAACACAATATAGTATTTAATATATAGGCTTTCTTGAAATGGAGTTTATTGCTATCTATTTTGAAGTCTTACTTACATTGTGCTGTACATATGACATGTTTTTTCTTTTCTTATTTTATATTTAAATTTTAATACATAAGTTTATGATAATGTTTCTTTTTCTTTTCTTAAGAATATTTTTTTATTTTATTATGTTTTTTAATGTTCTACAAACACTTTCTTAAAATTAAGATTTTACCCCCCCCACCTTTCCCCCACTACCCCCTTCCTCCCCATGACAGCATACAATTCTGTATAGGTTCTACATATACTTTCCTATTGAGCACATTTTCACTATAGTTATGCTATGTAGTCACATTAAAATAAATGGAAGAAATCATATAACAAATCAAAACATAATACACTAAAACCCACACACACACAAACATGATCTGCTACATTCTTAGAATGACGTCCATATTTCTTTCTCTGAGTGTAGAAGGCATTTTTACCTTAGAAAACCATCATTAGGATTTTTTTTAAGTAAGTTCCTGTGTTATTAAACGAAGTTCCAAGTCTACCAGAAAAACCTCTCACACACTGTGGTTGTTGCTGTGCACAAAGTTCTCCTGGTTCTGCTCCTTTTGCTCAGCATCAGATCATATAAGTCCTTCCAGGCCTCCCTGAAGTCTTCTTGTTCATCATTTCTTATGGCACAATAGTATTCCATTACATTCATATACCATAATTTATTAAGCCATTCCCCAATTGATGGGCATCCCCTTGATTTCCAGTTCTTGGCTACCACAAAGAGTGCTGCTATAAATATTTTTGTACACGTGGGACCCTTTCCCATTTTTATAAACTCTTGGGCATACAGTCCTAGTAGCAATATTGCTGGATCAAAGGGTATGCACATTTTTGTAGCCCTTTGGGCATAGTTCCAAACCGTTCTCCAGAATGGTTGGATGATCTCACAACTCCACCAACAATGAATTAGTGTTCCAACTCTCCCACATCCTCTCCAGTATTTATCATTTTCTTGTTCTGTCATGTTTGCCAATCTTATAGGTGTGATGTGGTACCTCAGAG
>CM053771.1:324696546-324713190 GCA_028658325.1 Potorous gilbertii
CCTTTTCCATTTGCACAATTTTTCCTTTAAGGAGCTATTTTCTCCAGTTAATTTTTGAACTTCCTTTTCCATTTGTTCAATTTTCCATTTCAAAGAGATGTTCTCATCAGTGAATTCTTTCTTCATAATTTTAAAATCATTGGCCAGTTTTTCTTCTATTTCCTTCTTCAGCTGTTCCAGGAGAGCTGCTTGTGTTTCCGAGCAGTTCATAGTTCCTTCTGAGGTTTCAGATGGAAGTATAGTCTCAGCTCTGACCTCTTTGGTGCTTGTGCTTTGGTCCTTATCCCCACAGAAAGATTCTATGGTTCTTCTGCCCCTCTGCTTTTTCTTGTTCATGATGTTGATTGAGTGTTGTGGCTTCTGGTTCTTTCAGTCAGAAGCTACTTAACTTTTTGCTGAGCTGATGTGTGAAAAAGCTGAGAGTAGGTTTTTGTTTTGTGTTTCCCTGATCAGCCCTGGGGTTAGCTTGTTAAGTGTCAAAGAGAAGTGGTCTGGTCACAGGAAGTCTCCTCAGCTGACCTGAGGCAAAGGCAAGCTCAGGGGTCGGTAATCCCAGCTGCCCTATTGTCTGATTATTGTCTGATGGCTAATGTGTGTTCCCACTCGTCCTGGGGCTCCTCTCCTGGTGCTGAGGCTTGCCTGGGTCCTAGTTCGAGTTTTCTCTGCCCTGGGTCTTCTGTGCTTCCAGTTTGCCCCTGCCACCGTAGGAGGAATCCCCCTTAGCTATTTTCCTAGCCTCAGGTGTTATGAGACTATTATTGGCCCCTTTGCTGTTTCCACTGATCTGGGATTTTTCTGGGGAGATATTTTATGGTTCTTTCACGGTCATCAAGCGGGGAGGAGAGAGCATTTGCCGATCACTCCGCCATCCTGGCTCCTGGAAGTTCAAGTAGGTGACTTACCAAAGTTTGATCTTTGGGCTGAAGGTCTCAGGAGCTGCTGTGCTGATTTCCGGTGCTCAGCAGCTCTCACTGACTCAGTTTGGCTTGTCTCCCGCCCTCGGTGCCACTCCTCTGGTTCCGCCCACCGCTCAGGTTTCTGGGATCCCTTCGGCTCCACTGTGCTGGCCGCATTGCGCTGTGTGCTGTGAGCTCACCCCCATGGAACAGATCCTTCCTGTGGACCTTCCAGTCCAACCTGAGCTCTGAATCTGTCACCGTTTGTCTCCCACTGGATTCCGCACCTCCAAAATTTGGTCAGATTCTCCTTTCAGAGGTATCCGAAGGAGTTTGTCCGAGAGCTTAGGTGAGTCCTTGCTCTCACTCCGCCACCTTGGCTCCACCCAGAATATGTTTTAATAAAAAATTTAAAAAAGAAAATGTTAACTCTAAATGTAAATAAGGCATCTTTAAGTTAAGTCACTGCTAAGCTTATCAAAATGACTGTCATAGTTATGTGGACCATATGGTAACATTCGCTCACTTTGCATGCTGTTTGGATGCTACCACCGGATCTCTTAGCCAATGAAATAAGTTGTCCCAGCAATCACTCACCTGAAGTCTTCCCTCTGCTAACTCGCTCTAACAGCCTCAGTTCCAGCTGAGCAGCTTTTCAGCCTCCCTGCTGTGTCTTTCTTACCCTCTTAGGTTCCTCTGACTTTACTGCTCCTGTCTTCTCTTGTCCCTCTGCTGCTTTCTCATTATACTAGTTGTAGTTCAAAAGCTTAAACGAGAGCTTGCTGACTCTCAGTAATTCACCTTTTACTTTAAAAACCACAAATCCCCCAATCTTTTCTATCAGACTGACAGTCTTTTTTCTAATCATACTTCAGTCTCCAAATGTTTAGGTGATTTCTCATTTTTTGAGTTTTACTACCCTCATTAGTCATAAAACAAGTAGATGCAAAATCATGGTTTTTACCCATCATTCCTCAGCTCTGAAATCTCCAACAAGGCAATCTTTTTCTTTGATGCCCTTGAAACATCTTGCACTCATATTTCTCTCATTTTGAATACATAAGAGATTTTTTTCTGCTTCTTTATGATGTTAAATCCTTCCCACAGAAATGAAACCACTCCACACTGAGGTATGTCCTCAAATCCACACCATAGATCATTTTCTTTCTAGACCTGTCCAAAATCCTGTCTAAAATCTATTTCTTCATATACCTATTTTATTAGCTTATATTAAAACAAAGTTCATTTTTTCTATCAAAACATTCATCTGTAATTACAACAATATCTTATATCCTTTGATAATAAATACAAATTTCTTCCTTTACACAAAAATTCTTTCTGCCCTTTTCATTGTTGAAAAAGACCTTAAAAGAGAGATTGTACCTCACAACTACAAACCATGAAATACCATAGCCTTCAATGAGTTAAAAGTAAAGGTCACCCAAAAGGCAATGGAAAGGTACATGATGGAAAAGAATAGGCAGTGGCATATTGACATGCTTTTCTCCTCCAATAGAATGTGAACACCTTGATGGAAAAGCACGGACATGTTTATTATTTTTGTTTGTTTATTTGCTTTTTACTATCTTTGTATCCCAAAAGATTATAAAATTCCTGGAATCACTTAATACATTCTGGCTGACTGAGCAACTGACTTGCATGAGCTGTTTTTGGAGAATATAGAGTATAGAGGAACAGGAGCTACACAGGACAAGAAAAGGAGAACGGGTGATAATCAGCACCACACTTGAGGGGGTGCCCACCTTAATGAGGACATTGAGCTGTTGAAACGTGGAAACATGGAGCACCCTCCAGTTCACAAAACGCTTGCATCTATTGTGGTGTGATTATTTTTTCCCATTTTACATAATAAGAGACATGTCAGGGTTTACAAGTCTAGTGAGGGAATTCAAAAAGGATTCAAACTCAGGCCTTTTGGCTCCAAATAAAATACTTTTCCCACCATATTGTTCAGTTGTTTTTCAGTTATATCTGATTCTTCATGACCCTGTTTAGGATTCTCTTGGCAAAGATACTGGCGTGGTTTGCCATTTCCTTCTCCAGCTCCTTTTACAAAAAAGGAAACAGGATTAAGTGACTTATCCAAGATCACACAGCTAGTAAGTGTCTGAAGCCAGATTTCTTGACTTAAGGCTTGACATCCAATCCTTTGAGCCACCTAGCTGCCCACATAATACTGAGCCTACAAAAAATTAAGCTACAGGCTAAATTGAAGTACCCTACCTTTTGAAACAAATGCATCCTAAACCCAAACAATAGAAATATTTGTATGTGTGTGTATGTATATGTATCCATGTGCATATTTTTGTGGTAAAATGGTTCAGTAATAAAATTTAGTTCACACTGTGGAAACGGTAATGGAGATAACGCAGTTCAGACAATAGGAAGAAAACTCTCCATGGTTGGGAAAGGAGAAGAAGACAAGGATGCCATATAGTTAAGGTAGTACATAGGAGAATGGCACAACACAGCAACAGAAGATCTAGAGCCAGAGGACTTGGGTTCAGATGCTACCTCTGATTTTTGCTAATTGTGTGTCCTTCATCAAGTCAGTCCCCAAAAGGGTCAGCTTCCTCATCTATGAAATGAGAAGATTGGCTTATATGGGCTCTGAGGTCCTTTCCAGAACTACAACTATCACATAATCCTATGATAAGTAAAGTGACAACACAGAAATTTACAGGATTTCTACATACTCTGTATGATATACATTTTTTTAGTTCATTTGAATATTCTCTGGCAGTTCTTATTTTTTTAATCTAAGATGATGCAGTGGATAAATTGCCTGGCCTGGAGTCAGGAAGATTCACTTTTCTGAATTCAATTCTGACCTCAGACACTTATTTGTTATATGACTCTGGGAAAATCACTTAACCCTGTTTTCCTCAGTTTCCTCATCTGTAAAAAGAGCTGGAAAAGGTAATGGCAAACTACTCCCGTATCTTTGTCAAGAAAACTCCATATGGAGTCATGAAGAGTTGGATATGATTGAAAACAAAACAAAAGATTTCATGAAGAAATGTACCTTTAACTTTTCCAGATTGTATTTTCCACATTATACCTAGAGATTTAAATGAGAGAAATGACATATTTAAATAACAAAGCAACTGTACCATATTTTTTCTCATTTGTAGTTCTATATGGTATGAACAAAAGCAATATTAATTTTTCACAGAATAGTAATTTACTCATTTTACATGCCTTTTGGGTAAATGACAAAATGATAGGAAGTACATATTGAGACTTAGTCCAACACATGAAAAGGAACTGACTAAAAACTCAACAAGATTTTGACAGCTCCCTCCCCCGCTTGACAAAACAGCAAAAGCTGACTCCCAATAGCTTCATTTGTTTTAATTTTTGAGACCCAAATTTAAATAGATGGTAACAAGAGCAATGACTTGCTATAAACTCATAATGCTTCTTCTGTTCTACCTAATGACAGTTCAGTAACAAAAACTTCATATGTAGTATTTAATATAAATTTTCAGAATGTTTTTGAAACTTTAAAACAAATTTGGCACATATATTCATATATACATTCATGTAATTCAATTCACACAATGAATGCCTATACACATCAGGCACATACATGCTTATACTTCATAAATGTACTGATGTGTACATGCATGTATACTGTCAAGTGTAAGTGCACATTATATTCACATATGTTTATTTATTGTATGGTTGGCATGGTATAGTATATAAGCACATAAATGTGCATTACACATATACACTCATATAAATGTATATATATATTTATGGGCACATGTATATATAATATATGTATATACATATATGTAAGGATGTCCACATATACATAAATGTATTTGTGTACATGTCTTCCATTTATTTAACTCAGTCCTTCTTGACTCCAAGGCTTTACTATCCTCTGTTTATAATATTTCTGTAATACATTCATTTTGTCCTTGGTGACTGCAACGCCACCAAATTTGGACTCTAATATCACAGTATGTCCTTCATGAAGAAATACAAATGACATCACAAGGATAAAAGAAAGAAGGGAAAGGAATAAGTATTTATATAGTGCCAATTATGTTAAGTGACTATTAAGGACTATGCTAAGTGCTTACAAACATTGTCTTCTTTGATTCTCACAATGGCCTTGAGAGATCGAATCCATTACTATCCCTATTTTAGGGGTCAGGAAACTGAGATAAACAGAGTTAAGTGGTCTGCCCAGCATCACACAGCTAGAAAGTGTCTGCATCTAAATTTGAACTCAGTTCCTCCTGATTCCAGCTCTGGTGCTCCATTCTCTATGCTATGAGTTGCCTCACCACAGAAACTAAAGATAGCAAAATCTAGTAGATTGTGTATGCACAAATAAGGTCTGTAGCACACAAAGCTGTGTATTATGCATATATATGTATAAACAGTGTACATATATGTGTATATATGCACATATACACATATATATAATGCATGCATAGACCAGATGAATGTTTATAGACAGCAATGCATATACAGACATATGGGCCTGGAGTCAGGAAAACATGAGTTCAAATCTAGTTTCAGACACTTACTAGTTGTGTGACCCTGGGCAAGTCACTTAACTCTGTCTCAGTTCCTCATCTATAAAGTGAGCTGGGGAAGGAAATGGCAAAACATTCCATTATTTTTTCCAAGAAAACCCCAAATGGGGTCACAAAGAGGAGAACACAACTGAAACAGACAGGTGATAGATAGATAGATAGCAGGCAGACAGACATAAAGATAGATAGATAGATTAGATAGACAGATAGATAGATGGATAGACAGATAGATAGATAGAACTAACAATATTAGGTCTTATTCCAGGAAGAGCTCTAAGAAATATTAGTTACCTAGAGAAATGAAGACTTCTACCTTTTCGGCAGTTTCACAGCAGGTAAAAATGAAATCCATTCTCACTCCCTTGAGCCTTGATATATGCCTATTTTAACATGGGAAAACTAAAAATCAGGTTGTAACATAACAAAGGAAAACTAAGACTTTGTCATTTTTTTCCCCAGTTGTATTTTTTTCACAATGAAATGAGATTTTCGCAGTAGATTTGGGAAGGAGGCTTTAAAATGCTATAGAAAAATCAGAGGATACTGAGTAGCCAAAGTAAGTGCTTATGGCTTGGGCCTCTTTTGATATTATAGGAATGTGGGCAGTAGTCAGGATCTTAATTTGGTGACCAAAAATAACTTTGGTGAGCTAAGTTAAGTAGATTGTTAGACCTAATCAAAATATTTGCAATGCACTTCCCAAAGAGGGAAACTCTATGCTTTTTTCATTAGACATAGAGATGGCAACTACAGTTATTTTACCAGGAGATTTGCACTCATATTGCTTCATACTTGGGCCCCCTCATGACCATAGACATTTATTCAAAATTCAGCAATATGTTCATCACAGCCATGACCATGGAGTAAAGTAAGATTCACTGGTCTTTGTGGGGATTGAATTTAGCAATTAACTCCATTAATATTACAGTTCTCACCAGCTAAACTAATTAGTTTAAACTTATAAAACTTAGGAACTGAATAAGCCATGGAATTAGAAGAAGAAGTACCTTAGACATCATCTAGTCTAATCTCTGCATTCAATTTTATTAAAATGTTTTGTGGATGCCTTTCATATTAACACCATAGTCATTTTGAGCTCTGCCTCCAGACTGAACCCTTCCTAATGATGAAGACATACAGAAAAATCCAATATAATGAGTGCATCTGACAATGAATAAAGTGATCTGTGCAAGTAGTTTTTGACTTTTTGCCTTGAGAGGAGACAAATTTTATTATTTTGTGTCTAAGGCTTTTCTTGGTCTTTTATATTCCTCTTAATTCAACTTCTTTTTAGTGATCAGTTCATTTATGTGTTGTAGATACTTTGTATTTTGTTCCCTTAGTTTTGCTTACATTGCTCAGCATCAGTTCATAAAATTTTCCTGTGTTTCTCTAAATTCTTCTTATTCATAATTTCTTACTGCAAAATAATATTTAAGTACTAATAAGATTGACATGAAATTTTCTCAGCAATTTTGCAATGAATTAAAAGTGGACTTTTTCTCAATTGTTTTTGCTACTGCAGAGTAGTGTTATTAATATTTTGGTATATATTAGACTATTTTTGGTCTTTGACTTTTTCAGTATATTTATCCCACTATGGGATTGCTAGGTCAGCAGCTTAGTTTCTTTTATTGTATAGTTCCCATTTGAAATTCAGAATGGTTTAACCACTTCACAATTTGACCAGCAGTGTATCAGTATGCCTATTTTCCCACACCTGCTTGTATATTGATTGACACCATCTTTTGTCATCATTGTTAAATTATCTAATATGAGGTAAAATCTCAGAATTATCTGAAATTGAATTTCTTTTAATGACTTGGAACATTTTCTTGAGGTCATTTGTACTTGGCAATATTTCCCTTGAAACTCTATGTTCTTTGATCATTTATATTTTAGAGAACAGAATGACTCTGGATCTTATATATCTTTGGGTCAATGTTTTGAGTTTGAGACTTTTATGGGTGATGTTTTCATGCAAAGTACAGCTTCACTTTTAATTCTGTCCTTATAAATTGTTGATTTTATTTGTGGAAAGATTTTTTTTTTAACAGTAGGGGCTATGAATTTATTACTATAGGTAGCTTTGAAGAAAATTCTCTCTGCCAGAGCAGACCTGCACCTTCTCTGCAATTTATAATCTTAGAGCATTGCTTTGTGCATTGAAAGATCAAGTGAGTGGCCAGGATTACTCAGCCAGAGTACAATGCAAGATTTGAACTTGGGTCTTCTTGACTCTGAGGTTAGCTCTCTATCCACTATGCCATCTTTCATTATAATTTTATATGGTCAAAATTGCTTATTTTATCTTTTATGATCTTCTTTTCCTTGTTCAGTTATGAATTCTCCCCTAGATATAGTTGTAAAAAGTGCTTTTTGTCTGAGTCCTTCAATTCTGATTATTTTCCCCCAAATTTATTAATTTATTTGTTTTCACTTTTCAACAATCACTTCCATAAGTTCCAAATTTTCTTCCCTTCCCTTTCTCCTCCCTTCTCAGGATGGCATGCAATCTCATATGGGCTCTATATATACTTACCTATTAAACACATTTTCACATTAGTCGTGCTGCATAGAAGAATTAAAATGAATGGAAGAAACCATGAGAAAAACAAAACATAACAAAAGAGAAAACAGTCTGCTTCATTCTGCATTCTGACTTCATAGTTCTTTCTCTGGATGTGGGTGGCATTTTGTACCATGAGTCTTTTGGAAATATTTTAGGTCCTTGCATTGCTGTGGCAGGGCTAAGTTTATCAAAAACAGTCCTTGCACACTGTGGTTGTTACTGTATTTAATATTTCCTGGCTCTGTTCACTTAACTCCCTATCAGTTCATATAAATATTTCCAGGTTTTTCTCAAGTCCTGTTCATCATTTATTATACCACAATAGTATTCCATTACATTCTTATACCACAACTTGTTCAGCCATTCCCCAATTGATGGGCCTCCCCTTGATTTCCAGTTCTTGGCCACCACAAAAAGAGCTGCTATAAATATTTTTGCACATGTGGGTCCTATTCCAATTTTCATGATTTCTTTAGGATACACTCCTAGAAGCAGCATTGATGGGTCAAAGAGTATATAGAACATTTTTATAGCCCTTTGGGTGTAGTTCCAAACTGCTCTCCAGAATGGGTAGATAAGCTCACAGTTCCACCAACAATGAGTTAGTGTTCTAACTCTCCCAAATTTTCTCCAAGATTTATCATTTTCCTGTTTTATCATGTTAGTCAATCTAACAGATGTGATGTGGCACCTCAGAGTTGTTTTGATTTGTATCTCTTTAATCAATAGTGATTTAGAGCATTTTTTTCATATGATTGTAGATAGATTTAATTTCTTCCTCTGAAAACTGTCTGTTCATATCCTTTGACCATTTATCAATTGGGGAATGACTTGTATTCTGGTAAATTAGAAATGAGGCCTTCATCACAGACACTGGTTGTAAAAATTCTTTCTCAGTTTTCTGCTTCCCTTCTAATTTTGGTTGCATTATCTTTGTGTTAAAAACTTTTCAATTTAATGTAATCAAAGTTATCCATTTTGCTTTTCATAATGTTCTATCTCTTGTTTGGTCATAAATTCCTCCATTCTCCATAAATCTGACAAATAAACTATTTCTTGCTCCCCTAATTTGTTTATAGTATCAGCCTCTATACCTAAACTGTGTACTTATTTGGACTTTATTCTGGTATATGGTGTCAGGCATTGTTCTACACCCTATTTCCACCACACTATTTTCCTTTTCTCAGCATTTTTTGTCTAACAGTGAGTTCTTATCCCAGAAGCTGGGATCCTTGGGTTTATCAAACTGCTACAGTAGTTTGATAAGCAGACTGCTATAGTCACTGACTACTGTGTTTTGTATACCTAACCTATTCCACTGATCTACCCCTCTATTTCTTAGCCAGTACCATGATGCTTGTTGCTTTATAATAAAATTTAAGACCTTGTATGGCTAGACCACCTAATTCTCATTATTTTTGAATGATATGACTTTATTTTTTGAGGTTGCTTATGCATTTTTATTTTATTGGTACATACTATATATAATACCTAGTGTAAGATATTGATCTAAATCCAATTCCAGCCAGACTTTTCTCCAGCTTTTCCAAAAGTTCTTAGGAAAAAAGGGAGACTTTTCTTAGTAATTTATGTTCCTGCAACCCCTGCATTTTGAAAAGAAGTGATTTGCCTAAGAAAACATGAGCAACAAATTACAGTATCTTCTGACTCAAAATTTCATTGAAAAAAATTCTCCCAAATGAGAGTCCCATATTTGCAACTGATGATGAAAAATGGCAGAAAAGAGAATAGCCATATGTTTGGACTTGGAAGATGTGGATTTGCACTTTGTTTTCCACCTCTCTCGACCCATTGTGTATCTCTATCAAGGATTCAATCTAAAAGAGGTGAAAAAAGTCTTTTAGCAAATGATTACATCCTGATGAACTGTGGAAGACATGGAAGGATGCTGGGCTTGGTTATAGAAAGCAGTGTGTAGTCATGATTTATTAAAGATATGTACAAAACTTGCCCTCATGGCAAATAGCTAGAAAAAGGAGAAGCATCCCATTTTACCTTGTGGAAAGGACATTGGGAGAAAAGAAATAATTTATGAAAAGGGAGCAGAAAGAAAATGTCAGAGTAAAGTGGGGTCATAGCTATTACTTTAGTTCTCTCTGGAAGGCATCTTCATAAAAAAAGGAAACTTTCTTTTACGCTTTTCAGAGAAGGTATACTAAGGGAGTCTAACCACAAAAGCTGCCATTCCTGGTGTTCAGTTTCTCTGAGAATCTAGTAGCCACGAGTTCACAAATAGCAGAAATGGTGTCACCTTTTGTAAAGGTTGACATCTGTAGTGGATAAAAACATCTTTTGCCCATCACTTCAAATCTAGATTAAGTTAATAACTGAGTAATTGGTTCCTTTTGTCTATAGGGAGTATTTTTTTAAATTTATGGGGCTGTAGTTAGATGGGGTTCTTAAAGGACCCACATAGTACTTTGTTTTATGCTTACCTAACACACCTCATAAAATATTCAATCTAATATATAATTATTCAGTGTATACATAGAATATGCATAGCTATCTCTTTATCTATAGAAAACTACAGTTAAGCCAAGACCCCTTTTCATATGAACAGGAAATTCCTTGAGTGGAAACAACTTTTTGGGTAATTTTAGAGAGTTGCCTGAGACACTGAGAGGTTAAAGTTATAGAGTAAGGCAAGATCTCAATCACATTTTGCAGAGAGAATGAATAAAGTCTCACATTCAGGTTTCATGGATACAAGTCTTAATCTACAGCAGAACCAGAACGAAAGGAACTGTTCTTATTGAAACATTGTGTATTTATGATGATGATCTAATTTCAGTAAGTGCTGAAAATATTGTAAGAATACATCTTTTGAATTTTGTCATCTTTTTTATTCTTATGTACTTGATAACTTTCAAAATTAAAGATGAATCTCGCAAGAAATTGTTGTCAAGTTGTTGTGTCAACTCTTTGTGATGTCATGCACAAGCACACCAGATCCTTCTGTTCACTGCTATCTTTTGAAATCTGTCCAAGTTCTTATCCATTGTTTCCATGATACTATCTATCCATTTCATCCTCTGCCATCCCCTTCTCCTTTTGTCTTTACTGTTTTCCTACATATTTTTTTTTCCTAATGAGTTCTGTCTTTTCATTATGTGGTCAAAGTATTTAAGCTTCAGCTTCCATATTTGTCCTTCCAATGAGTAGTCTGAATTAATTTCTTTAGGTATTGACTGATTTGATCTCCTTTGATGTCCAAGAGACCCTTAAAGTTCTTCTCCAGCCCTATAATTTGAAAGCATGAGTTCTGTGGTGCTCAGTTTTCCTTATAGTCTAAGTCTCACAGCCATATATTGTTACTGGAAAAAATCATAGCTTTGAATGAATATAAAGACCTTTGTCAGCAAGGTGATGTCTCTTCTTTTTAGTATGCTGTCCAGATTTGCCATAGATTTCCTTCCAAAGAGCAAGCATCTTTTAATTTCATAGCTGCAGTCACCATCTGCAGTGATCTTTGAGTCCAAGAATATAAAATCTGACACTGCTTCTATTTCTTCTCCCTCTGTTTGCCAGGAAGTAATGGAACCAGTTGCCAAGATCTCAGTGTTTTTGATGTTAAGCTTCAAGTCACCTTTTACATTCTCTTCTTTTACCCTTATCAAGAGGCTTCTCAATTCTTCTTCACATCAGGGTAGTATCATCTGCATATCTGAGATTACTGATACTTCCCCTGGCAACCTCAATTCCAAATTTTGATTCATCCAACCTGGCACTTTCCATGATGTACTCTGCATATAAGTTAGGTATGACCTAAATAACATCTCCTATGAATATGAAGTAGAAGTTATGAATAGATTTAAGGGTTTAGATCTAGCAGATAAAAGTTCCTGAAGAACTATAGACAATATTGTACGGGAGGAAGCAAGAAAAACATTCCTTGCAAAAGGATCCAACTTAAAAAAAGGAAAAGAAATCTTTAATGAGTATCTCTCATGCATAAAGTGAGAATTACTTCACCCTTAAAAACTGAAAACATGGAATTTTACATCCTTAATCAATAGAATGGAGAAAGTCTCACATTCTAGCCAGTATACCTTTTCTTTCTATTGGACATTCCATATCACTTTGTTTTGTGTCTCTTTAATACGCTTAGCATAAAATGTTCAATCTAATATATAATTATGCAATCTATCCATAGTATAGATAAAGCTATATAGCTATCTTTTTTTATCTGTAGAAAACTACATTTAAACCAAGGCTAATTTCATATGGGCAGGAAAATCCTTGAATGGAAACATTTTTTTTTTTTATTCATTTTAGATTGTTGTCAGACACAGGAAGATTGAATGATTAGCCCATGATCATATAATAAATATGTGTTAGAAGCAGGACTTAAACCGAGGTATTTCTTATTCCAAGGACTCTATCCCCTGTGTCATAGTATGTTTCCATATATATCTTGTTTATATTGTGTACAACACCACACTAGACTGAATCCAGGGATTTCATGCTGACAGGCATCTTAGCTTCCTTTTTGTTACAGCTCAAATTTATTTGCATGCTCTGATTTAGAGGTTCTTGGGAAGGCCCTACTTAAAATTAGATAGTTATTTGTAACAGAATATTATAATCCTCTCTAGACAAAAAGCTTAAAAAAAAAAAGCTTAATCTTAACCTGGGAGAATTCTGCTTGGCTTTTGTTAGTCTCTTGTACCCTTATTAGGAGAAAGATTATAGGCAATCTAACCTAATTGTTGAGATAGAAGATAGATAGCCTGGAAGAGATGCTATGAAAAGACTAGCAAAGCAATTTCCAGATGACACTATGTGCCTAGAACTCACTATGAGACTAGTAGGGGCACTCAGTAGAGAGTAGGCCTGGTTAGGGCAGCACATTAATACTATCAGTAGAGATTGGTGGTCCTGCGGTATCAGCGATATAAATTACCCCTTCATACATATGCCCTGGCAACACATTTCTTATGCATATGCTCTTCTGTATGGTCCCTATGCATGGTCATTCTCCTCATTGACTGTGTGTATATTTGTAGGAAAGTGTGCTCTAGGTTTATGAGAAGAATGTTCCTTTGCAACTTGATAAATTTTTTCATTAAATGTTCTTACTTTGAACTAATTATATCTTCTGTCAGACAAGGGAAAAAGTGATCATATTGGTGGGAGTTTGTGAGCTAGATATTTTGAGTATATACAGACCTACAGAATAATTTGTGGTAGCTAATTCTGGTGACCACACTTTAAGAAGGCTGTGCTCCAAACTTCTGTATCTAAATTTTGTATCTTAGAATCTACAATATTGCTCTGTACATAGTAGGTGTTTAATAAAAATTCACTGTATTCCATATTTATTAAACACCTACTATGTACAGAGCAATATTGTAGATTCTAGGAAAATACAAAATTATAGCACTCCTTTCATGGAGCAAAGTAGCTTAGGCATAACATGCTACAACAATTTTTTATCAATAAAAATACTTGTACAAAAGTAAAAAATATTTTTAAGAAAAGCACATTTATTTATAACATTTTGGAGCAGAGTAAAACACTATGTTAGAATTCAGGAGACCTAAGTACTGGTTCTGGTTCTGCTATATTCTATAATAATAGATGTCATTTAACCTTTCAGAAGTTCAGTTTCATGAAAAGGAGTTGAGTTTTATTGTTCTGTGACTCTACAAATTCTTTTCTTTCTCCATGATAAAATAAACATTTTTTCCAAAGTAAATCTTTGAAAAAGTTGAGTAGGGGCAAAAAAAGAGCAGATTATATTTCCCAGGACAGAATGGACTACTCTAAATTGCTGGTTTTATTCATAACTTCAAAAGACAGTGATTACAATAGCTGAGATTATTGTTCAAATGAGTATCAGGAAATGGCAAAAGTATAAGCTGAGGCTCTTTGCCTTTCATCTGAATTTTGCCTATCTTTTTTATTCCTAAGAAATTTCTACCTCCTTTGCTGTTATCTGTTAGCCCCACTATGACAAAGTTGTTTAACAGTGACTTTTTTTTTCTGGTGATGTGCATGTCTACATAACATGGAATGCCAAAATCTCAAAAGAACAAAAAGTGTAAATGACCCAAAGGGCAATAAAAAGATCCATGAGTATAAGAAGTTTGAAGAATATTCCCAATAATAATTTGCATTATACCTACTCTTTCCCATCCTTTTCCATTCTCTTATTCTTTGCTTCTCTTATTTCTCAACCTCCTAGGCTTTTGATTTCCTTCCTAAAACTTTTGTTACCTCTCAGAATTTGATGGAATTTTAGAATTATGCTATGGTTTGCCTTATTTTATATATTCTCCAAATTGTTAATGTTCTCCCCAAAATGTGATACCTAGACTGAACACCAGATAAAGCATGGTTTGATAAGGGCAGAATAGAGTGGCTCCTAATTCCAAGAAGCCACATCTCATTAAACTTGATCTCATCACTATTTTAAATTGTCAACAGGCTTTTATTAAGTGTCTACTATGTTCCAGGAACTGTGCTAAGCACAGTTTACAAAGATTACAAAGAAAGGCAAAAATAGACCCTGCCCCCAAGTGGCTCGCAACCATATACATACAAGATAATTGAAAATCATCTCAGAGGGAAGACTCTAACATTAAAGTGGATTGGGAAAAGCCTTGACAAAGGTGGGATTTTAGGTGAAACATGAAGGAAACCAGAGACATAAGGAGACAGAGATGAGGGTGGAGAGCATTTCAGGCATTGGTGATAACCAATGAAAATTCATGGAACTGGGAGTTGGAGCATTGTGTGTGAAGGACAGAAAGAGGTTAATGTCACTGGATCATAGGCTATTTGGAGGGCAGTAAGGTGTAGGAAAACTGGAAAGACAGGAAAGGGCCAGATTATGAAGGGCTTTAAAAACCTAAGAAGAAGATTTTGGTTTTGATCCTAGAGGTAATAGGGAGCCATAGGAATTTATTGAATAGGGAGATGACATGGTTAGACTTGAGATTTAGGAAGATCAATTTGACATCTGGGTAGAGCATGGATTGAAAGAGAGAAATATTTGAGTCAGGGAAACAAAGCAATAGGCTATTACAAGAGTTCAAGCATGAGGTGATGAAGACATTATAAAAATTGAAGCAGTGTTCACAGTGCAGTATAAAGCATAATAGATTTAGAAAGAAAGGACCTGACTTGGAATCCTACCTCTGCTATTGAATATTTTAGAGATGTTGGGAAAATTAATAACCTCTATTTATCTAAGGTTTATTATCGACAAAATGAGAGGGGCCAAATTAAATGATTTCTAAATCAATCAATCAATCAATTGATTTCTCATTCCCTGACTGTGTGCTAGGTACTATGCTAGTTGGTGTTGGCACAGTAACAAAAGTCAAAACAAGACTCTTCCCTACAAGAGCTTACAGTTTAGCCAGTGAAATAACACATGCATTAAGATGAGATTCACTGTAGTGTGCTAGAGCACCAGCTCTCCAGAGTCAAGTGTTAATTTTTTAGTGTGAGCATTTATACCTCAGAAATTGGTAAATACTACAAATCAGGGCTTGATTTACCATTTTTTGATTGTCTAGACATAAAAAGGTGATGGAGTAGAGATGCTTTTGGGGGGGGTAGAGCCAAGATGGCAGAGTAGAAAGACACACATACATAGGGTCTCCCCACACAGCCCATTAAATACCTGTAGAGAGGGATTCTCAACAAATTTTGGAGCAGCAGAAGTGGAGAACAACAGAGTGGAGGAGATTTCCAGCCCAGGGTGACCTGAAAGGCCCATGGGAAATGTCAGTTGCACGGGATGTGGAGCAAAGTACAGAGCCCAGCCCAGTCTTGGCCACAAGGTGTGGCATGACTCTGGGAGGAGCACCTTGGGGGCAGAATCTCTAGTTGCAACAGCTGCTGTTCACAGATCTCTCAACCCACAGGTGCCAAAGCTCAGTGATGGGGTTTTTTCAGTTGGCTGGGAAGGGAGAAGGGCCTTCCCATAGCTCTGGCGTCAGGCAGCAGCTGGCAGAGACCACATGGGGTTGTACCTTACAGCAGCCCACATGCATAGTTGGATTGTAAAAACCCCTGGGGGCACTGAGGAGCTGAATATTACCTCATCCCTGTGTAGGCCCTGAGGGAGCTGGTCTTTGTCTCACACTGAATGGCGGCCCAGTCCATCCATCTTATCTGAAAATCACCCCCAGCGCTGACTTGGCAGAACTGGAGGCCAGGTGGCTGAGGAAAGGAAACTGATATGATTCTGGACACAAAAATCTCTCCCTGTTTTCTGATCAGTGTACACACTTGATTATGCCACCCTGGAGTAACTGAGATCTTACAGATCCTACTCTTGACAAAGGACCCAAAGTCAAATAGCTGGTTGGGAAAATGCCCAAAAAAGGGGGAAAAAAATAAGACGGTAGAAGGTTACTTTCTTGGTGACCAGATATCTTCGCCCATCCTTTCAGATGAGGAAGAACAATGCTTACTCTCAGGGAGAGACATAAAAGTCAAGGCTTCTGTATCCCAAACATCCAAAATAAATATTCAATGGGCTCAGGTCATGGAAGAGCTCAAAAAGGGTTTTGAAAATCAAGTTAGACAGGTGGAGGAAAAACTGGGAAGAGAAATGAGAGAG
>CM053771.1:324713690-324740277 GCA_028658325.1 Potorous gilbertii
TGTTATTTTCTTCAGCATTTTTTGGGTCTCCTTTAGCAAGGTATTGACCCGTTTTTCATGCTTTCCTTGCATCTCTCTCATTTCTCTTCCCAGTTTTTCCTCCACCTGTCTAACTTGATTTTCAAAATCCTTTTTGAGCTCTTCCATGGCCTGAGCCCATTGGATATCTATTTCAGATGTTTGGGATACAGAGACCTTGACCCCTATGTCTTTACCTGATGGTAAACATTGTGCCTCCTCATCAGAAAGGAAAGGGGCTAACATCTGTTCACCAAGAAAGTAACCTTCTATGGTCTTATTTTTCTCCCCTTTTCTGGGCATTTTCCCAGCCAGTTACTTGACTTCTGAGATTCCCTTCCACCCCCACCTAGATCTGCCCAGGTAGTGCTTGGGGTCTGAGATTCAAATGCTGCTCCCCAGCCTCAGGGCTTTTGGCGGCAGGCCTGGCTGCTATTCAATGGGAGCTTAAGTTCTGGTGTTCAGGTTGGGGCAAGGCTGTCTCCCAGGCTCAGTTCCCTCAGGGAGTTTATGCAAAGACCTTCATTAATGGACCCCAGCTCCTGCCTGCTCCGGGAGCCTGTGGCCGCCCGCTGCCTCTGCAGCATGGAGACAACCGCTCCACTCTCAGCCTGTCCAGATGTCTTTCTCACTGACCTGTGCATCTGTGGGTGGAGGGACCTTCTCGGCCGCTGTAGATCCTGTCCTTGAAGCTTGCTCGGGTCTGCTGGCTCCTCTCAGTGCCACGGCCAGGGCAGGGCTGGGCTCCACTCCTGTCCTGTGCACCACGGACCTTTGGGATCGGTTTTTCAGGGCTCTCTGGAACAGAAATCTCCTTCACCCCGTTGCTGCGTGGCTTCCACTCTTCCAGAATTTGTTGGGAGTTATTTTTATAGGTAATTATGGGCTGTGGGTTTGGAGCTAGGATATGTGAGTCTTTCAACTCTGCCATCTTGGCTCCTTCCCCTTGTATTCACTTTTTGTTTGTCTTAGCTTTCGGATCATTTATTTGATTCATTTTGAGGTTAGAGTCCAGTAAAACCCATATTTTTTTCAAACAAATTGCATTAAAATGTTTTTATTAACCAAGTCTAAGAATTCATATCAACTCTATTGGACTTCAACTTTGAAGAAGCATACTAAAGGTGTTGTAGATCTCACCTCCTAGTCAGGAAGTCCTGAGTGAAATCCTGCCTCTGATAGGTAAATCTCTTAGTCTCTTGATGTCCTTATTAATTCATTTTTTCCATTAGACTGTGAACTCCTTGAAAGCAGGGATGGCTTGTTTTGTTTTCTTTTGCCTTTTCCTTTTTTGGCTCTCCAGCATTTAGTATAGTGCCAGGCACAGTAGCTGATCTGTACTGGTAAAGGAAATTTGCTTGGGAAGGTACCTATTTCATACAAAAGAAATTACAGGTCAGGTTAAAAAAAAAATCACCTGATCCCAATTCTAAGATTTTTGTGGGTCCTGATTCTGTCATCTGACATGTTAGCAATCCTACCGACTTCACATGCTTTTTGTAAAAAAAAAAAAAAAAAAGTGAAAAAAAATGTTAAACAACAAAGGTCAAGCACAAATACCTGGGGCACTTCACTTCAAATTTTCGTATATCTCTTGATTTATATTTTGTGTAATTTATTTTCAATTGACTTTTCTTTCCCATGGAATCTTTGATGTTTTAGTCATTCTTCCCTATATTTGAATATCATTTACTTTTTTTCCTTTCTTTTTTATGGAGGATATAACCCCAGGGCTAAACTACAAATGTGTCTTTGCCTCCTCCTGTGGGGGGTGGGAGGGACTGTGTTTACCTTTTACTAGCTTGGGTTCCTGTCTTAAGTATCATTAGTGGATTGGAGTTTGAGGAGGAGGTAGGATTGACCCCAGCTAAATTTCAGTCCCTTTTACTCTGGCCCTAATACATTGTTTCCCTAACAAAGTTTCTTTTAAAAAAAAAAAAGTTTGTAATATCTATAAACCAAGGTAAGCTGGATATGGTCAGACAGGAGATGGAAAAACTAAAACGTTGACACATCGGGTGTCAGTCAACGTAAATGAATGAGAACAAATGAATTTAATTCAGGCAATCGTTACATATACTTCTGAGGGCAAGAATCCATTAGAAGTGGAGTGCTCTTCATAGTCAATAAAAGAGTGAGAAAAGCAGTACTGGGTTTTAATCTCAAAAATGACAGAATGAAATCTGTTCAAATCCAAGACGAAGTGTTCAATATCACACAGTAATACCAGTTTATGCTCCAATCACTGTTGCCAAGAAGGCCAAAGTAGATCAGTTCTATAAACATTTAAAACATCTTCTAGAAATATCAGACGCGTACACACACACACACACACGCGCACGCACGCACGCATACACACACAATGTTACTTTCATCATACAGAATTGCAGTGCTAAAGTAGGAAACCAAAAGATAATTGGAAAAACAGGCAAGTTTGGCCTTGGACTACAAAACAAAGTAGGGCAAAGACAATAGAATTTTGTTGCTAATTCACTAAATATGTCATGCTGATTGTTAAACCTGATGAATCAAAATCCAGAATTAAGTTTGTCAGGAGAAATATCAACTGTCTCAGATACCAGATGATACCACTCTGATAGCAGAAAGTGAAGAGAAATTAAGAAGCCAGTTAATGAGAATGAAAGAGGAAAGGGTAAAATCTGGCTTGAAGTTTAACAGGAAAACCTTGACAAATGTTCCCTTTGCCTCTTGGTAAATAGAGGGAGAAGAAATGGAAGCAGTTTTACATTTTATATTTGTGGGCTCAAAGATCACTGCAGATGGTGACTGAAGCCATGATGTTAAAATCAAGACAGCATACTAAAAAGCAGAGACATCATCTTGCTGACATAGGTCCACATAATCAAAAATCTGTTTTTTCCAGCAGTAATTTATGGCTTTTGAATTGTGGTGCTGGAAAATACTCTTAAGAGTCCTTTGAATGGCAAGGAGAGCAAATTAGTCAACACTTAAAGAAATTAATTCTGAGTTTTCACTGAAAGGTCAATATGGAAGCTGAAGCTTAAATACTTTGACCACATGATGAGAAGCAGGGACTTATTAAGAAAAAAACTCTCACATTGGCAAAAATTGAAGGCAAAAGGAAAAAGGGACAGCAGAGGATGAAATGGATAGATAGTTTTACAGAGGCAACAAACATAATCAGACATAATCAGAATAAAGAGACTTTGAGAGGTAATGGAAAACAGAAGACCTGATGTGTTATAATCCATGAAATCATGAAGAGTCAGATACCACTGAATTACTGAACAACAAGTTTCATCTTCTTGTCAATGTCTTCCACATTTTTTCATGGTTGGGGGAGAGCAGAGTACATATCCCGGAAAGATTCGCTGTAATCTCCATAATTTAGGGAATGCCCTGGGCAGAAGGAAGTCTGATTCTCCCCTTCTCAATTTCCTTTCCTCTTTTTCACATATCTAGGCATGGCTAATATATGTTATTTATTGTATGAGGTAGGGTACGTTGACAGATTCCTAGCAACAGTAAAGGGAATCCCTCTGTGGATTCCAGGCACAAGCCTGCTGTGTTCAGTTTGCGAGTCCTAACAGAGTATAGAGGTTAGTAGGGAAGGAACGCTGAGTGAGTACCTTAATATTTAAGTTTTCCAGTTTTATTTCATAAGACAATTACTTTGGTGACCACCATGTTCTTTTGTGCTGTAAATTCAGATATAACTACTTTACATCTGGCACATAACTAACTTGGGGTGAGGGGAGATTTGGGGAGGTTAAGGGTAGCACTGAAAAATCTAACTAATCTAACTTCACCAAACTATCAAAGGAATCACCAACACAAAAATGTTTAAAAACCCTTATTCTAAAGTCGTGAGAAGGGCACTAACCTATCCCCTACTTTTATCTCCCAGGTTCTATCATCTAGAGGCATCTAGTCAGTCTCTTTGCCCCCTTTCTTTCATCCGTCTCAATCAATGATATCTATGCAAATATCATCTTACTATGCATTTTGATTAGATTAGATAAGTAGTGACGAAGTGGAAAGAGTAGAAAAAGCTGCCTTCCCTTTCCTTTATCCACTCACATTCCAAGCCACCTCATTCTACTAAAACTCCAAACTCAGACAGGAAAGTAAGTATATTGGGAACATGAGGCTCACTTGTCCTGTCAACTCAGGAAACATGCCTACTTCATCATGTATGAGTCACCTCATCTCACAGAAGCTCCATTGTCTATGCTTCAGAATCAGATAAAATGATGCCATGACATCTACTCCTACTGTTCTCATTGCTTCCTAACTTGGATTATCTCCTCATTGCATTCACAGTCCATGACCAGACCTTATTCAAGCCCAAAATAACACTAGCTGGCAATGAAGTCTCAGCACAGGTAAATGACTGGAAGGGGTGAGCAAGGTTGAACTTGTCCTTGACCACCATTATTCTCTATTTCAACAGTCCTCAAATTCTTTGGTCTCTTATGTTGCCTCCCTGTGTCCTCTGCCAACCTCTAGACACAAATCAAACAAATGGAATTTATGTTAGCATGTTCATAGCTGCTTGTAGGAGCAAGTTCCAGGAGCAAGTTTTTCATATTGACTTGTAGACCTTTTACATGTAGATTCTTAACCTTACTCAACAATTCTCCCAGCCTTGATAAAGGATAAATATATAAGAATAAATGACTTGGATTCAGATAAAACTACTGGATTATTATAACATGGTGGCTGTTAAGGTCAATAACTTATCTTCCTATTCATCAACGTGATTCAGTTGTCATTATGAATTCTACCCTCTTATCATAGGTATAGACATTGCTCCCTGGTCTGACAGATGACCTGAATAGACCTGACTACCTGAGGAAGATGAATGGCAATTCATGTTAAGTACTTTTTCATTGTTTCCTAGGTAGGAAAATACTTGTGTATAATAATAAGTGAAAAACAGGTCTCTACTATCTAGTTTTGCAACTAATGTCATGCACTGACTTTGGGATTAGTCATTTAACTTTTGTTCTATGAAATGAAAGGATAATCCGATTGACCTATGTACAAGGGCTATTGTGTTGATTACCTTGATTAATTTAGGATTATTCAAAATCCCAATAAGCTAAATCACATGCTAATAGTTATAGCAGGACTTGATTATTAAAATAGAACTAAGAATTGCACATATTGAAACAGAATATTTATCATTAACCATTTAAAAATATAGTGTTACAGAGGAAAATGATTAATTTTTATTTTAAGTAGTATCTTCATTGTGTTTTGTTCATTTGTTTGCTTGTTTTTCTTAGAAATTATGAGTAATATAATTTACATTTACTCCTTGAGCTAATTATAGACTTTCATGCAGGACACAGCAGAAAAGACCCAACCAGAGCCTTGAGAGTTGCCATGGCATCCCACTGAGTTGCGAAGATGTGGGTGCAGCTTCAGTTTAATTCAATAATAGCAGATATTCTGGTGCATGCTCCAAATCTACCTGGGGATTACATCAAAGATCCTCTACAAAAGCTCATAAGGACAGGCTTCATTGGCCAGTCACTGGTTACTTTAATATTTACCAACCATGTCTTTTATTAGTAAGGCACTATGGAAGGTTCAGTGGACACCAGGCTGAAAAATCACATACTCCTTATCCTCAAAGACCTTAAAGTCTAGTAGATGAGAAGAAATGTGTACAGAAATAGTCAGAATACAAGGTAAAATGTGATTAAGTGCATGAAATTATATAAGATTTACATAAGAAATTATTTACATAATTTATATTATATTTGTATATATTTATTTATATTATTTTAAATATACATTATGTACATTTATTTATATATATTTATATAAACTATATGTTTATAAAGTATTTACTTATATATTTATTTATATATATTATATAATTTATATATATATATATTATTTATATAAGAAATTTGAAGGAAAAGGAATCACTTCTGTTCGCAAAGATCAGAGAAAGTACCATTGAAAAGGTTGTACCAAGGAGGTGGTGCCAAGATGGCAGAGTAACAAAGCACTTAGTCAACATCTCACAAAATCCCCTCCAAACAGCTCTAAAATCATGCCTCAAATTTGGGAGTGGCAGAACCAATAAAAGATCGGGCTAACTAATTTTCCAGCACAAGGCAACTAGAAAATTGGTAGGAAAAATCTGTCTCACCTGGCTGGTGGTTGAGCAGACCATGCAGGGTGCTGACAGTAGGCCTTAGAAGCTGTTGCATTAGCAGGAACTCCAGGAACTCTCAGCCTAGGGACAGTGGGAGGGTCAGATAACTAGTTGGAAGAAGCTATCAGGAGACCATTTGCTGGGGCTGGGTTCAGGACCATATTACATTACTCATACACAATTCAGAGGCACAAAATCAGGGCCAACAGATGGAATAGTACTTGCAGCTTCAGGGAAGCAGGTCACAGTTGAAGAACAGAGAGTAGTGTTTATGGTCATGCACAAGAGAGCAGGCTCACTGGCCTCAATTCCAAGAGAAAGAAGAGCACTATCAATTGTGGCTACAAGAGAACGAGGGACCTGATCATAGTCTCAGGGTAAAGAGGAGTATTAGTGCTGGCAGCTTAACAAGGTCCCTCCCTTGATAAAGACAAGATCACAGTCCAAGAGTACAGTAATCATACCTCTTCTTAGGTCATACCACTTTGGAAGCACTGAAAACATATAGACTCCCAGAGTTAGCTCTGAAAACAGCAGTAATAAAAATCTAAAGTTTAGGACAGTGTCTGCTCCACCCCAGAAGATGAGCCCAATTTACCATAAGATTAAGAGTCAAGCAATAGACTAGAAAATTAGCAAACAAAAAAGAATCTGACCATAACAAAAGTAGATAACTATGTCAAAGCATATACAAGCAAAGCCTCAGAGGAAAATGTGAATTGGATCCAAGCCCAACAAGAATTCCTGGAAGAGCTCTAAAAAGATTTTAAAAACCAAATAAGAGAGCTTGGGTAAAGAAATGAGAGTGATCAAAGAAAATTTTGAAAGGTGAGTCAATGACTTGGTAAAAGAGACGCCAAAAAAAAGTGAAGAAAATAAAATCTTACAAAATAGAATTGGTCAAATAATAAAAAGGTTCAAAAATCCACTAAAGAAAAACATTGACTCAAAAAGCAGAATTGGTCAATTAGAAAAAGAGGTTCAAAAATTCACTGAAGAAAAGAATTTCTTAAAAGTTGAATTTATCAAATGTTAAAAGAGGTATAAAAACTCACTGAAGAGAGTAATTCCCTAAAAATTAGAATTGCACAAGTAGAAATTAATGATTCCATGAGACACCATGAATCAGTAAAACAAAATCAAAAGAATGAAAAAATTGAAGTAAATGTGAACTATCTCATTGTAAAAACAACTGACACAGAAAATAGATTGAGGAGAGATGATTTAAGAGTTATTGGACAACCTGAAAGCCATGATCCAAAAACGAGGCTAGACATCATCTCTCAAGAAATTGTCAAGGAAAACTACCCCAATGTCCTCAAATCAGAGGGTAAAATAGAAATGGAAAGAACCCATTAGTCACTTCAAGAAAGATATCCCAAAATGAAAATTCCCAGGAATGTTATAGACAAATTTCAGAGCTCACAGAAGAAAATACTGCAAACATGCAGAAAAACACAATCCAAATATCAAGAAGTCACAGTCATGATAACACAAGATTTGGCAACATTAAAGGATCAGAGGACTTGGAATATCATATTCTGGAAGACAAAGGAGCTAGGATTACAACTAAGAAAAATTTATCTGGTACTCTCAGGGGAAAGTGGATATTTAATGAAATAGAGGGTTTTCAAACATTCCTGGTGAAAAGACAAGAACTGAATAAAAAATCTGACTTTTGAAAACGTAGCATCAAAACTGAACCTTGAAGCAAATTATGCCTGGCAGTGATGGCATAATATTTGCCAGGTTAGGTTTAGGCTGGCGAGATAAGGGGAGTTACTCCTTTTCAACTTCCTGTACCCTAAAGTGGATCAAATAATTCCATACAAGCCACTACTGTTCTAAATAGTATTCACTATTCAGAAACAGGCAGCAGGTCAGGTTTGGCTTTCAGGCTATGGTTTGTTCTACATTCTAATCTAAACATTTCTCCTTAGAGAGAGGAGGGGAGCAAAGGTGAGTAGAGCTACTCAACAGATCTTAAAATGTCTTATTGACACAGTATTCTTAATGATAATTTATAATATTCCAAACAAAGAACATTCTTGAATGAGATTAAAACCAAGTTACAAAGCACAGGATGATGGCTTTTTTCTTTCTTTATTTTTCTTCATCAAACAGAACAATGCTCATGTAATTTTTAGCACAGCCTTGAAGAATCTTTTTCCTAAAACAAGTCCATTTTCCTTTAAGGATTCTCCTTTCAAGCTGGCCAGAGTTGAATTCAAGAAATACTTCCATTAATTACAGCAATCAAAGATTTCCTCTTTCTCTTTATCTTATGATTATCCTAATGCAGCCAAGGCACTGAGAAAAGATGTGGTCTTCGGTAGAAAGGTTTCCTTTCTTTTGTCTAGTTACTACTGTACTTCAAGGAAGAGAAAGTGTAGGAGGACATTGTTTCAGAACTGATTGTTAAATAAGGCATAAAGTTTTTCTCTCTGAGATTAGTTGAAAAGACTCATTAGAAATCATCTTAAGTACTTTCTTAATTTTTTTTTTTTTAAGTGGAGAGTTTGCTTTGTCTCTTTCCACACCTACAAAAAAGTGCTCTTTTTATCCACATTTTATAGATGAGGAAACTAAGACTGAGATCACTTCAAGGGATTTGTCCACAGTCACGCAACTAGGTACTTGGCAGTGCTTACAAGCTTTAATTGCAGATCTTCCTAACTTCAAGTCCACAGTTCTATGCACTATGCTTCCTAGCTTCTTCAAAACTCTGAAAGCAAATATACTGTCAAGAAATTGAAACTGAGTATCAGGTACACTTCTTCAGAGTATCAATCTATAGATGAGTTACTTCCTTGTTCAGCTGAGCAACTTCTTTGGTGAGCATGGTATCAACGTGGTCAATCTGCTTTGTAGGTAGGTCAAACTTCTGACTGCTGTGCTGGGTCATCACCTAACTCAGTTGCTACTACTAATGACTCCAGTTGTCCTTGAAATTTTTGATGGTTTTGATGGATCTTCTAGTGTCATGAGTCAGTCTCCTGGGCTCTCTCATTCAGGATTCTTGTTCATTCAAAAGCCACCAGGGAAAAAAGTGAGAGATCATTTGATCGTACCTTTTGGTTGCACACTCTCTAATAGCTTCACCTCTCCTAAGTCATCATGTGATCAGTCCTTAAAGAGCCTGGGCCAACCAGAAGACTTTTCATCATGCCATAGTACCAATGCCTTACTTGCTCACCACATTTCCACTGGAACCAAGCAGAAAATATTGAGCATCCTCTGAATGACTAATCAAGAAGACAAAATCTAAGTATTCTCTCTGGACTTGAACCTCATTGGGGAAAGTATATAGTACCTACAAAAAAGAACCTGACCATAACAAGTAACTATGATGACAGAGAAGATCAAGACAAACCCAGAAGAAGATAACTATGTCAAAGCAGCTACAAATAAAGCCTCAAAAGAAAATGTGAATTGGATCCAAGGCCAACAAGAATTCTGAGAAGAGCTCTAAAAAGATTTTTAAAACCAAATAAGAGAGGTTGGGAAAAGAAATGAGTCATGAAAGAAAATTATGTGCTAAGTGATCTATAAATATCTCATTTGATCCTCACAACTCTGTGAGATGGGTACTATCATTGTCCTCACTTGACAGTGGAGAGGCCTGAGGCTAAAACAGAGGTTAAATGAATTGCCCAGAGTCACTCAGCTAGCAAGCCTCTGAGAACAGATTGGAACTCAACTCTTTCTGACTCCAGGTCAAGTGTTCATTGGCAGGCCCTTTATTAGAATCAAAATGTGTTAAAACTGTCCTCAAGTTTTAATTAACAGAGGTGACTAAGGTTCAAGCTAGTGATATGATTTCCTGATCCTTTGAATACAAAAAAATCAGAAAGAGTTCCAACTGGGCTTGACATTTGACCATTTGAACACCATGAGCTATTCAGAAACAGAGGAGCTGCACTCTGCTAAATCAATGAGGTATCCTCCCTTCAAATCTATCTCCCTTTTATGGCTAAATAAATCCTTTTGTTTTTTTTTCAGATACCTATGAGTATTTCATTCCATTCTATCATATAGATCTGGAATGAACAGATGAGCCTGATTATACAACAGAGGTATTCTGTGTCTTCTCTTTACTCGTGTCCCTTGGTATAGTTCCTTTATGGCAAAGCTAGATACAGACCCCTCTTACACTCTTAGAAGGGGTGATTGGGCTCTATTTAGTCCTGATGTCAATTTCCTGGCCTCTTGGTGCTGGGTTCCATCTCCCCTGGGTGTATATGCATACAGATCTGACAGTTTTTAGTCCCATCCCAATCTGGATTGCGTGAATTCAAACAATGCTCATTTCAGTGCCCTCCACGGTATCTCAGGCCACAGTGCTTCTATGGCTTCTTCAGAAGTGTCTTAGGCTACAGTGTCCCAGAAACCTGTTAGACAGAACAGTCCTTTCTCCATAGTTTAAAATGGTTTAAGAACTATGGGTTTCAACCACCTTGAAGGTTCCTCTTAGAAAGTTACAGGCATCAGATGCCAGGAAAATCTCTGGTCTTCACCAACAGGTTTGTAACATGTTAACCTATGCTATCATTGGCTTTTATGATGGGATTTATTTCACAGTGATCTCAGGATTTTGGTTATCTTTGTGTGCAATTCTTGGGTTAGATAAAGGTGCATATTATAGTTTCTCATTGGATTTCTTAATTTGACCTGGTACCCTCTCTGGAAATTTGCTAGACTGCACCTATTTGCCACTGTTCACAGAGCCCTCTCGGCTTCTCTTCAGGCCATCCCAGTATTGGCATAGGGAATGACAGACAAATATACAGCTACAGGAGAGGACTTAAAATGGGGCAACAGTGAATACATCAGTTTGACTGGACAATAGAGTACGTACTGGAGAACAGCATAAAAAAAGTCTAGAAAATAAACTGCATGGGGCCTTGAAAATCAAGCTAATGAGTTTGCTTTTTGGTAGGTAAAGATTTCGAAGTAGAGGAGGGACATGATTGGATCTATGCCTTCTAAACATTATTTGGCTAGTCATCTGAAGGATGGATAGATCAGAGATTCTTAACCATTTTGTATCAGAGACCCCTTTGGCAGTCTAGTGAAGGTAGAATAATGGTTTTAAATCCATAAAACAAAATACCTATGATTACATACGAAACCAATATTGAAAGTCATCAAAATAATTTTTTTTAAAGTGTACTAACTTCAAGTTAAGAAATCCTGGGTTAGAGAGGAGAGACCAGAGGCTGGACAGCTACTTAGGAAGCAATAACATAGGCAAAAGCTAATGAAGGCTTGAACTATAACAGTAAACGAACATGAGATACTAAAGAGATTTATCATGAAGAGAGATGAGTTGAAGAGGATAGCAAGGTTTTAAGTCTATATAAATAGGATGGCATTAAAAGAAATACAAGTTAGAAAGAACAATTACATTTGGATGCAAGAGAGGGTAAAATAAAATGATGGGTTCAGTTTGTAGTTTGAGATGATAGTGAAATATTTGGGTGGAAATACCCAGCAGTAAATTAGAAATGCATCTTCTAACACAGTACTAGGCACATGGCCAGTGATTACTAAATAAGTTTAAAATGATTGACTGGAGCTTGTGGGAGATGCTTGAGGCTGGAGAAATAAATTTTGAAGTTATCTATATAGAGGTGATAATGGAAGGCATAAGAAGTAATGAATTTGCCAAGGTAGTGTCTGTATCAGAGAACATTTCAAGACAGGTTTCTAGACTTACCTGGATTATCCAGATGAATCCTCAATAATCAAGAACCCTCATCTGTGTTTCAAGGGTGTATTTCTCAGCCTTGTCTTTGATGGAAAAGCATTCTTGGTCTCAACAAAATTCCAATCTGTTACCAGCTATGGTTTTCAGTTTTTGATGGAAATTGAAAAATTCTTATACTAGAAGGGGTTTTTTAAAAATTAATGATATTCTTGCCAAATATTGAGATTGATATATTTTATAAGACATACCAGCATAGAAATTAATGAAATAATGGTGTTTCTTCATTCAAAATGCAGAAGTTCTTGACTTTCAAAGCTCTTCCCCAAACTTAAAAAAAATCAGAAAATAAAATATGCCTAGCAAAAAACTTACATGTAGAAATTTTTTTAGTCCAAAGTAAACTTATACTAAGAACAAGTAATCTCACATAGAGAACAATGAAAATAACATTTCAAAGAACAAGTAAGTAATTCTGAAGCAATACAAGTATTTGGACTTCAGGAATAAAGCTGACAATACAGCCCAATGCCATCCAGACAAAATAAATAGTCACTTCTCTATTTGCCTCTCTGTGTGTGTGGTGCTATGTAGTCAACTGCATTACACAGTTGAGATGTTTTTTCCTTGTCCTCCATGAATTTATAATATAAAAACAAAACCAATGACACAGAATGTCCTAGAATACTCAACCAACTATACCCCCACATATTTTTGTCTGACTCATGGCTTCCTTATACCCCCAGATTCCGGGGCAACTTCTTTAGGATCAAGCAGAACAAATTGCATTTCTCCCCCATAAGAAAGCCATTCAACTACTCAAAGACTGCTTTCACATCTTCCATGAGTCTTATTTTTTCTGGGCTAAATATACTTATTAAAAATCCTTATTTCTTCAATCAATCCACATACACTATGAGTTCATGCTCCTTCACCATTCTACTTGCTTTCCTTTGGATGTTCTCCAACTTATAAATGCCAGCTTTTTCTGAGGGTGAAAATTTCCTTCCCCTCCTATCTCTCCTCTCCTAATCAGATAATTCTACCATCCCAAAGTTCATATTGTTCTCTGATGTCCTGTTACAGTGGGTCCTCTGGAATTTTTATTTCATTGTAAACAAACTATCTCTTCACACTCTTTTCATCTGCTTAGGCTACACACAATCTGTCTTCAAAAGACACCAAATCCCTGAATTCTCTCTTCAGGACTAGGATATCTATCTTTTATAACTCCCCAAATATTTGGACCAAGAAGAGTAGTTATATTTCCTATTCCTCACTTCCATCTCTAGACTGTTCTCTAAGGTTCATTCACTTAATTTGTCTTTTTCATAAAATCCAACTCAAAATTTCAAATATCCACCCATCACTCTACTAATCAAATTCCAAGTTATTCTCTTTGCTAAAGTCTACTTCCCTGCCTTCCTCGCTATCTTAACCCAAATCTTATGCTTGATGATGGCAATATTCATAAATGTTCATTTCTCTCTTTCTGATATCCTGCCCTTCTAGTTCATCACATCCCATTTCAGGTCTGATTGAAGTCACACAGAGAGTAGTCACATATTTGATCTGGGCTTCATTCATAAACCACACCACAACTATAGAATTCTTCTCCAGTTACTACCACTTATCCTTCAGTCTCTCCTATTTCATCACTCTTTTACATATTCTTCATCCTTACTCTGATCTCCTGTATCTCCCCTCCTCAAATGTGCTCTGACCTCCTTTTCTCCTTTCACAGACTTGAACTTATGGTTGACTGGTTCACCTGTACACTAACCTTGAGTTCTTTACTCTATTGTCATCACCAGTCATTTCAAATTCCAATCTTGGGTTACATTGACCATTCCATCTTCTTGCTGTCTGTTTCCTTGTCGATGAATACTCTTAAAGAAAGTTACAAGCCAACTGGGTTTACAGACAATTTATCTTATTTGTCATTCAACTGGGCCCTCACTGTCACACAGCAAATTTTTTATCTTTTTCCTGATTGACTATCACATTTCCTTTGGTGGCTATTTCAATCCAACTGTTTTTTCCTCATCTTCTTTCTCATCTGTTTACTGAAAAACATAAAGACCATTTATGACAACACTTAAAAGATCTGTTCATTGTGTCTCATTCTTTCCTCCTTTTTGAAGACAAGTCTTCTTCCAAGACTTTTCTGTTTCTTCAAGGATTTTGCTCCCTGGATTATTACCTCCCTCTACAACAACAGCTAGATGGCACATTAGATATAACATTGAAACAAGAAGATCTGAGGTCAAATCCACTTTCAGACACTGAGTAAGGTGCAACTTCGGACAATTCAGTTAATCTCTAATTTCCTCAACTGTAAAATGGGAGTAAATTATAGACTCACTTCCTAGAGTTGTTATGAGATTCAAATAAGATATTTGTAAAACTCTTAGCACAGAACCTGGAACAAAGTAGGACTATATACATTAAACAATATTTCAACTCCTACTATCAGGGAGTTTACATTTCATCCCCTTGTCTCCACTCACTCTCTAATCCAGTTCAAATTCTCATTTTCACTTACTTGGATTATTGTAACTATCTCTGTGTGGTCTCTCTATCTTCTTACTTTATCATTTCCAATAAAACTTCTATACAACCTCTAAATTGATATTCCTAAAACACAGATTCAGAAATTAATCAGAAGCATGCCATCTTCAAAATATGTACAATATGTAATTCTTGTGGCCCTCTCACCTTCAAGAAGCAGTAGGTTGGGGGTGTCTTCTCATATCTCTTCATTTAAGTCATGTAAGATCTATATAATTTGGTTATATTGACTTTTGATATTTTGGTGGGTTGCTATTCTTTCCATTTATATTGTTGTGACTATTATGTATACCATTTTCCTTGCTCTACCTACTTCACTCTGCATCAGTTCACATAGATCTTTCATCCATGCTTCTATATATTCATCACATATATAATTTATTACATAATAGTAACATGCCATTACATTTATGAATCACAATTTGTTTAGCCACATCTTAATTGATGAGTATCTATTTTGTTTCTAATTTTTCACAAGCACAAAAAAATACTGTTATAAATATTTTGGAACATTTTTCTTGTCAATGACTTCCTTCCAAGCTCAATAACTGAGTTTCTGGCTCAAAAGATATGGGTATTTTAGTCATTTTATTTGCATAATTCAAAATTGTTTTCCAAAATGGTTGTGCCATTTCATAGCTCCACCAACATGTATTAGTATTTCTATATTCCTGCAACTCCTCCAGCATTAACTGTTGGCATTTTTGTCATATTTGCCAATTTGCAGCGTATGAGATGAAACCTCAAGATTTTTTTATTTGCATTTCCCTAATTATTAGTGATTTGGAGTTTCTTTTTCACTTGGTTGTGAATACTTTGCAGTTCTTTTGAGAACTACTTCTTTATCCTTTGGTAATTTATCTATTGGAGAATAGATATTAATTGTATCTATGTTTATTATCTTATATATCAAAACCTTATCAGAGAAATTTGATATAAAGTTGGGTTTGGGAGGGGTGCTGTTTTGTTGACACTTGACTATTTCATTTCTTATCCTGGATGTATTAGTGTTGTTCGCTCAAAAGCTTTTCAGTTTTAAGTTCCTCTTTTGTTGTAAGAACAGTATTACATTCTTTCTATTACTTTAATCTTTTTTTAAGGTAGTTCTATTCCTACTGGCTCCCTTCCCTTCACCCCTAATCCCCTCCTCTTATTTGACATCTCCCCTTATTCTTCTCCCTTTCAGCTAGTACTGTTCTATTTCAGTAGCTGATTATTAGAGTATACTATATCTAGATGATCCACCTATTTTTCTACTCACATCTATCTTTTTTTGTATTTTAATTCCTTTGAAATGGCATCCCCAATTAATGAAACCATGATCATCAATCACAGTAAAGAACACTGCCTTTTTAAAAAGATCTTCAAAGTATTTTTCTATTTCATGATGATAAATAGCTTTCCAATTCTACTTTTTGACTGTGAAAGAGCACTTTACAGAAAGATGCATTGTGGCGTTGTGTGCAGATACTATTATCACTTTGGGGCAAATAATGTTCAACTACTCTGTGGAATTTTTTTTTAAAGCTATTCAGTAAGAGCACAGCATCTCATGCATGGTTTTCTTATAGTTGTTTTCATACTAATACTTGCAGTTATGACTCTCTTTTAGAGATATTGCAGAACTGGAAGTACCTTTCTTATTAGCGTGTATGGGATAGGGAGACTATCCAAGTGGGATGATTTGTCAACTTTAACAAGTTATCTTTTTTTTTTTTTTACAAGGAACTGTTCTATGGTGAAGGATATGTTGAGAAACTATTGTAAGGGAGAGGGGAAAGACAAAGAAACAGAATGGGAATGGAGAGACAGAGACAGAGACAGAGAAAGTGAGAGATGTAGGTCCATATAGACAGACAGGCACACAGATTGAAAGAGTTAATAGTTGAGTCTAGTTTTTAAAAACACTTAACAAAATCTTTATGAAAATAATGAAATCAATAAAAATATTACTTTTCAAAAAGGAAATAAGAAGAGGGCAATGGCATTGTGGCACTCATTAATGGTACTGGACCTTTCTTGGCCATGCTCATTAATTTACCTCCATGTATTATATCAGAAAGTTTAATTTCCATCTCTCCTACTATGGGACTATAGGTGAATCTCTAAAATTCTTTGAGCCTCAGTTCTTTCATCTGTAAAACTGAAATAATAATACCTGTAATATCTTCTTTACAGAGTTGTTGTAAGGCTCTTATAGTACAATATATAGAAATTCATCATCAACAACACCATCGTCGTCATCATCTGGGACTTTTCTTGGTAAAGTATTTTTCCCTGTCAACCTTTCTCTACATTTCTTCCTTTTCAGTTTGGTCTTTTCCTATAGCACTGGTATTATTTCCTTGTTGTTCTCTTGGATATAAGTGTGTGTGTCCAATATTGGCTTTGCTCTTTAAAGTACTCAAAAAATGAAAGCCTGAGATTTGGAAAGCAGTATCTTTTTTGGTCAATGATAAAAATGGAACACTCAATTGTTTTCATCTGTTTTATAGATCTGTAAATCCTCTAAAAGTTAAACATTACCCTAGTCTAAACCATAATTCTCAATTGAAGAAATTTCTGTTCGAAAGTGAGTGTCATAACAGGTTTGCCCAGTTGAAAGAAGAATCTACACAAACAAAACAAAACAAAGAAAACCCAACCAAAATACAAAATCTACCATATTATTCTCTCATTTGTTTATAAAAAAAAGAAAAGAAAAAACCAACTAATATAAAAATAGTAAGTTGGATGAAAATAAGGGAAAAATCATTGCAGGTAGACTGTTTCTGCAAGACTGGGGACAGAGAGAATGTGAGTACTTTTATTTATAGCAATGCCTTATAGACAAAGAGCTCTAGAGCAGGTACTGAGAGATCTGAGTCTATCCCCGAGTCTGCCACTAATGCCTTGTGTGCCCCTCGGGCAGAACACTTAAAATCTTTTATCTTGGTTTACTCTATGGGCAAATTGGGATAATATATACCCCTTAGCAATTTCACAGTAACTTTGTGATGCCAGCCTTTATGTGATTATATGTGTGGGGTGAATGTTTTGAGCTTCTGGCAGTGAGGGACGACATAAATATTATTTGAACATTCCAAAGATTTTTGTCTTTTGAAACTGACAAGTATCCCTTCTCTGAAGTTCTTTATCTTTATTCCCTGGGCAAAATTACATAGTAGCTATCCCTTTCACAGAAATCGACCTCAGTTAGTGTAGCAATGATTCCATTATTTGTCCTTATAAAGTTATTAGGGCAGCAATGGATAAAGGGTTGGATTTCCTTTGTGTTTAAATATGATATCAATATTGATAAATCATTCTATATTCCCAGCCCTAGCCTCTCTCTTGAATTCCATTTGAACATCACAAACTATCCACTGGACTTTTCAAACTGGATATCCTATATGCATCTCAAACTCAACATATTTAAAACCAAACTTACTATCTTTATTTCCAAACTCACCCCTTTCTGAACTTCTTTTTTATTTAAAATTTATTATTTATTTTTAACATTCTTTTCTTTTTTGAAGTTTGAGCTCCAAATCTCTCCCTATCTCCCACACTCTCCCACACTGAAGAAATATTATAATATTATATATATATATATATATATTTATATCCTTTGTTAAATCAAGTAGCACATATTTTCCTATTAGTCATATCATGAAAGAAAGAAACAAAACAATAAGAAAATAATACTTCAATTTGCACTCAGAATTCATCAGTTCTCGCTCTGGAGGTAATCATTTTTCAATCACAAATCCTTTGGAACTGTCTTGGAATATTGTATTGATCAGAATAGCTGTGTTTTTACAGTTGATTATCATTACAACATGGCTCCCACTATGTACAATGATCTCACAATTCTTTTCAATTTACTCTGCAATCGTTCATATAGATCTTGCCATGTTTCTCTGAAACCATTCACCTCATCATTTCCAATAGCGCAATACTACTCCATTATAATCATATGAGAGGAAAACTAATATTGGACTTTGTTGTTCATTTATTTCAGTCATGACCAACTCATCATTATCCTGTTTGGGGTTTGGTTGACAGAGATAATGGAGTGATTTGCTTTTCCTTCTCCACGTCATTTTACATATGAAAAAACTGAGGCAAATAGAGTAAAGTGACTTGCCCAGGATCATTCAGTTAGTAAATGTCTGAGGTTGGAGACCAACTCATGAAGATAAGATTTTTTGAAGGCAAGCCCAATGTTCTATCTATTGCCTCTCCCAGTTGCCCAGTATTGTACTATATTTAATATTAATCTATAATACATTATTTTCTGCTAAAACCCCCATATGTTAACCTAGCTGAAGAGACCTCTCACAAAACTAGCTGAAGAATGTAATTACTCAGAGCCCCCAACGCATCTACCTGAGCAGAGACCTTTGCTTTTGTTTACTCTGTAAAAAGAAGTCAGCCTGAGTTAGGTCCTCTCTCAGGGACATATACTTTTGTCCTTGTAATTTATTGCAATATTATTGCTAGCTTAAAAAGTTAGAGAAAAGGCAAATACATCAGAGTTCTCCCCCTCCAAATATCTTTAAATAATGACTACACAAATTCTAGAGTGGCAGAACTAACAAAAAGATGAAGTAAAACAGTTTTCCAGCCCAAGACAACTTGGAAACCAGCAGGCAAGGTTTGTTGCACCAGGGAGAGAGAGGAGCACAGTGCTCCAGCACAAACTAGATCCCATGAAACCAGGAGCAGGCTTTGGAGCAACTGAATCACAAGCAGCAGTGGCAGTTTCCATATCTCTAAGTCTGCTTATAGTAAGGAGATTAGACAGAAGGAGATTTAAAGGGGTCCCTTTGCTGCCACCAGGGAAAGGATTCTGCTGCATTGCCTATATTTGGATGTGGGTTCCAGTCCTGAGTCTTCGTCCAAGTGGGAGCACAGCAGAGCTTGCAACTGCCATGGAGCAGGGATCCTGGTCACAAGTTCTGAAGTTGAAAAGAGTACTTGTGGTTGTTCACAAACCCAGTATACAGCAAATAAAGTATAGTAAATGCATCTTTCCCTACATGAAAGTTTTCCAAATTTCTTTGGCTTACCACCTCCTTTTAAAAAACATTACTCAGTACCCACCTGGCAATCTATTTTCTTTGACCTTTTAACAGTTTTTGTTTTTTGAATTTATATCATTTCAAAAAATACAATATTTTTAAATGACACATCTTGTGTTTAATAATTTATTGTAAATTTGTGGGGGTTTTTATGCATTGAAATTTTGATGATACAGTGTTGCATGATGTAACTGTATAGTACACTTGTAAGCAAATCATTACCTGCACATACTCCTGCCTATGCATGCCAAACTTCTGACAATACACCACATCCTCACCTGCCAACACTTGCCTGTTTAGACCTGTCCTGGACTTATCAGTAATAGCTTGCATTTTGTGTGTTCATTTGGAAAATAATGTAATAACTACAGCTTTAACTCTGTTACACAACAGATGAAACATATATGAAATTTTTCAAAATTTTTTCTTTCTTTATACTTCTCCTGCCCCCTTATTTATATTCAATTCTATCCAATTGTACCTGAAGCTACTACCACCCTTCTGGATTCCAGTGCTCCACAAGGGGCAATATCACCCACTTTGGGAACCTATGCACCTAGATCATACCACCTAGAAGAATGAAAAACTTACAGCTCCCTAGAATTGCATCTGAAAACAGCTGCACAAAAAACCTGAAGCTTGGGGCAGCATCCTCTCAACTCGGGAATCAGAGTCACACTTTAGCATAGAGTTAAAAGTCAAGACATAAGCTGAAAAATAAGAAAAAAACAGAAAAAAAAACATGACCATAGAAAGTTACTATGGTGACAAGGAAGACCAAAACATACAGAAGACAACAAAGTCAAAATTCCTGTATCCAAAGCCTCAAAGAAAAAATAGGATTTGGCCTCAGGCCATGGAAGAGCTCAAACAGGATTTCAAAAACTAGGTAAGAAAGGTAGAGGAAAAATTGGGAAAAGAAATGAGAATGATGCAAGAAAATCATGAGGAAAAAGTTGAAAACTTGATAAAGGAGGCTCAAAAAACACTGAAGAAAATAACAATTTAAAAAACAAAATAGACTAAATGGTAAAAGAGGCACAAAAATCCAATGAAGAGAAGAATGTCTTTTAAAGAAGAAACAGATAAATGGGAACAAAAACAAAAACTCACTGAACAGAACTCATTAAAAAATAGAATTAGCTAAATAGAAAAAGAAGTTCAAAAACTCACTGAAGAAAATAATTCCTTAAGTGAAAATTGAGCAAGTGGAAGCTAATATTTTATGAGACATCAAGAAACAATTAAACAAAATGAAAAGAATAAAAAAAGAGAAGAAAATGTGAAATAGATCACTGGAAAAACAACTTACCTGGAAAAGAGATCCAGGAGAGATAATTTAAGAATTATTTGGAGGATCCTTGGAAGGGAGTGGAATGAGTCAGAAATTTCCAAACTCTCCAGAATTCCCCCACAAATAAGAAAAAAAAATACTGCCTCAAGGCAAACATAGAGCAGTAACGATAAATAAGAATGGGGTAGAACAGTCATCCTCCTGGGACAATCTCAGAAGATCTGAAGAAAAATTCCAGGATGAAGTCTGGGCATTGCAAAGTATAAACACTTTCAAGGTAGTTCCAATTAAACTACAAGCAACAAACCCTGGGGTGAACTGGGTGGGAAGGTTGCCTTGGCCCCAGGTACAGGAACTTTTATCCTTGGGACAGTGAAGGGAGTTAGGCATCTGAGCCAAGGAAGACAGAGGGAACCTCTACTGACAAGGAATGCCACACTCAGATGTGCTGTTGAAACATGACTCTGGGTGAAAAGGAACCAGCACACCCCTGGTAAATGCAGGGATATGGGCACTTACTGGAGGCTGGAGGTTTTGGTTTCAGTTCCAGGCTAGCGGGGAGAACTAAAGGAGGATCTGATGCCAGAAGCACCATACCCCATACCCTAGGGCTGGAGGTGCTTACAAAAAATAAACTATTGTAAATAAAAAAATTGTGTAGGCAAAGGAGAAGAATATGACCACAGAAAGTTACTATGAAAATAGAGAAGACCTTGGTTCATCTTCAGAGGAGGATACTGAAGCAAAGAAACCCTCTTCTACTCCAAAGAGTAATGTCAAGAGGTCACCTGCCCAAAAGAATTCATAGAAAAACTTTTAAAAGACTTTTAAAATCAACTGAGAGAGATTGAGGAAAAATTAAAAAACAAACATCAATCCAAGAAAAACAAGATTTTGAAAAGAAAGTCAACCAATTAGAAAAGGAGATCCAGAATATTAAGGAAGAAAATGACTCCTCGAAAATTAGAATTGGTCAAGGGGAAGCCAGTGAAGTCATAAGAGACCAAGAAACAATAATATGAAATATAAAGAATGCAAAAAATACAAGAGAATATGAAACATCTCATAAGAAAAACAACTGATCTGAAGAACAGATCAAGAAGAGGAAATATAAGAATAATTGAACTACCTGAAAACTGGGATAAAAAAAAGAATTTTGATACAATAATACAAGAAATAATTAAAGAATATTGTCCTTAAGTATTAGAACAAGAGGGGAAAGTAGAAATAAAAAAATTCCACTGATAGTCACCTAAAAGAGATCCTGCAAAGAAAATTCACAGAAATATCACAGTCAAATTCCAAAATCCCCAGGTCATGGATCAAATATTACAAGCAACAAGAAAAAAGAAAAACAATTTAAATATAGTGGTACCATAATTATAATTACAAAAGACCTGGCAAAAGCATATCAAAGAGCAAAAGAACAGGAGTTCTGACCAAAAATATCATACCCAGAAAAGCTAAGTATAATCCTGAATGAAAAAAAAACAGTTGATGAATTGTGAGACTTTCAGGACGTTGTTTAAAAAAAACCTGAACTTAATAGAACATTTGGTCTGCAACAACCAAGAGAAATATGATGTTCCTTTTTTTATGAGGAGATGCAAAATGTATGTCTAAGAGGTTGCTAGTAACTGAATAGTTTATAAGAAAGATTGGTATAGGCCTGAGGAAGATATTATTTTTAAAATTAAAACCATTTAGGATCAGCTAAAAAGAGTATTTATCTTATATAAATGAGATGCAAGAGGAAGATCTAACAGAGAGGAATCAGATGAGGGAGGAGAGCCAATAGTTCTGAAAACCTAATTTCACTGGAAATGAGCTCAAGAGGGAAAAATACATATATATCTGAAAGAGTATAAAATTCTTCCAAATTCAGAAATAAACAAAATGTTAAAGGAATAGGGAGGGGGAGAAAGGATGAAGAAGGAATCTTTAGGGGAAAGAGTGAGGAAATAGTTTTAAAGGATGGTGATGGCAATCAAATTGAGATATTTTGCAGGTTTTGTTCTACTAAAAGTGCCTCTGATTGAATAACGTGATTAAAGAAGATCTTTCCTACTCATTGGTGGGCCTGCCCATTGTAAGAGTCTTGATTAGGGGAGCTGTTTTGTAGGAAGGTACTAATTACTTTTTGTTTTTTCTATTGTGGCACTGGACAAAGGGCTGTGATGCCCTGTGGCTCTGAAAAAAAAGTGTGTAAATACTCTGAGGATGAGTTATTACTTTAGGGTTTAGTTTTTATAAGAAGGTTTGAAAGCCAAATGAGGACTCTGGGAAGCCACTTTAAGGAGCCCCCCAGCTTTGAAAACCCATATGTTAGTGCATCCCTCTCTGGTAACTATGGTCAGATTGTTGGACTGTCTGTTGAATTCAGGCAGAGGAGGCCATGTCTGCTGATCTTTGATTTTTCTGTATTTTCTTTGAAGTGCAGGATGCTGACTCCCCTAAATTAGGTGAATAATACATGTGCTTGGTTAAAGGAATGATACATATGCTTGATTAAAATGATTGCTAACACCTCAAAAGTTGACTTTCCTTTAATGAATGCAGATCTAAGAACCTGTGATAGCAGGAGTCCTGTGTATGTTGGGGTGCTTACTGATATAAAGGGAATGGAAGAATATTTAGATTAACAGAAATTGGAGAATAAGGGAAGGATCCTTGGAGAGGGGTAGGTTAGGTAATAAGAGGGCAAAGTAGCAGGTAGAAGTAAAGTAGAGAGTCAAGGAAGATAGCAAATAAGAGATATACAAAAATATAAATGAGATAGGGACTAGAATTTGCTAGAGGAAAAGGAGCAAGGGTATTTCTGACAAAGTTAAGTCTTATATAATCAAAAGAGAAAAATAGGGAAAATACGGAAACTATACTGTGTCCGCTATATTCACCATTGCTGTTTTGGACTGTTTAAAGTAACTAGACAGTATAAGGTTTGGATATTGCTGTGATGTAGGAAATGACAAATTGGTGGACTTGGAAAAATATGAAAAGACTTCAACTTACGAAGGAAGAGGTTATCCACTCTCAGAGAAACAGAGGACAGATAAGTATAGTATGGTCTTATATAAAGGCATATGAATCTATGTGTGTACATATGAATATGATTATAGATATCTAAATATATGTATATGTGAGTATATGTATATATAGGTATCTATATGAAGATGTATATATGTATATATTTTTGTGGTATGTCAATATCTGTATGCATGCTTGTATGTGTCTATAATAGCAAGTACCCCAACATACATGGGAGGGCCTGTTGTACAGATTCTTAGATCTCCTTTTCTAAAAGGAAAGCAACTTTTGAGGGGGTCAACAATCTATCTTAATCAAGCACATATATCATTCATTTAATTCAGGGGAAAAAGTCAGCACCCCAAACTTTAGAGAAAATGCAAACAGAGAAATAAAGATCAACAGACAGGGCTTCAATGTCTGACCATGAGGAATACATTCATCACAAATCAACAGACAGATTCAACTGTCTGTCCATAAATACATATTTACCAGAGAGAGAAGTACTAATATCTGGGTTTCAAAGCCAGGGGCCTCCTTAGTGGCTTCCCAGAGTCTTATCTGGCACACAAACTTTCTTTCAAAAACTGACCGCAAAGTAAAACCTCAACTGAGAGTATTTATTCATTTTCCAGAGCCAGAGGGAATCACAACCCTTCAGAACCAGTGCCTCATTAGAAATTAACAAAAGGTCTGGGCTTTCCTACAAAACAAATCTCCCCTTATCAAATTTTCCTTAATGGGCAGGGCCATTAATGGGTGGGAAAAATATTTAACTATCATAATTACCATTATAGTGTATATGTGTGTGTGTGTGTGTGTATTCATGTATCTGTGCTTAATTGTTGCCTTCTGGTGGCAGGAGGAAGGTGGGAGAAAGGAACAGTAAAAAGTGCCCTGCAGAGAGAACTTACAAGAAAGCAAAGAAAACATGTACAGCTCTCAACACAATATATAGTATTTATTACATAGGCTTCCTTGAAATGGAAATTTATTGCTGTATCTTTTGAATCCTCTCTCACATTCTGCTATGTACCTGCTATGTACCTGGCATTTTTTTTCTTCTTTTATATTATTTTAGTTATTGGACTGCCTGAAATTCACAATCAAAGAAAGAGCCTAGACATCATTTTTCAAGAAATTATCAAGGAAAACTGCCCTAATATTCTAGAACCAGAGAAATTGAAATAATCCAGTGATCACCTGATGAAGAGATCCCTAAATGAAAGCTCCCAAGAATATCATAACCAAATTCCAAACCTCCAAGATCAAGGAGAAAATACTGCAAACAGCCAAAAAAGAGCATTAAAGAATCAGAGGACTTGGAATGTGACATTCTAGAGAGTAAAAGAGCTAGAATTACGGCAGAGCCAAGATGGCGGAGTAGAAAGACTCACATTTGCTAGCTCCAAACCCACAGCCCATGGATTTCCTCTAAAAAGAACTCCTGACAAATTCTGGAAGACTGGAAGCCATGCAGAAACACAGTGAAGGAGATTTCCACTGCAGAGAGCCTTGAAAAACCCACCACAAAGGTCCATCAAGCCCCAGACGGGAGCAGAGCCCTGTCCTGTGGACCCCTCCCCTGCCCTGCCCCGGCCGCAGGGCAATGAGAGGAGCAAGCAGATCCCAGTAGGCTTCAGGGCCAGGAATCTCCAGCAGCCGCGAAGGTCCCTCCACCCACAGACTCACAGGTCAGTGAGAGAGACGGGCTGAGAGGGGAGCGGGGTATCTCCAAGACTCGGACCCCCTCGGGAGGCAGCCACCGTGGCCGAGGCATAGGAAGCTCGGCCAGAGGCTCCCAGAGCAGGCAGGAGCTCCATAGCAGCTCCATTACTAAAGATCTCTGCATAAACCCCCTGAGGGAACTGAGCCTGGGAGGCAGCCCTGCCCCCACCTGACCACCAGCAGATAAGCTCCCATTGAAGAGCAGTCAGGCCTGCCGCCAAAAGCCCTGAGGCTGGGGAGCAGCATTTGAATCTCAGACCCCAAACACTAGCTGGGCAGACCTAGGCCTGGGGTGGAGAGGACTCTCAGAAGTCAAGTAACTGGCTGGGAGCATTTGAAATGCCCAGAAAAGGGAAAAAAACTAAGACCATAGAAGGTTATTTTCTTGAGAAGATGATTCTGCCATTCCTCTCTGACGACGACGAAGAGATATGCTTACCATCAGGTAAAGACATAGGAGTCAAAGCCTCTGTATGCCAAATATCTGAAATAAATACCCCATGAGCTCAGGCCATGGAGGAGCTCAAAAAGAATTTTGAAATCAAGTTAGACAGGTGGAGGAAAAACTGGGAAGAGAAATGAGAGAGATGCAAGAAAAGCATGAAAAACAGGTCAATACCTTAATAAAGGAGACCCAAAAAAATGCTGAAGAAAATAGATTAACTCAATTGGCAAAAGAGGCGCAAAAAGCCAATGAGGAGAAGAATGCTTTAAAAAGCAGAATTAGCCAAGTGGAAAAAGAGGTGCAAAGGCTCACTGAAGAAAATAGTTCTCTCAAAATTAGAATGGAACAGATGGAGGCCAATGACTTTCTGAGAAACCAAGAAATCAAAAAACAAAACCAAAAGAATGACAAAATGGAAGAGAATGTGAAATATCTCATTGGAAAAACAACTGACCTGGAAAATAGATCCAGGAGAGACAATTTCAAAATTATGGGACTACCTGAAAGCCATGATCAAAAAAAGAGCCTAGACATCATCCTTTATGAAATTATCAAGGAAAACTGCCCTGATATT
>CM053771.1:324740777-324809299 GCA_028658325.1 Potorous gilbertii
CCAGAAGTCAAAGGAACTGGGACTAAAACCAAGAATCACCTACCCTGCAAAACTGAGTATAATACTTCAGGACAAATATTGGTCTTTTAATGAAATTGAGGACTTCCAAGCATTCTTGATGAAAAGACCAGAGCTGAAAAGAAAATTTGACTTTCCAACACAAGGATGAAAAGAAGCATGAAAAGGTAAACAGCAAAGAGAAGTCATAAGGGACTTACTAAAGTTGAACTGTTTACAGTCCTACATGGAAAGACAATATTTGTAACTCTTGAAACTTTTCTGTTTCTGGGTAGTTGGTGGGATTACACACATACACACATACACATACACACACACATGCACACACATACACATTTGCATGCACACACAGAGACAGAGAGCACAGAGTGAATTGAATAGGATGGGATCATATCCTAAAAAAATGAAGTTAAGCAGTGAGAGAAAAATGTAGTGGGAGGAGAGAGGGAGAAATGGAATGGGGTAAATTATCTCTCATAGAAGAGGCAGGCAAGAGACTTTCTAGTGGAGGGAAGAAGAGGGGAACTGAGAGAAAAAACATGAAGTTTACTGTCATCACATTCGACTAAAGGAAGGAATAAAATAAACACTCATTTTGGTATGAAAACCTATCTTGCAATACATGAAAGTGGGGGAGAAGGGGATAAGCAGAGTGGGGGGGGGAATGATGGAAGGGAGGGCAATGGAAGGAGAGAGCAATTTGAAATCAACACTCTTGGGGAGGGACAGGATCAAAAGAGAGAATAGAAGCAATGGAGGGCAGGATAGGAAGGAGGGAAATATCGTTAGTCTTACACAACATGACTATTATAGAAGTCATTTGCAACGCTACACAGATATGGCCTATATTGAATTGCCTGCCTTCCCAAAGGATATGGATGGGGAGGGATGGATGGAGAGAAGTTTGAAGTCAAAGTTTTAGGAACAACTGTTGGTTATTGTTCTTGCTACTAGGAAATAAGAAATACAGGTAATGGGGAATAGAAAGTTATATGGCCCTACAGGACAAAAGAGAAGCTGGGGACAAGGGAAGGGAGGGATGATAGAGGAGAGGGTGGATTGGTGATAGGGGAAATTAGAATGCTTGGTGTATTGGGGTGGGGGAGGGGACAAATGGGGAAAAAATTTGGAACCCAAAATTTTGTGAAAATATAAAAATTTACTCAGCAAAAAAAAAAAAAAGAACTCTTGAAAGCTGAGCTCAGGTGATACGTTCCCCCCCCCCCCCAAAGAAAAGAAAATACTCTTTCATTAACTTTTTTTTTTTTTCCTGAAGGATTATACTTAGTTTTGCTGAACTGGTTATATTCATGGTTGAATTCCCTAGCTCTTTTGGTTTCCAGAATATCATATTCCAAGCTCTCAGATTCTTTAATGTGGAAGCTGCTAAATCTTGTGTGATCTCGACAGGGAGTCTACAATATCTGAATTGTTTCTTTCTGCCTGCTTGAAGTATTTTCTCCTAGACCTGGGAGCTCTAATTTGGCTGTAATATTCCTGGGAGTTTTTATTTGGGATCTTTTTAAGGAGGCAATCAGTAGATCCTTTCAATTTCTATTTTACTCTCTTGATCTAAGATATCAGCAGTTATCTTTGATATTTTCTTGAAATATGATGTCTAGACAATTTCTTTGATCATTGTTTTAAGGTAGTCCAATAATTCTTAAATTGTCTCTCCTTTCCATTTTTTAGGTCAGTTGTTTTTTTCAATGAGATATTTCACATTTTCTTCTATTTTTTCATTGTTTTGACTTCGATTATTTCTTAATGTCTCATGGAGTTATTAACTTCCACATGCACAACTCTAATCTTTAAGGAGTTCTTTTATTCACTGAATTTTTATGCCTCTTTTACCATTAGGCCAATTCTGTTTTTAAGGTGTTATTTTCTTCAGTAATTTTTGTGTCTCTTTTCATAATTATCTTGCATTACTCTATTTTTTTTTCTGAATTTTTCCTCGGCCACTTTTATCTTTTTCTTTACCTCTTCCAGTTCTTGTTGATCTTATGTCCCATTTGCACTCTTCCTTGAGGTTTTTCTCTATGGCTGGTTTTTTTTTTTCATGTCACTGTCTTCTTCTGAGTTTGTCTTAGTCTACTGTAGTAGTTTTTATGGTCAATTTATTTTTTTTGTTTACTAATTTTTCCAGCCTATATCTTGACTTTTATTTTAATGTTCTCTGTAAAACTGGGGGTGGTGATGTGCTGTTCTAAGTTTCAGAGTTGTTGTTGTTGTTGTTGTTTTGTGTATGTGTGTGTATGTTTGTGTGTATGTGTGTGTATGCTGCCTTCAGAGTTAGTTCTGGAGGTGTGCAGCTTCCAAGGTGATGTGATCCTAGGCGAGGTGTGGTTACTGCTCTCCTCGTCTGTGCTATAGTCTTTACCAAGAAGTACCCCTGTTTCCCTTCAACTGCAAATGCTAGGGGTTCTCTTTGCCTTAGGGCTGTGACCAGGGCCTTGATCCCTTGTGACTGATCACAAGTCCCCTCTCTATTTTGGAACTGTGATCCAGAATTGAGTATGAGCAATAGAGGTGCTAATCAGTGCCTTAGTGCCAGCAGAGCTAATATCGTATACATCAAGCCTTCCTGTGTATGTTGGATTTTTTTTTGTTTTTATAGCTATATTCAATGTCAGCAAAGTTTCTCCTGTAATCTCTTTCTGACCAGTTATCAGTCACCCTGGCAGTCTTTGGGCTGAGAGCTTCTGAAACTGTTGCTTCAGCTAACCTTTTTTGCTGTCATCTCCTGCTGGTGCTAAGAGGTATTTGTTCTGGACTGGTACCCATTCTGGTGTCACAGAACTCTTGAGGTGTCTTAAGCTGGAAAAATATCTTACCCTGACTTTTTATTGTCTCTGCAACTCCAAAATTCAATGTGAGACATTATTTTAAAGTTCTTTGAAGGGGTATGTTGAGAGTTCAGTTGCATGGCTGACTTCTCCACCATCTTGCTATGTATATTCTCAATGGAATTTGTTTGGACAAGAGTTGTTAAAATTTCTAAAAGTTTTTCTTTTTGTCTCATTTTAAAGGGTTTTCTGTAGACTGAATTTTTTTTAATGATCTTTGAGAAGACAAGAAGATGACCTCAGAGTTAGGCATTTAATCCTATTGGTAAATGTAAAAATTTGAGATATCTGATGATAAACATATGCCAATTGTTAGCAATAAGGAGCAATATTTATTAGAAGCCAATATTCAGAGCTTGGTTGTATGTTTTAATGGCATCATGAAGAATAAATGCTCAAAAGTCTGGTTATGTAGGTTTTGACTTCTATCTGCCAATAAATGACAATTACAAAAGACTTTTCACACAATTAAAATCAGATCTAAATAGTTAGAAAACTATTCATTGTTAATGAGAAGGCTGAGCCAAATAATAAAAATGACAATTCTACTTAAATTAATTTACTTATTCAGTGCCATACAAATAAAATTACAACAAATTTATTTTGTAAAGCTAGAAAAAAGAACAAAATTCATCTGCAAGAAGAAAAGGTCCAGAATATCAAGGGAACCAAGTGAAAAAAAAATGTGAAGGAAGGTGGCTTAGCAGTACCAAATCTCAAAATACATTGCAAAATGGGGATCTTCAAAACCATATGCTACTGGCTAAGTAATAGAGTGGTGGATCAGTGGAATAGATTAGGTACATAATGCACACTAATAAGTGACTATAGTGATCTAGTCCTTGACAAACTCAAAGATCCAAGATTTTTGGGACAAGAATTCACTCTGACAAAAATTGTTGGGAGAACTGGAAAGCAATTTGACAGTAATGAGGCATAGACCCACATCTCACACAATATACCAAGATACTGTCAAAATTAGCACATGATTGAGAAACAAAGCGCAACATCATGAGAAAATTAAAGGAGCGTGAAATATTTTACCTGTCAGTTGTATGGATAAAGGAGGGATTTATGACCAAAGGAGAGACAGAGGGCATTATGGGATATAAAGTGGATCATTTTGATCACATCAAATTAAAAAGGTTTTGACAAATAAAATCAATGCAGCCAAAATTAGAAGGAAAGCAGGAAACTGGCAAAAATGTTCACGTTTCTCTGATGAAAGCCTCATTTTTCAGATATACAGAGAACTAAACACATTTATAAAAAAGAACAAGCCATTCTCCAACTGATAAATAGAAGAAGAAATCAAAATTATCCAAAGTTATTTTAAAAAATGATCTAAATCATTACTGCCTGGAGAAATGCAAATTAAACTATTCTGAGATGCCACTTCATCCCTATGAGATTGACTAATCTGACAGGAAAAATACAAATATTGAAGAAGGTGCGGGGAAAAAAGAGATATTAACGCACTGTTGTTGGAGTTGTAAACTGACCCAAACATCTCAGGGTGCAATGGGAACTATGCCCAAAGGACTCTAAGACTGAATATACCAAGAATGCTACTCCTAGGTTTATACCCAAGAGAGCAAAGAAAAAGGAAAATAACCTATATGTACAAAATATTTAAAGCAGCCTTTTTGTGGTGGCAAATAATTGGAAGTTGAGGGGATACCTATAAATTGTGGAACTGGCTGAAAAAGTTGTGATATTGTGACGGAATAATATTGTTCTCTAAGAAATGATGAGCAAGATACTTAAAAAAAACAACAAGAAGACTTACATGAATTGATATAAAGTGGAATGAACAGAACCAGGAGAACATTGTACACAGTCACAACAATATTGACAGTGATTAATTGTGAATCACTTAGCTGCTCTCATCAATACAATGATCCAAGACAATTCTGAGGGACTTATGGCGAAAAATGCTATCCACCTCCAGAGAATATGAATACAGATTGAAGTATACTTTTAAAACTACTTTTATTATTCTTTTTCTTTTTTTGGTCTATTTTTTCTTTGTCAACATGGCTAATATGGAATTGTTTCAAATGACTGTACATGTTTAAGCTGAATAAAATTGCTTACTTTCTTAAACAACGGGGAGGATGGAGAGGGAGAGATAGAATTTGGATCTCAAAATTTTAAAAAAGCAAATGTTAAAAAATTTTGGTTTATATATAATTGAGCAAAATAAATTAAATGTTAAAAATAAAAAATGGTTCTGTATACATGTTGAAAAAATAACTGATTCAAAAGTGTCAACATATGTAAAAAATCCTTCTATATTATTATTTTAAAAAAAGAAAATATTAACATTCATTTAGTGTGAAACACCTATATGGTACAGGTAGGTGACACACTGCATAGAAGGCTGGACCAGGTCAGAAAGACCTGAGTTCAAATCTGCTTTAGTCTTAGTTCTGCATCCCTGGACAAGTTATTTAATTCCTGTTTATCTCAGTTTCTTCATCTGTAAAATGGGGCTAATAGTAGCAACTACCTCTCAGGTTTGTTATCAGGATGAAATAATACGATAGTTGTAAAGCACTTGATGCAGTGCCAGGCACATCGTAAGCACTATAGAAATGTCAATTGAGCTACTATTATTATTAACCTATAGTATAATGGTGAAAATAATGGATTAAGTTTGGAGATATTTGGGCTTAAATCTTGTCTCCAACACTTACTAGCTTTGCAACTATGGACAAGTAATATGATCTCTCTGATATTCCGTTTTCTTACCTCTAAAATATTGATATAATTAGCTGTAACACCTACCTTCCAGGACTATAATCAAAACAGTCATTTATTAAACACCTCCAAATGCCACTAATATAGCATTGATTGTTATGTAAACCTTAAAGTGCCATAAAATGCTGGTTATATTGCCATACTTAGCGATTTGCCCAGTTTTACTGGCTGGTAGAAAAAAACACAAGAACAAATACAGAAAAGTTGTACCCACAAAGGGAGCATGCGGTACAATATTGTTCTTGAAATATAGACATTTAAGAGACTTATAAATTATAACTTCTTATCATACCTGAGAATATACTATATTATTCAGTGAACCTCAAAGTTTTATTGGATTATATATACATACACCTTGGATTATATATATATATATATACACACACACCCTTCCCCTAACTCCTCTTCAGTCTTCTGAAAGTGAGTGATATTCCAGACTATTTCTTATTCTTATTGAGTACATATAATCTAGTTGGGGCCTGGGATGGGGATATATATATATATATACATATATATATATATAAATATATATGAAAATAATATGTAGTGTTGCATAATACTATAGTGATATGATGCAAATTAATAAGTAAATGCTTATGAGAGGTGCCAGGTATTATAAACATTCAAAGGAATGCAGAATCTTTTCTAGCTGAAGGAAGAATTCATGGGGGTAAGCATTTGAATAAAACTTCAACAAATAGAGATATTTGGAGATGATATTCTAAGAATAAAGAAAAAACATAAGTAAAGGCATGGAGGAGAGAAAACAAAATGCTCAGTGCTAACGATAGACTCTGGTTATATTCCAGACTTCTGAAAGTCACATTTATAACATTATAATTAAAAATAATTTTTTATTTTTGTCATTGTGTTAATTGTTCTTTATTAGTAATCACTTAAAAACATCCAAATAACATAGTAGTCCTTTAATAGTAACAAAGATGGAAACAAAGTAGGTACCCATTGATGGAAAATGGCCCAATAAGTTATGGTATATGAATGTAATGGAATGTTATTGAACTGTAAGAATCAGTGAATATGAAGAATACAGTGAATCATAGGAAATATGGATCGACGCAAGATGAAACAAGTAGAAACCAGTATATACATATATATATGTGTGTGCATGTGTGTGTATATATATGTGAGTGTGTATGTATGTCTATATACATATGTATACCAAGTTTGGCCCTAAAGAAGAAATGCACCTTGTTTGATGCTCCAGGAAAGTGAAGTGGAGTTAAGGGAATGGCAAGAAGTCCAGTTAACTTGGATAGTTGGATTGTAAGGTAAATAAAATAAAATGGTTTTTCTGGTCACAATGGTTGTTTGAACAGCTCTCATACATATAATCCAATAAAACTTTGAGGTTCGCTGACTTATGGTCAAGAAATCTAATGAAATAAAAGGTGACACCATAGGCAAATTAGAAGATCTAGACCCATCAGATCGATGCAGAAGGGACAAATTCATGACTAAACAAGAGATAGAGAACATCACAAAATGTAAAATAAATTATTTTGATTATAGTAAAATTAAAAAACTTTTGTACAGACAAAATCAACGCAATCAAGATTAGAGGGAAAACAGAATGCTGGAAAACAATCTTTACATCTTTGGTTCTGCTTACAGCACTCTGCATTCCCCTTCAAGATTCTCTGAGTCTCTTTCATCATTTCTTATGACAAAGACCTCATTTTTCAAGTATATAGAGAAGTGAGTCAAATTTATATGAATACAAGTCATTCACAATTGATAAATGGTCAAAGGATATGAACAGGAAGTTTTAAGATAAGGAAATTAAGGCTATCTATAGGCATATTAAGAAGTGCTCTAGTCACTTTTGGTTAGAGAAATGCAAATTAAAACAACTTTGAGGTACTGGGACACTTCGTGGAGTTGTGAACTGATACAACCATTCTGGAGAGCAATTTGGAACTATGCCCACTGGGCAACCAAACTGTGTATTTCCATTGATGCAGCAATATCACTACTAGTTCTGTATTCCAAAAAGACCATGGAAAAGGGAAAAGGACATACATATGCAAAAATATTTATAGAAGTTATTTTTCATGGTGGCAAAGAATTAGAAACTGAGGGGATTTTCAGCAACTGGGAAATGGATGAACAAGCTGTGGTATATGAATGTAATGGAATATTATTGGTCAATAAGAAATAATGAAGAGGCAGATTTCAGAAAAACCTGAAAAGATTTGTATGAACTGATGCAGTGAAATGAGCAGAACCAGGAAAAAATTGTACATAGTACCAGCAACATTGTGGGATGACCAACTGTGAATGACTCAGTTCTTCTCAGCAACACAATGATCCAACACAAGTGCAAAGGACTCTTGAAGGAAAATCCTATCCACATCCAGATAAAGAACTGATGGATTCTGAATCATCAAAACATACTTTTTTCACTACCTTATTCTTTGTTACGTGTTTTTTCCCCTTTTGATCTGTTTCTGCTTTCATTACTGTGACTAATATGCAAATACATTTTACATAAAATCACATGTATAACATATCAAATTGCCTACCATTTTTGGAAAAGGGGAGGGGAAGAAGGAAAAGAGAAAATTTGGAACTCAAAATCTTGTAAAAATAAATGACAAAAAATTGTCTTGACATGTAATCGGGAAAAAATAAAATACTATTGAAAAAAGAAATCTAATGAGAAACTGCATTAAATCAAAGTTCTTCCATCCCAAAACTGTCCCAAAAAGTTAAATAAAAGCTTGTACAGAAAAGGGAAAAGGGATCCTCCAGCAAAGTCCACTTGAGACAGGACTCTGTGAGGCCTATAACATACGTGTCCAGAGGCAGAGAATGAAGGACCACCTGAGAAGCTCTCAGGGTGGTCAGAAGTCAGAAGGTAGAACTTTGAAATCCTCAGAGAGGCAGCAAGCAGTGGCCAGTGACCACTACCTGCAAGATACTTAGCTCTAAAACCTCAGGCCTAAAGAGCCTGGGTCTTGGGACCTTTAGATCCCTAATACTCTATATTAACACACCCACAGAAAGAAAATCCAAGAACTTGAATCTAAGGGGTGACTTAGATTGCCTTAGTCACTAGGGAAAAACCTGAAAAAACTATGGCATAAGGATATGATAAAATATTACTGGGTCATCAGAAATGATGAAAGAGACTCAGAGAATCTTGAAGGATAATGCAGAGTGCTATAAGCAAAACCAAAGAATAATTTTTATGAGGACAGCAATCTAAAAAATTAAAAGAAATAATCTAAAACATCAAAAGAAACATTCTAAAAATTTAAGAACTCTGATCAATGCAATGATCAACCAAAGGTTTCCTGAGGATCTATGGAAGATGGATTACACTTCCTGATAGAGAAATAGTATAGAAAGTAGAGAATTTTGAATTCTTGATAAGTAGATAAGAATTTTGCACATAGATGAACTTGTTTGTTCAATTTTACTTAGTTTTGATATACTTGTTTCCCCCATTTCTCTCAGTTTTTAAATGTAAGTGTGTTGCACAGTGGCAGTTAGTAATATCAACACCAACAAAAAGAGTTATTGAAATATTTTAATAAAGTTTCAGAAGAGAAAAATGGAAGGAAGTTTAGGACAGTTGTGGGAGTAGCATATGGAATTCATGATACACTTAAACACAGTATGACCTGCAGAATCATAATTTTTATATAGAATCTTATCTTTGAGTTCTACTGGAATTTGTGGGGTTTTTTTAGTGTTCTATTTAAAAATAAAAATTTTAAAGAAATGCAAAGTGGTGGTGGTGGTGGTGGTGGTGGTGGTGGTGTGTGTGTGTGTGTGTGTGTGTGTGTGTGTGTAATATAGCTGATATTGTCAGTATCTTTTGATACATTTTTTATTTTGCTGAACTTCCTACCGTACCCACCTCTTAACTTTTCTTTTATTACAGTGACTGGCTATCTGCATGGGGAGAGATATTTATAAATAAAGGTGATATAAAAACAATAAATAAAAAATGAAAATCCCTTGAAGACCTATAGGAATGGAGAATTCATTAATTCCTCAGGCATTCTACTCTACATATAAATTATCTTAATAAAAAATAAAGAAGTGCTGGCATACAATGGTGGAATTTGAAAGGTTTGTGAAATTGGTTCTTTCTAAACTACATATAATTTCACTTCAAAACTTAAAGTGTTTGCTTTTCTTGAAACATCTGTATCAGTGCCAATACTCTGACACTCATTTGCCATGACAACAGATCATATTTTTACTCAAAAATAGGAAATGCTTTCAGAAGGTAACTTCATTTCCTCAAGCAAAATATGTCCTTTCACTGTCTTGGGTTTTTCTTTCCTCACCTAGTCTCATAGTGTGTTTTTTTTTTTTGGTGTTATCTTTCAGTATTTCTTTGAGTTTTAGTGTCACATTTTCTTGGTCTCACATATTGGTTTCATTATATGTGGAAATGACTGTGATATAGCCATAAAAGTCATCAATAAAACTTTAAAAAAATAGGGGGCTAGATTAAATGATTTCCAATGTCAATTACACCTCTAACAGTCTGATCATTTGAGCCCTGATACATTATATGCCACCCTTGAGTTATCTTTGATTTTTAAAGCTCCCTTACCTTTGATATCAGTCACTGAGTTTTATTAATCAATTAATCATCAAGTTATTAGTATTACATTATACAATTTTTACAATTATTACATGCTTATTATATACAAGGATTGTGCTAGGGAATGGGGATACAAATGAACAAAACAGTTCCTACTAACCAAGCAGCTTACAGTCTAATGGGAAGACAATATGTTTATACACAGACAGAAAAAGTATTAAGAGGATAAATAAAAATACATGGAAAATAACTAAATATAAACTAGTTTGAGAAGGGAGTTATTAGCAGTTCTGTGGTTCTGGAATCATATAGAAGATGGTCCTAGGGCTGCTTTATGACAGAAGAGAGGAATTTTTATGTTAGAAAAGGTCTAATTTATCAATGATAGAGCAGTCATCACCAAGGTGGAGACGTTCTCAAAATCATAACTTGTGTTGGATTTTGGTCATATATTTCTTTTTTAACTCTGTTAGAGTACAATACGAACTTTCTTGTTATATTATAAAAAATAGTCATTAATAAGCTTATTTCATACTCTAAGCAGCTTCTAAATCCTTTCTTCACAGTTTGGGACATCAAATGCCGTTTTGTTCTTTGAGGGTTCTGATCATTTGCTACCTGACCGGACTCCTTTGGGCTAAAAAGAGTTTACTGCTGCAGATTAAGGGACAGGGGAAGATAACGGATTTCAGGATCTAACTTTGTTACTGTACTTACTGTGTCATGTGAATACTTGAGACAAGTAATGCTTTTTATAGAATTGATTTTGTGACGTTTTGTGCATTTTGTGATCATGCATATGTGATTGCTCTGACACTAGGCTTTCTCAGAATTTCTGGTTTTGATCAGCTGAAACTGGATTGAGATTGATTTCCACTTTTAACGATCGCTAGCATTTAATATAATTATTTAATGTTTATAAAGCATTTGAGGATTATTATTTCATTTTATCCTCACAACAACACTAGGAGGAATGTACTGTTATTCTTTTTTTTAAGATTTAAATTCATTTATTTTTAGTTTTCAACATTCATTTCCACAAGATTTTGAGTTCCAAATTTTCTCCCCATCTTTCCCCTCTCTCTCACTCTGAGATAGCATGCATTCTGATTACCCCTTCCCCTGGTCTGCTCTTCCTTTTATCATTTCCCTTTTATCCCCTTTCTCTTTACTTTATTGAAGGGCAAGATGATTTCTGTTCCTCATTACCTGTATATCTAATTTCCCAGCTGAATGTAAAAACAATTTTTTAACATTTGTTTTTAAAACTTTGAGTTTCAAATTCTCTCCCTTCTTCCTTCTCCACCCTCCCGCATTGAGAGAGCAAGCAATTCAACATAGGTCATGCATGTGTAGTTATGCAAAACACATCCATAATAGTCATGTGAAAGGCTAACTATATTTTTCCTCCATCCTATCTTGTCCCCCAATTATTCTATTTTCTCCATTGATCCTGTGCCTTTGGAAAAGTGTTTGCTTCTGACTACACCCTTCCCAATCTGCCCTCCCTTCTATCATACCCACTTATTCCCTTTCCCCTACTTTCCTGTAGGGAAAGATACCCAATTAAGTGTATATTATGCCATCCTTAAGCCAAATCTGATCAGAGTAAGGTTCACTCATTCCTTCTCACATTTCTCCTCTTCCCCTCCATTGTAAAACGTTTTCCTTGCCTCTTTTATGTGAGACAATTTACCCCATTCTATCTCTTCCTTTTCCCTTCTCCCAGTTGGTTATTATTTTTATTCAATAGATGAGGAAATTGAAACAGATTAAAGTTAACTTAGGTGACTAGAGTCATACAGCAATTAAATACCTGAAGCTGGATTTGATTTAAGGTCTTTCTGATTTCAAGCCCATTCCTCTATCTACTGTGCTCCCTAGGTGCCCTTACTTCACTGTCAGTTGATTGTTAGATTCATGCTATATGTGGTTCATTGCTCTCTTCTGTGGTATTTTTAATTTTGTGGTTATTTATGGATCGATATTACTCCAAGAGAACATGCAAATGTTATACCTCTGAAAGAACTCACTTCAATGACCATTAGAGATATTGCCAAATGCTTTAGTGTAGGGAAGTCAAGTATTTCAAGTCCACAATGAAATAGGATCAGTTGCATCTAAGTTGAGAGAGAGAAAGTGTGGTTAAAAAACAACAGCTAAATGATTCCAAGAACTGACATATGATTGAGGCAAAACAATTTAATTTACCCCTCAGAAAATAAGCAGAGACCTTCTAGGGACCTGACAGCTGGATGTACCACAGGTTTTTGAAGTTGGAAAAACATTGAGAAGACCAGTTTAAAAACAACAACCATAAAACTAACTACTAATGAAGAAAGCAGTTTTGTTGGAGAAGACAGCACAAAGATAAGAGTACTAAAATTTGGAAGAGTACTAAAAATTGGAAAAATGTAAATTTTACTAAAATTAACTTTTCATTCAAGGTTATACCAAAACTATTGCCAGAAGACTGAGTGACTCTGAAATCTGGGTATCTTTATCAGACTAAAATATTGACCTAAGCATGTTATAGGGATTTTTAAAAAATTATTAATGGACTTGAAAATCTTATCCACATTGAGGGAATGATGAACTCTGATAAATATATTGATATAGTGAGTATGGAATTTTAAAAAATGTTGCAGAGGTTCCCAAAGATAGAATATTGATAACCATGCCACACATCATGAACAATTAATAAATTTATGCAAGAGATAGGGACAAATATTTTTCAGTGGCCTAGGAACTTGCCCGACTTAAACCTCACTGAAAATCTGTGGGCTATAATCAAGGCTAGATTTGGAAAATTTGACTGTTTGTTGAAGGTGTGCATAATATTCAATGTGATCCAAGTGTGATTTAATGGTGAAGAATGAAAGAATATATGTCAAAATCTTTTGAACTCATTGCCAAATTGTGTAAAACAAATGATTGCTTGAAAGAAAGGACATTGTATAATTTTTAAAACTTCTTTTTAAATGTAAAATGTTACAAGGTTTATCAAATAGATAATATATAAAGTGGTTTACAAACCTTTGATCACTATGTACCTGCTATTTACTGAATGTGAGTAAATGTAATTATTTTCCTTTGTTCCAAGTAATTCATATGCTTCTATATTTTCTTTTATACTCCTCTCTCATGCCTATAAAAAAATTTAAATGCTAGAGAATCCACTTGGCAGCATGCACACATGCATGTATGTAGATACAAAAGGTATATATACAATGTCTAAACACACATGCACGTATGCACACAAGCAAATTTGTACACAAAATGAACATATGTGTACACGAGTGTGTATATGTACACATATGTATGTATATACGTATGTGTATAAATATAAATATGGCTACATGTATGTATGTATGTATACTAAGTTCTAGAGGAATTATAATATCATTTAGGGGAGCAAACATCAACTTTAAGAATATCAGATCCCTGAAGTATTGAAATAATGTATGCTATTATCCAGTGTAACTAAATGCATTTCAGCGACTTATATGAGACTTTATGACGTAGTGGAAAGAATACTGTATACATAATTTGAAGACCTGGGTTGGGATCTTGGTTCTGTGACTTACTGTATAACTTTTGGCAATTACTTTACTTTTCAGCATCTTGATTTATCCATAAGATGGGAATAAATAATAAAATCTTAAAACATTTACCTGATCTATTTGTTTTGAGGAACAATTGAGATTACATATACATGTATATTATATATAATATTTTGTAACCATAAAACAATATTTTTCTTAGGCTATGATTTAATTAGCCTAGGGAGCTTTCTGTATGGCGGGCTCTATCCATAATGCATATTAGAAACTTACCTCTAACTTTCAAAATAAAGATTGTTTCATTCTTTATATTTTTAGTCCCAATACTTGGCATGATGCCTGAGACTTAGTAGGAACTTAATAAATGCTTACTGATTTATTGCATGGGGGCACTGAAGGGTCCCATAGGTAGTGCTTCTGAGAGATGGAACTTGAATTCAGTCTCACCTAACTCCAAGACTGGTCCTCTCTTCTGTCCTTTCCTGCCTCTGAAAGCATTACATACTTGGAAGTTAATTACTAATACTGATTTTGTCATCATTTTTACTACTATCTTTTCATGGCATAATGGACAATCATATTTAATATCACTTAATCTATTGATGCTATTGGGAACTCTTTAAGTATATAAATTTTCAAGCAATTGATGATCTGCATTGGTGGAGGGAGTTCCCTTCATGGAGGAAAAAATAGTCCAAAAAAATAAAGAGAAAGAAAAGAAAAGGGAAGAAAAAAAATCAGACTATTTATTAGAGCCGGGATTATTGATCTCTTTAAGTCTTGCTATTTCTTTCTTCCTGTATTTTACATAGTGTTCTTAGTGGCCTGACATCCTTTATTAACAGTATTTTCACTTGTATCATAACCTTGCCCAGAGCAGCTGAAAACAATATCGTCATTCAAATGGATTATGTGGCTATGTATGATATAGTTGGAACCCAGGAGTTCTGACTCCTACTGTGCTTTTCAAGCCCTCAGGGAAGCTGCTGTGGCAAGCTTTTTTCTTGTCATTAACTGTGTTTTTGCAGATGGAAAATTCTTACTTTATGTATTTTTTCATGTATTTTGAGGACAATTTTTTAAAGTGAGGAAAAACTCTAGGATTTATCTAATGACTAAAGAAATTGTTTCATACTGTGTCTATCGCACATGAAAAGCAAAATAGTAATTTATCATATAAAATTACATGGCCACATCTTTTTTAATCACAAACACCGGCACTCATTATAGTCACATTTTCATTCTATGTGGTTGTTGTTTTTTTTTTCCGTTTTAGAAAGAGAACTGAAGTGAGAATGTATCAAAGTCCACCATTAAAGGTACATAGGTCATGCCTATGGAATAACAGTCTGTGAAGGACTAAACCTGTGCATATTGATGTGGATTGGGGTTTCTAAAGAAGAAATCGGCTTTCTCCACTTTACTTTTCAAGACAGCATGTGTTTCCAAGCAGTGTATTTTTCTGAATTGTCATTTCCAAAGCAAGAACCTCAAGGCCCTCATGACTGTTGACTGATGGATTGGCTAAACTTTTTCTTTCCTTCAATCCTTTCTTTAGCTTTTTGTAGATAAGCAACATTAAAATTGTTGAGATAGAGCAGATCTTAAAAATCATCTAACCTAGCATTAGGTGGGGAGACTGAGGCCAAGAAAGGGGCTACAATTTTCCAAAGGTCGCTCAACTAGTGAGTAGTAGATGTCAGATTAGAAACTCCAGGTTTTCAGATTTCAAGCCCCATGCCTTTTCCTTTTGATGAAATGCTGTTTGAATGCAAATTAGGTTAAAGCAAACTGGAAACAGTAGCCCTATGAACACTGTCAGATTATGTCCTTATTTTGAACTTGAATATATACTGAGTACTCAAGTGCATCTGATGCGTTAGCAAGTATGTCCTTGGAATTTTACAATGCTGCCCTCAAACCTAAGAACTTATTGGCAGCTGCCCAAACTGCAAATTCATCTCTAAGCAGAAAGAAAGCATAATGCATATCATTAGCATAAATATGATATTTAGGTAAATCCATTGCACATGGAGACTTTACATTGAAACACTCAATTAACCCTTCTTTGGATAGTTAATGATCTAGTCTTTGCTTTTCATCATAGACCTCCTTTCCTTATGTTGATCTCCACATCAAATTACTTTATCCTGAGATGACTTTTGGAGTAGAAGGTCATAACTTCTAGCTTTTCTCTCTTCTGTTTTGAATCATATTTCTATTTTTTACTTTTCTTTCACACCAGGTAAGTTGTGGCAAAGAATAGATGACAGAAGGATTCCCAAGCAGCTGCTGCTGCTGCATGGTGAGCTCAAGCTCAGGCAATTACAATCTGGGAAGGCAGCACATGGGCAAGGCTACCAGGGTAGTGTCCTTGTGACTGGTTGGAAAATGTCACCCTCAAATAGACTAGCTCATCATGTGGTTATCCAATGTGCCATTTCCATGTTTCCTTCTGAGCCGACAGATAGATCATAAGCTGAAGGGCCTATTCTCTAAGGGGGCCAGACTGTAAATGATAACAGAAGCTACAGACCAGAGGCCAGCCTTTGTTGAAGAAGATACAAGGAGAAGCCTAGGAAATTTCACTGAGCAATTTCCTGTTCCCCCCAGGTGTTTATTGCCTTGCTCTTTTGAGATGAATTTCCATCTACTTTGTCAATATAGTCTATATAATTATTCACTTTTTTTCCCCTCCATTAGGTAGTAAGCTCCTACAAGACAAAGACTGTGATTTCTATTTTTGTTTTGTATTTTTTTGTATCTCCAGTGCTTGATACAGTGCCCAGCAGATAGTAAGTACTTCATAAATGCTTGATGAATAATTAACAGCTAAGTAGCACAGTAGATTAAATGACAGACCTGGAGTCAGGAAGATTCAACTTTTGTGAATTCAAATTTGACCTCAGATATTTACTAGCTGTATGACCCAGGGCAAGTCACTTAACCCTGTTTACCTCAGTTTTTTCATCTGTAGAATGAATGGAGAAGGAAATAACAAACCGCTGCAGGATCTTTGCCAAGGAAACCCCAGATGAGGTTACAAAGAATCAGACACAACTGAAAAAACGGAACATCAAGAATAAATGGAAAACAAAAAAAGTTAAGAACAGCCCCAGTGGTACAACAGCACCCCTCCGAGCTGCATGACACACTTCTTTCTGTCAGCTGCTTCCCTTCCACATCACTTCTCTTCCACTTTTCTTTTTGCTGCTTTTGGGGGTCAGTGAGGAGTTGCATGCTACGTTGGTGATGGCAACGAAGACTTTTGACTGCTGAGGAAAGCTCAAATTCAGATCCCAGTCATGTTCTGGGACATAGGCTTTGCTCCTCTGCCCCAATTAGGTCAGATTGTGCAAATGTCAACCGATGCCACCAACCAAAGTTTGATTGTTGTGGAGAAAGAAGTGAGGAGACACCTAAGAGGTCACACTTTGCAATTTCCTGTGTTCCCCAGGTGCTACTGCCTTCCTCTTTCAAATGATTTTTTACTTCTCCCTCTCCCTCCCTCTGTTTCTCCCTCCCTCTCTCTCTCCCTCTCTCTCTCTCCTTCCTTCTTTCTTTCTACCTCCAGCCATCTCTACCAACTGCAAATTGGATGCCACCCCCAGGGTAGGCAAGTCAGCCTAGCTGAAGCAGCAAGGTACTATGTAAGAGACAGGAGGCAGCATGTGCCAAGCAAGTCTTTCAAGTGTCCACAGCCAATACCCAGAGGAAGCAACTTCTGCAGAAATGAAGTCTGAATCTATTTCAGAAACATCTACCAAAGACCCCAAAATAAAATTCTCCTTATCAAGGTCTTTGGAACTGTCAAGTGGTTCAACATCAGAAGCTAATATGATTTTATCAGTTGAAATGACACTAAAGGCATTACCATCTGCTTTACCAATGCATCCCAAGGACCATGGAAAGTTTCCTTCTGATATGCAGCTGAAACTTTCCATATGTGCTGTCTCCTCAGTTTAGAATGGGCAGTTTTTGAGCGCATCAGTTGTCTTAGTCTTCTATCTGTATTCCCAGTACTTTGCACATAATAAATGCTTAATGAATGCTTTGTTCATTCATTCAAGGTAACTAGATAATGGGATAGGAGGATGGATAAGTTGAGGTATGGGGGCATGTACTAGTATGTCCAACCAGTGGCTGGGGAAAAGACTGGTTTCATATTTAGTAACATTGTCAAAATGGGACATTCTGTTTTTCTATGATCTCAAATCTAATACAGATCTTCTGTTTAGGAAATCTCCTTTTTTTAAGCCAATGTGGTGTATGTATCACAGAGAGCAATTTTAGTTCTATCATTCAAAATTTAATGCAGATTTTCTATTTATGAATTCCCCTCTTTTAAACCAATATGGAGAGAAAGAGAGAGAGAGACACAGAGAGAGAGAGAGAGAGAGAGAGAGAGAGAGAGAGAGAGAGAGAGACTTTGTGTGTGTGTGTGTGTGTTATCACTTTTCCTTGCTGGGCTGGGTAGCACCCACAGTATGGTGGTTGAGATTGTCAAGGTTGAGATTATGCCATATAAATGTAGCCTTTTATAGACTCTGGAAGTCGTCCTAATTTTTGTTCACACTGATGAGCTGAGTCCCCTAGTTTAAGATTGGCTACGTCTTTGCCTTAAGGTTTCTAGGGGGCTAGTGTGGTGAATTCGCAGAGGAGAATTGGAAGGAGAGAAATATACAATAAGGATAGAACATGGTTTAGGGATAGATTGTGGCAGGCTTTAAAAACTAGAGAGGAATTTGCATTTTATTCTGTAGGCAATAGGGAGATATTGGAGTTTTTTGAGGAGGTGAGAGACATGGTGAGACATTTAGCTAAAGAAAATAACTGACAGTTATGTGAAGGATGGAGAGATACTTGATACAGGGGAATAAATTAGGAGACAGTTGAAATAATTTAAGTAAAGGATTAAAAGCCTCCATTAAAGTAAAACTGTGTGAGTAGTAAGAAGGGGTAAGATGTGAGACATGTAGAGGTAGATGTGAAAAAAATGGCAAATTATTGGAATATGAGGTGAGAAAAAGGGAGAAATTAAGGATGTTACTGATATGATTAGGAGACTGGTCTTGCTTTGGTAGAAAGATAGAAGTTTAAAGAGGGGTGCATTTTTGGAGAAAGATGTTTTCTGTTTTGGATATGTTGAATATGAGATAATTCTAGATTATCTAGTTAAAAATAGGTGGTGGTGACATGGTATTAAAGTTCAGCTGAGAGACTAGGACTGGATAAAGGGGTATGTGATTCATCTGCATTAGAATAATAAACCTATGGGAGGAAAGGGAAAGGAAGGGGGGGGAGGGAGTGGGAGAGAAAGAGGGAAAGAAAAAAGGAGAGGGAGTGGGAGGAGGGAGAGGGAGCAGGGACTGGGGAAGGGAGAGGGAGATTGAAGAAAGTGAAAAGGATTCAGGGAAGAACCTTGGAGTGTGAAATATACCACTAGCCAGTAAAAGAGTCTGAGGAGTGGTCAGACAGGTTGGAAGAGAAGAAGTAGGAAAGAGTGATGTCATACAAACAGGGGAGGAGAGAATGTCAAGGCGAAGGTGGTCTACAATGTCATATGCAGCAAAGATGTTAAGATTGCCTTGCTAAAATGAGGTCGCAGTTGATATATGTACCCAATTAGTGTGGTTGTATGATTTTTCTCTAGATCTGTTAAGCAGAATAAATAAGAACCAGGAGTGAAGGAGGTGGATGGCGGAAGTATACCAGAGTCATGTTTGGCCAGGGTTGAAAAACAATAGGGCAAGGGGGCCAGAAGTTTAAGAATAGATGATGGGGCAGAGTTGAATTGAATAACTATAGGGTAGAGAGTGAGAAATGAAAACAATGAATTTAGAGTATAGGTAATCACTTGAGAAAATATTGAAGGATAGGAAGGAATGGAGGTTATGATGAGGGTGAAGAACAGTTTTAGGAGAAGTGAGACATAGAGAGAGGTAGAACAATAGAAGGTTGTGGTCACAGAAAGTAACATCCCTCACACAGTATTAAATAGCAGATTTGTGATTGAAATCTAGACTCTGATTCTAAATCTATATCCTTCCCTACTGCAATTAGGAGAAGGGTAAAATTTGCAAAGAAGCAAATTGAGACTTGACATAAAAAATATACCTAATGATTAGAGCTATCCAAAAAGTGGAATGGGCTATCTTGGGAGCCAGTGAGCTCCCTGAGCAATGGCCAGATTACACTGCTGCTACTACTACTACTACTGCTACTACTACTACTACTACTCCTGCTGCTGCTGCTGCTGCTGCTACTGCTGCTGCTACTACTACTACTACTACTACTACTACTACTTCTACCACTATGACTAACACTAATAAAAACAAGAATTTATACAGTGTTTTAAGATATGCAAAAGTTTGCAAATATTATCTCATTTTATTCAGAAAACCCTTGGAGGTAAGTGCTATTATTAATCCCATTTTACAAATGAAGAAACTGAGGCACACAAAGATTGTGTCTTGTACAGAGTCAAATAGTTAATGGTATCAGAGGTCCCACTGAACTCAGATCTTCCTTACTCTGAATCCTGTACTCTAACCCCTGTGCCATCTATCTGCCTCCTAAAGAATGTCCTATATTTCCTATGGCTTTGAATTTCCTATTTTGATTACACTCCTTGACCACTTCAAATGCCAGAGTTAATATATTTTTTAAAAGTCCTTTATGCAATAAATGCCTTCCTTCTAGTCACCATTGTGCTGTCAAAAGCGATCATGTCAGTAGCATACTAACACAGATTTTGAACTGGCAAAGGTTCTCAGAGTTCATCTGATCCAACTGCCTCATTTTATAGATGAGAAAACAGAGGCTAAGTGGCTTGCTAGAGGTCATTCAGGTAGTTAAGAACAGATCTGGTAGGCCCTCAAACTCTAAATTCAGAAACTACCATGCTTCTTAGAGGGATGGCCTACCTAAACTCTCTTTATCTCATTCATCTTTGCTTCTGATAACCAATTTTCTAGTATCAGAAGCAGGTTTAACACTATACATTTCCTATTTGTCTGCCCCCTCCTCTCTCAAGTCTTTATTTGGGCAAATAAAGCCCTCTAAGTACAGAGTGAGTTTTCGAACATTTAACATTATCTTTAGGGATGGGAAAGAGTTGTTAATGAATTAACAACACAGAACTTTTGACAGTGAGGAAAGGAAATGTAAAGTGACAAACTCAACAAGTATTTTAAAAAATACTGATATTTATTGTTCTCCCATTGCCTAAAATTTCAAATATATTCCTCCCCTACTGAATCATCCCATATAGCAAAAAATGAAAAATAGAAAAATCCTTCTAATCAACACATCAGCTATCTCAGTGTTGTCATTTGTAAAATGGGAATGATAAGAGCATCCACCTCACAGGGCTGTTGGGAAGATCCTATGATGGGATAGATACAAAGCACCTTATAAACTTTGAAGTGTCATGTTCGTGTTACCTACTATTATGTTTGTTATGGTTGTTATATAAAATATTTTATGACCATAGGAAGGGTGCATTTGTCTTGTGTTCTTTGGCATCAGACTGGATCATTGTAACTACGTACTGTTCAATCGTGAATTTTTATTAAATACCAGCTTTGTGGGAGGCACTGTGCCCACTGATAACCATTTCTGGTTTAGCATAGTGACTGAAAACAAGGGCTTATTTTCAGGAAAATAAATAATATTCCCATTGAGAAGAGAGAATGTGACAGGAAATTTGTAATAAATAATTTGTGAGAATAATATATTATTTTGACACATTTAAATCTTCATTTCAGATTGTGCGGTTTTCATCCTCCATTTTGAACAGTTGTCTGTGTAGACCCTTAGGGCTGGGTTCTGGCCACAAGTTTCATTTTAGCTTACCAAGATAACTCTCTAAATTTTGAGTAAAACTTAACCATAGAAATAGCAGAAAAGTGAACATTAATGTCAAGCCAGAGCCCAGGGCAACAGCCTGAGTTTCCTAGTTCTTGGTCAAGTTGTGACTTTAAAGTAGTTTCAAGGGCATTATTTCTTTAGGGTAAAATTTATTACAACTTTATTAAAATACAGTGTCACCTCTTCCAGACCTTTCTGGCCCCAAGGGGTAGCTGCAATCATCTGCAGTTTCTCATTCTAATGAAAGGGTAACTTTCTAGAGAGTCTGGTGAACTCATTGATTATCCTGGGGCAGAAAAGCAATGGGATATTGAGCTAAATTTTTTTTTTTTTTTTATAAATGTAATAGGAAAGAGAAGCTGAGGCTATTGTGGGAGTGAATCAGTTTTAAGGCACTTACCTAGAGAACTTAGTGAACTTAACAACATGAGATAGGTGGCACTGATGCTCCAGATTGGATGAAAGTTTGGTGAAACTTTTAACAAACTAAAAAACAGAAAAGTACAGTGGTATTTTGTTTGGAACACTAGCCCATCATTTCAGAAACTAATCATCAATATTCATATAGTCACTTCTCCAAATGACTGAGGGGGACAGTTTATCAATTTAGTTCAAACAAAGATGTCTCAGTCTTGAAGCATTCACTGAATATAACTTTGCTTAATCTTCAACTTTTTTGTGTAATATTTGTGTATGATGTATAAAAAGTTGGAGAGACAGTTTCTGGGTAATTAATCATTTAGTTAATAAAGCTGGCATTTTATTAATAAAAGAGGTCAGTGGCATTCTCAAATGCCATAGAGCCCCCAATTGAGGTGGACTCACAATTTATAAATTGGGGGTGGACTCACAATTTATATGCCCTTGGAAGAGTGGGTATTCCTGAGGGTGGCAATCAACTCTGATTGGGTTACAGGTAATGAGTGAGAATGAATATTACAATGAAAGAATGGACCTATTCTAATGAACTTTGATCATGTCATTTCCTTCTAAACTACCCCCCCTCGCCTTGGGCAATATAATCAAAGAATTTATCCCCATCCAAGCCTGAGTAGAACACAGTCTAGATCTTATCTAGATTTCACTTAGATAAAATTCCTTGGAAAGTTGGGTGGGGTCTGAACAAGACTGAAGAGAAAATTAGTTCAGCTTTTAGAGACTGAGCTTAAAAATGAGGACTTTTAGAAAAAAGGGAGGATTTGACATCCCCAAATCATTGGTTATTAATAATCATTTCTCTTATGTGGAAGCACTAGTGCTGAGCTGAGCCATTGCGTGTGCATGAAAAATCTAGCCTAATCTATTCCAACAAATGGTCTTGGTCTTCTAGAAGCAAAATGTTCCAAATGTATCTAAAAAGGTAAGAAGCTCCAAGATCAGTGGTGTCCAGCACATTACCTTGAATATAGCAGATGTTTCCTAAGTGCTTGTTAACTTAAATTCTCCGGATCCTGCACTGAATTTCTTATGGGGTTAAAGTATATATATATATATATATATATATTAAAGACATTTTAAGCTTGGAACTAACTGAATCTATTTTCTGTGCCTAGGGAAATGGACTTCAAGTTATAGTTCAGGATGTATTAAGTACCTTCTCTGTGACTCCAGGAAATTTTTTCTGTGATATCCTGATCTTTAAAAATGTATATGGGAGGCAACATTGAAAGAGTATTGAATAGGAGGCCAGGAAGTTTTTGCTCTAGTCTTACCTTGCACAAGTCATTTTATCTCGTTTCATTTTGTTCATTTCTAGAATGGGATGTTTCATTATATTATTTCTGAAGTTTATTTCATCTTTAAGATGAATATCAAGTACGGAGCAATAATGTTTAATTGATATCAAATAAAAGAATGAGAATTAAAGTTGATAAAGCTGAAATATGCAGATTTTAAGTGAGTTGCCCAGGGTCAAACAACTAGTCTAAGGCTAGATTTCAACACAGATCTTCCTGATTCTAGGCTCAGTACTTTAGCTGTCAAAAGTAATTTCATTACTGTAGAGAGAGTGTGACATAGTACACAGATTGAGGGTCCTGGAATCCGGAAGATGTGGCTTAAAATTCCATCTCTGATATATGATAGCTCTATCACCCTGGGTAAGTCACTTAACCTCTACTACTTTTCTATCAAATCCATAAATTCAACAGAGGCATCTATATGACACTGTGCATAGAGGATAATGGACTTGGAGTCAGGATAGCTTGAGTTCAAATCTGGCTTCAAGATGCTTACCAGCTGAGTGACCTTGAGCAAGTCACTTAACCCTGTTTGCCTCAGTTTTCTTATCTGTAAAATGATCTGGAAAAGAAAATCGAAAATCACTCCAGAATCTTTATCAAGAAAATCCTAAATATGGTCACAAAGAATCAGACATGACTGAAATGAATGAATAAAAACAAATTGACTCAAAACAAATATGATCTCCAGGGGAGTGAATTTCCATACTGGGATTTCCACACTACTAAAAGCACAAATCTTTTGTGAAGTTTCCTTTGTGTTTCCAACTACAGATGTGTTTGCCATATGACTGTGATATGAGGAACCTGTTAAAGAAAAGAACTGTGCAGGGATCTTATGTGGTTTGAGCATTAAAGTTATTGGATCATCAATTTAGAGCTAGAACGGACCTTAGTGATCATCACCATATATTAATATTAATTATATTATATAATTATAAATAAAATTATATTAATATAATAATATTAATGATAACAACTAATATTTACACAAAGCTTTAAGACTTACAAACTACTTTATGTTTTATTATTATATCCATTTGAAAGATAAGGAAGAGATTGAGAGATTTTAATTTGTTCAGGGTCAAAGAATTTAGCAAGTGCCTGAGGCAAGACTAGAGTTGGGCTCTTCCTGACTCATTTTTTGGGGGACAGGATAACTGAGATATAGCACCCAAGGCCACATAGATGGTAAATACCATAATTCATAGTTGAATCCAAATCTTCTAACTTTAAGTCTGATGTCTCTCCTAATATGCCATGGTATCTCCTAGTAGTATAATAATGTCATTTATCAGGAAAATCATTTAGTTCATGATTAAATTGAAGTGGGTAATTCTCAATCTAGAAGTAAACCTTGTCCTAGGGGGATTATTTTTTCATCTAAAAGTCCTATTCCAGCTCCTGTTTGCCTTTATAAGCATAGCAACATCTCCATTGAACACACTGAATGAGGTCCTGAGTCAGTGCTTCAGAGGGCTTTTGTTAAAAGCATCTTTTTACCTGAGATTCAGAACCAAGAGGTAACTACAAGGTAGTTAGCTTTAGCAGAAGACAAAGGCAGAAATTCTCAAATGTAATTCTTTTCATGTTAACTTTATGGTCTTAGTTCACCTTTATCTCTTTTGTTTTTTTTTTTAATTCTGTAAAATGAGGAAAGTAGAATGATACTTTTGCCAACTACTTGGCACCATAACAACTGGTGCTATGATACAAATAAAAATACATTAGAAAAGGTTCTCACAGGATGGCTTCCTGTAATTTGGAAGTATATATGTTGGAGAAGTTCTCTGCCATTCATCATTGAAGGGTGAGACCTTCGTGAAATATCATTTAAAACATTTGACCTCACTCAAGAAACTTTATTTTTGTCTTCTTTCTCTTTAGTGAAGTCAATCTTAGTGATGATATAAAGTTTATAACTACATCTGCTTTTCATCAGTGTGTGAGGAAAAGTGAGCAGTCTGGTATGTCTCCAGTGAGTCTTTATGCTTTGACTTCAGGAGAAAGAGCTCATTTGTTGTGAGGGAGGTTGAGGGATGAGTTTATTATAATTGCATTTCCCATAAAGGATTATGTTGATGTTATGGAACAATCTAGTGAAGTCATAGCACTAGGGCCATGGAGTGGCGTGGAGAATATCAGTCAAACAAATGTGTTATCTTTTGGAAGAAAGGTCATGCCTAGAGATCTATCTCGAGGGGAAGTGGTGAATTGAATCCGAATGGCCATTAAGAGTGATCTAAGGATCAACAGGAACTGGAGTCAAGAAATCAAGACACAGAATAATCGTGAAAGGAATAAGAAAGTGAATTTCATTACATGGTCTCTAAGATATTTTTATGTGTATGCACCATCCCCACTGGTCCTCCATGACAGTGCTGGGACAGGTGCCCAGAAAACTGGATTTGCACCATAATGTGGTTACTCTAGAGGCATTTTCATTGTGATGTCTGTCTTGGATATCCTCCAACTACTGCCAATGTGCTGAAAGAAATTCATGGCATAGAAATAGAATCTGGCACAGTTATAACTGGTACAGAGCAGATGGGACCTTGCCCCAGAAATCTGGTGTCTGAGGGAGGGTGTTCTTCTTCCCCATAGCAAAACTGTTCCCATTCTTGACATAAGATAGTAGTATTAGAGCTAGATAGGGCATTATAGAATTCTATTCCATTCCCTTCATTTAATTAATTATTTTTTACAAGCATTTGTAATCTGTGCCTCCCATTGGCTGCTTCCACCATTAAGCAAATTGGAAAAAAAGAAAAAAAAGAAAATCCTCCCTACAAACATGCATTGCCTAGAAAGTCAAATTCTTACATGGAGCATATATGAAAACACATGTCTCTTCCTGTATTTTCAATTCATCACCTCTCTGGCAGATGAGAAACATGTTTAATTTTTGTCTTTTGAACTCATGACTTTTTTCTATAAGGTTGATGTCATTTTATAACTTGTTCCTCATGTTCTGTTCATTTCATTCTACTGTAGTGGTCTTCCCAGTTTTTTAAAACTTAATTATGGTTCTGATTTAAGATACTGTCTTTAGTTTTAAAAGTTTCAGAATGTGAACAGAAAGGCATTTCTACTTATTATAATATGTGAATTTCAGGTATATAACAGTACATGTACAAAATCAGTGGGTTTTTCTTTCCCCTCTCTTTTGTTATTTGGCACAGTAAGCAGACAAGCAATTCCACATGATCATCTAGTTTAACTTAGTGATAATTCTGATCCTTGTGGGATGGCTAGAGAATAATTTGTCAAAAAGAAAGTTTCTATTCAAATGAGAGCAGAATTAGCCACATCAAGGTAGGAGGTTGTGGGTGTGTGTGTGTGTGTGTGTGTGTGTGTGTGTGTGTGTGTGTGTGTGAATGGCCAACTGCTGAGTAACTCAGTCACATGGTTGATAATGGGGCTATGACCAAATGAAGAGATAGGCAAATGAATATTAAAATTTATATTCTGTACATAATTTTCAGCCACTTTCTAAGTGCATGTTACTCTAGGCAATAGGGAGTTTAACATGGTAACAACAAGAAAACTGAGTGTACCAATATCCAAAAGTTTTAAGATGAAAATCTCGTCTTAATCCCAGCTGTTCCACTTAAGTATATTCTGTGTGTATTTTCTCTCCTCACTCCAGCGATTCTCCACTTGTCAAAGTCCAAGTTAGCTTTTCAATTTTACCTCTTCCACAAAGCCTTATATAATCCATGGCACTTTTTTTCTTCTGAATGCCTATATCACCAATCATATGCTTCAAACATTTGTCATTTATTATCTTATATTGACAATTTTCTTTTAATGTGAGCCCATTTTCTATCCACAACTAATCTGTGAACTCCTTATACACAGGGGATGATTATGTCTTATTCTTCAATGACTATTTTTGATTGGTTGATTAAAAGTGAGAATGGGGAAAAATGGTTATGATTAAAAGCAAATCCATCACTACTATTAGGAAAACGCCTAAAGCAGATGTTCCACTGATCCTGAGTCATGAGTATCAATTTAATGTTAGAAAGCCTTCAGTTTTTATGCTAATTATTTTCCTCTTGCATAAATATCCTGAAAGACACAGCATTCAAATAGGTAAACCTGGATTCTAAAGTTAATGCTCCATTCAGATGAATTGGGAATTTCATCCATAGTGTGATTTGATTTGATTTCATAAAATCATAGATGGCTATTTGGAAGAAATCTCAAAGGTCACATAGAGCAATCCAAACCTAAAAAAGTCATGCCCTCTACAATATTCCCCCAAAGTCATCCTAGCTTAATTTTAAGACTTTTTTTTTTAAAGACAACCTATCCATGTTTAGATAATTGTTTGCTAGAAAGTTTTGTTTTTCTGATATTCAGCCTAAATCTGATTCTTTGCAACTTCCACTCAGCCCTTCTGGTGCTGCCCTCTGGAGCAGAATATGGTTAACCCATCTTCCACTTGACAGCGCTGCTTGAAAACAGTTATTATTATTTTTTGGCCACTAGGGGAGCGCTGGATAGATCACCAGGCTTGGAGTCAAGCAGATTCATCTTCCTGAGTTCAATTCTGTCCCCAGACACTCATTAGTTGTCTGAACTCGGGCAAGTTTTAACTCTATTTGCCTCAGTTTCCTCATTATAAAATGAGCTGGAGTATGAAATGGCAAACCACTCCAGTATCTTTCCTAAGCAAACCCCAAATGGGGTCATGAAGAGTCAGACATGACTAAAACAACAGAATAAAATAAAAATACCTCATCCTTCAGCTCATTCCCTTATGTCATGATCTCAAGGCTCTTCAACATTTAATTAACTTCTGGATATTTTTCAACTTATCATTGTCTTTCTTAAAATATAGTACACAGAAACTGGACATAGTACTCCAAATATGATCTGGCCAGGGCATAGTACAATGGGATTATCACCTCCCTTTTCTTGGATGCTGTATTTCTTAAGAAGTCTATGTAATTCAAGATTGAAGTAACTTTCTTGGCTGCCCTATCAACAGTACAATTCTGCTCCCCTATCTTCTATCCCCAGACTTTCTTCTAAACCTTTATAGAGAAACTGTTGAAATCTCATACTGTCATCTTTTCTACCTTCTTCCTTCTCTTTTATTCCCTTTCCTTCCTTTTCCTTCCTTTCCTTTCCCTTCTTCCCCTCCCCTTCCCTCCCCTCCATTTTCCCTCCTTCCTTCCTTCATCCAGGGTGTTACCTGTTAGATTTTCTTTGCTTGAATATGGAATAATTTGGAAAGCAGTATGTTGATTGATAGATGAATGGTTGGGGTAGCTAGGTGGTACAGTGAATAAAATGCTGGGCCTGGAGTAAGGAAGACTCATCTTCCTGAGTTCAAATTTGACCTCAGATACTTACTAGTTGTCTGACCCTGGGCAAGTGGCTTAACCTTGTTTGCTTTAGTTCTGCATCTATAAAATGAGCTGGAGAAGGAAATAGCAAACCACTCCGATATCTTACCAAGAAAACCCCAAATGGGATCATAAAGAATCAGACATGACTGAAAAATAATTGAACACACATGGGAGATGAAAAGCAGCTTTACTAACAGTTTGTTGTTTTTAAATGAAAGCTTAGATATGAAAATTATAGAAAAATATGTGGGAAGATTTATTTTATAGAACACATTTTTGTTGCCTTGGATATAAATCCTTTGAGTTGTTCCAGTTAGTGATCAGAATCCACAAACTGGAATTTTCTTGTCTTATATAGTTACACACTAGATAGCTTTTAAAATCTGTTTTTTAAACCTTGTAATTAACTTGTTTGTATTTCATATTCAAAAAGTCAGAGGTGACATTTTCTAGTTGGTATCTTGGATACTAGGCTGTAAATGAGAACTGTATAACTGAGTTTTACCAAAAGATGCCAGAGTGAAATTATATTCCGCTGAATGGCCTTTTGTCTCTTGTTTCATTTGGTTTCCAGAATGAAAAATCAGAGTTATAAAAGACAGTATAGGGAAGCAGCATTGCTTAGCAGACAGAAGACTGGTCTTACTGTTGGGGAAATGTGTGTTCCAGTCTTGCCTCTGACAAATGGTAGCTGTTTCACCGAGTTATTTACTCTCAGTGCCCCAGACACTTCTTTCAGATTGTGTCAAAGATAAATTGTTGATCTCTATCAGTGGATGGAGTTTCCACTTGAGGAGTTACTTGAAATGAGAGAATCATTGTTCTGTCAGTGGAGAAGAAGGAGGAGGAGGAGAAGGAAGGAGAAGAAAGAGGAGAATAAGGAGGAGGAGTTGAAGAGGAGGAAGAGAGGATCAATAAGAAAGGGTATATAAAATGTTTTATAACCATGAGGTGCTGTATAAATTTAAGACAAGTACTACAGCAAAAAAGCATATTCTTGATTTTTCTTCATTTGAGCTTTTCTTTCCTAAAGTGACTTAAATCACTTGTTTGACTTCCATGGTAATACAAATACACTGGAGATCAGTTGAAGGCATCCTGCATACATGATCTAGAATGGTTGTGGGTGAATAGTCAATGTTTTTTGTTTTGCTTTGTTTTTTTACAATCCAATTACTCAAGTGATGTGTACATGGGCAGATTTGCCTGTAGAAAAAAATCTTAGCATGCTGGTGGTGGAAATATATTTGGATGACAGAAAGAACTTTCTGTGGATACCAAGGTAGAGTTTACATGATTTCAACTGCCTGTCCCCTTAATGAGGTAGAATTCATTTCTTGATGTAAATTTCTTGATGCCACATTTAGAAATAAAAACAACAAACAGGAATGCATTTAAAGTAGTGTGTGGTCAGGGTGAGAAGAAACTGTAATCAAGTGATATACGATCTAGTTAAAGGAGTCAGAAAAGTTTACCCTGTAGAAGAGAAGGCTTGATGGGGCTGGAGTTGGTGGCAGGGACATAGAGTGTTAAGGGAGACACATAATAAGACTTCATTACCATTATTGCCATGTAGAGAATGGGAATTTGTTACAGGGAAGCAGATTTTGGCTGAACATTTTAAAAGTCTGAAGCTTCCTAATAACTTCAGGTGTGAACAAATGGAGTGAATCACTTTTGATCAGTTAATGCGCAACTGTTGAAGGTCTTCAAGCAGAGACTGAATGAGTAGTTTTGGAAGATATTGTAGAAAGGATTCATAGTCTGGATAGAGGTTGCATGCTATTGTACAAGAAAACAGTTTAGACTTTTTATTGAGTTAAAATTTCCCCTAAAATTTCATTGGCCTCTAAGGTTCTGTTCCACTCTGAGATTCAATGATATCTGTAATACATCATAAAATATTGCTGGTCCATACACCTGGCATGGAATATAGGGAAAAGTGCAATTTTCTCTTATAAAATCAATTAATAAGCATTCATTAAGCTTATTAATATCATTTATTATTTTACTATTTATCAGGAACTGTTCAAATCATGGGGAATACAAAGACAAACGTGAAATAGACTTTGTCCCCAAAGAGCTAACATTCTAATAAGAGAGTAAATGCGTGCATATGGTAGTGGTGGTAGTTGTCTTCATTCTCTGAGGACACAAATGATATCACTATGCAATACAGTGTGTCCAGTTGCGGCTCATATGACCAATGTGGGCCCCAAAAGCCCTACTAAAGGCCTGACACAAATAGTTCATTTGAACATTTGGGATGGAGATGCCTCTAAATTTGTGCATCTCACATTTCTTTTAAGATACTGCAATTTTGCTTTGCTCATAGAGCATGGTGTTTTCTCTGATGTGGACATGCTGTGGTGGGCAGTCTTCTGTCAATGTCTCCCAGGTCATGAAATCAATTCCAAAGTTCTTCAAAAAGACTTTGATAGTGTTTTTGTATTGCTTCATTTGACCTCTGTGTGAGAGCTTGTCTTGTGTGAATGTTCCATGAAATAGTCTTTTAGGCAAAGATGCATTTGATGTTTTAACAAGGTGGCAAACCCATTGGAGCTACATTCTTTGCAGTAGAGTTTGAATGATTGGCAGTTTAGCTTGAGAAAGGACCTCAGTGTCCAGTACCTTATCTTGCCACATGATTATAAGAATCTTTCTAAGACAATTGAAATGGAAGCGATTTAGTTCATTGGAATGTCACTGGTAGACTGTCCAAGTTTCACAGGCATACAACGAGGTCAGTACAATGGCTCTGTAGATCTACAGTTTAGTAGACTGTCTGATACCTCTTCTCTCCTGCCCTTTTCTTGGGAACCTCCCAAACACTAAACTAGTTTTGGCAATGCATTATCAACCTCATCATCTATGTGTACATCCCTCAAAAATGAAGAAAATTGAGCTTATCCATGGCATTCACAATTTCTCCAATTGCTATAACCGATGATTTACCAATAGATAGTGTGGCGCTGGCTGGTGGAGAATCTGTTTTTTCTTCATGTTGTTAGGCCAAAATTACCACAATCAGTGGAGAATTGCTCTGTACTTTGTTTCAGCTTAGTTTCAGGGGATGCATTGAGTGCACAATCATCTGCAAACAAAAAGTCACATGCCAATTGTCCCTCTACTTTAGTCTTGTATTGTAGGCTTTTCAAGTTAAATAATTTATTCTCTACATGGTAGCTGACCTGGATGCTATTTTCATTTTCATTGAAGGTGTCTGACATCACTGAAAACTTCATGCTAAAAAGCATGGGAGAGTTCCATTTCTGGGAGCCAAGATGGCTAAGAAGTAAGTTCCTTTCACCCTCCCTTATTGACCTTTGAAAGTCCAGAAAATATTTCTCTTGGAAAATCCTTGGAACAGTTAAGGCAGTAGAAATATGGGATGCAGCAATCTTGTAGCCCAGGAAACTTGGGGGATATTAATGGGAAAATCCCCTCTGGCTCTGGGGGAGAGGGAGCAGTAGAGGATGGGAGGTGCCTTAGCAGGCCAGTGGCAAGAACCACTTCAGAAAACTAGGGGGAGGTCCTGAACCCCAGGGTAGTGAAACAGACAAGTAGCATAAACCAGGAAACCACCCCTTCCTGCCTCAGTACCTGAGCAAAGGCTGAACAAAGGGAACAGGTAGAAACCAGCTCAGAGAACAACCATGGGTCCTAATACTCTCCAGCAGCTAAATCTCCTGGTGCTTCAGAATAACTCTGGGAAGCACAACTCCAGAAGGCACAGCAGACATCCTTCAGCAGTCAAACATTTGAATGCAAAGCTTAGGTGAAGAGGTGTCCCTAAGTGGCCTGTTCCTGACCCCAGATCAACACCAGGTAAGTGCCAGACCCCTATAGCCAGCACCTGAGGACCCAGCACACAAAGCCAGTGACGAGGTCCTGGGCTCCCAGCACAGCAAGGTTAGGTCAGTGCTTCCTGTGTTCTAAGAGGATCACACAACTTTTAAAAGCCAGGAAATAGGGAAACACCATTAGAAAAAGTAGAAATAGACAATGACCACAGATTCTTACTATGGGAACATGGAAGATCAAGGGACAAATTCAGAAGAGGACCATCATTGTCACTATAGCCACATACAAAACCTCAAAGGGGAATATGAACTGGTATCAAACCCAAAAAGCATTCTTGGAAGAGCCAAAGAAGGATTTTAAATATCAAATAGGAGAGGTGGAAGAAAAACTGGGAAAAGACAGTCAACAGCTTGGAAAAGAAAGGACAAAAACTGATTGTAGAAAACAAGTTCTTAAAAAATAAAATTGACCAAATAGAAGAAAAGTACCCTGAAGAAAACAACTCCTCAAAAAGTAGAACTGGCCAAATGGAAATGAGGCACAAAAATTCACTGAAGAGAACTCCTTAAAAAGTAAAATAGACCAAATAGAAAAAGAGGTACAAAATCTTAATAAAGAAAACAATTCATTTAAAATTGGAATTGGATGAGTGGAAGCTAATGACTCTGTGAGTTATCAAGAATCAGATAGAAACAAAAGAATGAAAAATAGATGAAAATATAACTATTTCATTTGTAGAACAATTGACCTGGAAAACAGATCCAGGAGAGAAAAATTTAAAAATTATTGGTCTACCTGAAGACTATGCTGGACAACATCTTTCAGGAAATCACTAAGGAAAACTGCCTTGAGGTCCTAAAACCTGAAAGAAGTCATTAAAAGAATCCACTGATCCACAAATCACTTCCTGAAATTGAAAATGCCAAGTAATATTGTAGCCAAATTCTAAAATTACCAGATCAAAGAGAAAATACTTCAAGAAGTCAGAAAAAAAAATTTAAATATCATGGAACCACAGTCAGAATTACATCAGACCTTGCAGCTTCTACATTAAAAGATTAGAGGGCATGGAATATGATATTCTATAAGGCAAAGGAGCTTCAATTAAAATCAAGGATCAACTACCTAGAAAACTGAGTATAATATTTCAGGGGGAGGAGATGGATATTCAATGAAATAAGAGACTCTCAAAATTTCTGATGAAAAGACCAAAGTTCAACAGAAAATTTGATCTTCAAATACAAGAATCAATGGAGGTTTATAAAGGTAGACAGGAAAGAAAAAAATCCCAAGAATACCTTATTTATAAGGGCAAACTCTTTATATCCCTACAATGAAGGATGACAGTTGAGAACTGCATTGATATTACAACATTTAAAAGTATACATAGTCAGAGAATATGGGTATAAGTTGACTTTGATGTGATGATAAAAATCTAATTAAGTGGGGAAAAGGGATTGTCCTGGGAGAAGAAGAAAGGAGGAGGCAGACAAGGGTAAATTCTATCACATGAAAAGGCACAAAAAACTTATTATAATCATATTTGGCTCAAAGAGGGAATAGTATAATCAGGTATAGAAATCTAACTTACCCTATAGGAAGCAGGAGGGGGAAGGGGAAAGAAAAGGGAGGGGGTAGGTAGAAGGGAGGGAAGAAATAGTAATGGTAAAGGAAGAAAAGGGAACAGGATTATAGAAGAGAGGACAGATTGAAGGAGGTGGTGGTTGACAGCAAAGCTCTAATAAGGAGGGGAAGGGAAAAAAGAGAGAGAAAAGCATAAATGAGGGGAAAATAGGATGGAGAGAAAGACACAGATAGGACATTAAAATGAAAAGGCTTTGCACAAACAAAGCCAATGCAATCAAGATTAGAAGAGAAACAGAAAGCTGGGAAACAATTTTTACAGCCGGTGTCTCTGATAAAGGCCTCATTTCTACAATACATAGAGAACTGAGTCAAATTAATAAGAATACAAGTCATTTCTCAATTGATAAATTGTGAAAAGATATGAATAGGTAGTTTTTAGAAGAAGAAATTAAAGCTATAGATAATCATATGAAAAAAATGCTCTAAATCACTATTGATTAGAGAGATGCAAATCAAACAACTCTGAGGTACCGCATCACACCTATCAGATTTGCTAACATGACAAAACATGAAAATGATAAATGCTGGAGAAGATGTGGGAAAATTGGAGCACTAATGCATTGTTAGGGGAGTTGTGAGTTGACCCAACCATTCTGGAGAACAATTTGAAACTATGCCCAAAGGACATATACCAGCAATAATACTTCTAGGTCTGTATCCGAAAGATATCAAAGGACTCACATGTGCAAAAGTATTTATAGCAGCTTTTTCTGTGGTGACAAAGAATTGGAAATTGCTCTCAAATGTCTATCAGCTGGGGAATGGCTGAACAAATTGTGGTATATGAATGTAATGGAATGTTATTGTTCCATAAGAAATGATGAGCAGGCAGTCTTCAGAAAAACCTGGGAAGTCTTATATGAACTAATACTGCGTGAAGTGAGGAGAACATTGTACACAGTAACAGTTACATTGTGCAATGACCAACTTTGATAGACTTATCTTTTCTCATCAATGCAAGGTTCTAAGACAGCTCCAAAAGACTCGTGATGGAAAAAGCCATCCACCTCCAGAAAAAGAACTATGGAATCTGAATGCAGTCGGAAGCATACTATTTGTTCTCCTTTTCTTTTGTTTCTTCTTTCTCATGTTTCCTCCCATTAGTTCTAATTCTTCTGTGAAAAAATGTTTAATATGAATGTATAAGTATAGCCTATATCAGATTGCACCCTGTCTTGGGGAAGGGGAGGATAAGGAGGGGTAGAAAATTTAAAACTCAAAGTTTTATGGTACGTGAATGTTGAAAACTAAAAATTAATTAATTAATTGTATTTAAAAGTCATGGGAGTAAGCACAGAGCTCTGCTTTACTCCACTGATGACTGGGAAAGGTAGAGAACATCACCCCACTGTCAAAAGCCTTGTCAAATTGACAAACATTGTGTACAGACCTCTGTTCTGTTCCTCAAATTTCTCCTGGAGTTGTTGGGCAGCAAACACCATATCAACCATTCTTTGGTTCTTTATGAAGCCACACTGACTCTTGGGTAGATGACAATCTTTCAGCTGAAGGTGGACTCTGGCAAGAATCTTGCTCATAATCACTAAGAGAGAGAGAGAACTCTATGATTGTCACAGGACAACCTAGTTCCTTTTCCTTTATAGAAATGGACAATGAAGGCATTCTTGAATTATTGGAAGACAACATCCTTTTGCTGAATAACACAGAAAATTTACATCAGTATTCACATGAGCAATGGACCCCCAGTCTTGCAAATCTCAGTTATAATAGAACACCAGGTAGTTTGCCACATGAGAGGAACCTGTTGGCATTCAAAACCTCTTCTTCTATGGCCTCAGCATTGATTGATCATGGTTTGTTGAGAATGCTATGGAAGTGTTCAGCCCAAATCTTCAGCATCATGTCCTTATTATTAATGAACGTGGCTCTATAAGCACGGAAGTTGAGATACATCTTAGGTCTTTACCCTAAAAACATCATAAAAATGCTTTGGATTGTTACTCTCAGTGTAAAACTAAATTTCAACTGCCTTCTTTCAGAATCCTGCATTTCTGTAAGCTTTGCTTGCACTTTTGATGGAGTTAAATGCTTCTTTCTTAAAGATGGATGAACTTCCTGCTGGTAAACCTTGTGGAGTTTTTGTATTTAGCAGTTTATGAATTTCCCCATCACTTTTGTCAAACCAATCTTGATGTTTGTGAGTGTTCTGACCCAGATGAATAAATGCAGTGCTGTATACCAAATCTCTGAAAGCTGCCCACTCCTTTTCTGCTTAACAGTTGCCTTAATGTGTTGGCTCAGCTTTCCCTCTAAGTTAGTCACAAACTGTTCACTCTGGGAGAAACACATTATGCCTTCTGGTAGTCATTTTGCCTTGAGGCCACTACTTTTGTTGAATGAGAACTATAGCTTGGAGAGGACAATTCTCTGATCAGTCTAGCACTCTGTCACACATCACCTTCATCACTCTCACATGCTGTTTATCTCCTCTCTTTACAATGGCATAGTCTATTAAAAGCCAATATTTGGTGCAAGGGTACCCCCACATAGTTTTATTGTGATTAGGTAAGTGGAAGACAGTGTTGATGATGAGGCCACGAGATACACAAGTCTTCATTAGTAAGTGGCCATTGCTGCTGCTGTTTCCAACTCCATTCCTTCTAAGAAATCTTTGCCATGTTTGATAGTCTGTGCCTACTCTGGCATTCCCGAATTCCAAGCTCATCTTCTTTCAGCACATTGATGAAGAGGACTTCTAGGTCTTAATAAAATTCTTCTTTGACCTGATCAATATTCGTCATGGTAAAAGCATGTACACTGATGAGGTAGTGTAGCACTTTCCTACAGTTGGCAATTGTATTGTTAGGAGCTTGCCATTCACTCCTTTTGGGAGGTATACAAGCTTTTTTTTTTTTTTTAACTAGATTAGTCTTGATTGTAAAACTTGTCTCTATTAGGATCTCATCAAGTCCACTGTGCTTCTATCAAGAGTAGAAAGGAGAGTGGAAATGAGCCCAGAGAAAGTGTTACACTCCAACTCTACTTCTCTACCCTCCACAATTTTCTGGAGAAAATTTTAACTGAAGAGAAGTGACTAGTGGGAGATAAGACATCTAGCCAAGAGGTGTCATTAAGTCAGTCAATGAATGTTTATTAAGAACCAACTATAAACTTGGCACTGTTCTAAGACCTGGGAATACAAAGGAAAACAAGACACACCATGCTCTCAAGGAGCTCACAGTCTATGAACATTTTAAAGAAACTATATCCAAGTTAGGGAATTTTTTTGTAATAACAATTAAAACAATTACATTTGAATGACTGATTATCAATGGGAAACACATTGGTGAGTGCTTAAGAAAGCCAACCTTTAGGGTTGCCTCAGGACTCTGAGAATAGTAGTTACCAATCCCGTTGGGACCCAGTCTGCCAATATGAGTGGGAGTTGGGGAAGTAATGCCAGAAAGGGTGCTATGTAAATATATACATAAAACAAAATGAATATGAGGTAGTTTGGAGAAAAAGTGTTCTAGCAGATTTGGAGATTTGGATTTGGAGAGCAGTGGCAGGGTATAGAGGAGGGAGTTTAATCGTAAGAGGGATGGAAACATTGTGCATGCTTTTACTTTACATGTGATCCAAAGATAGGATTTAGTCTTGAACTAGAGGAATTGACAACTCATGAATTATAAGTGCTCAGCCTGATGCTGGTGAGGAAGTATCTTCTTTAATGTGCTAAGATATATGTGGATCTCCTCTTTCCAGGTTTTTTTTCTTTCCCATTTTGGAAGGGAAGAATGCTAGAAGTAACAAATTTGTAGAACCTAGGTGGGGCTTTATTTTCATCCAGAAAATATTGTTTGGGAACTGGTGGGTGTGCTGCTACTCTTGATAATTTCCTGAGAATTCTTTTCCTTGGCTGTTGTGACCATGTGGATGAGGCTTTGCCTGGACAAAAAATCCAAATCATCATTTGGGACAATGGGGAGGACAAAGAGACACCTGTCTCTTTGGTATGATTGATGTATAATTGTGCACTTAGAATTTTTGGATTATAGCTCAATTCTCCACCCAAAGAGAATTGTCAAAGAATGTATTTGAAGTACTTGGTTTTTAATTTATAGGAAGGCATGGCCTATAGTTATGTGACATAAGGGGGTATGGGGTCAGGGCTAGTATATATCTTTTTGGAGGGAGAATCCACATTGACAAGATCACAAATCTGTGAAGATCTAATTAAAGTATCATTTTATCAAAGCTTTTTGAGCTAATTAAAAAAAAACCCTAATTAATATGTCCTGTATATTCACACATATTTACCCTCTCTCCTCAAGGTGACACTTGGGTGTTTGATTAATCGAGGTGCCACCTACCAAAAAAAGACATTACCAATTGCTAAATTATCTCTGAGGTGTGCTGAAAAATGTCTGGATCTATCTTATTAATAATCCTGATACATAAAAAGGAAACTTCTGGATGTACATAAGTAGTCTTGGAAACCCATTCATTTCACCTCAATTTCAACTTCTTGGAATCTTTTCCAAAGAGATAGTCTCTCTTCCTTTCCTGTTTTTCCTTTCTTCTTTCCTACCTTCCATATCCTTGTCTTTATTTTCAACATTGTGCTAATTTTCCCAAAATCTTCCCATCACCAGCAGATCAGTCACTTGTAACAGAGGGGTACAGTTAGCAAGACACTCTGAGAACCTGACCATTAGTGAAAGCATATGCCTCACTCAGCACTTGTAATAAGCTACCTCTCTACTGAAATGAAGTACTTATATTTGATCGTTAGTCCTTTGAATTTGAGATTGGCCGTTGCACTGATTTGAATCTTTCTTTATCTTGTATGACTTGACATTAAATCTTGAAAGTCTTCTCATAAGTCATTCCAAGCCTTGGATGTTGCATATTTTTTATAAAATCAGGAGATTTCTAGATTCAATAGGCTTCCTTGGAGCAATTTCTTGAATTGTTACATTGGGAATCTGTTACATTATATCAGCTTGGGCACATTGCTGTCTCTCCGGCTCTTTTCTATGGACCCTCATTTCTTTTTTACCTCTTGCTCCAGGAATAGTAATAAAAGACCCTTACCATCCCTACTAGGAGAGATATGGCAATATACTACTTGTGATTCTTAATCAGAATTGTAGGTTGCCGACATGGAACTTCTGTTCTTTGCCATCTACCGTCCATTCCTTCATACCCATCCATGTTAGCTTCATCTGTCCTAGGACCTTTCCCATTCTACCTTCCCTCTTGTTTGTGACCTCTGGAATCCCTGTTCTATTGTTAATATGTCCTTCATATTAGACAATTATTTTCCTACCAAATTGCAATCACATAATTCTAGCTCTACCCTGAAGATGCTACACCCATGGACACCTTCTAGGTCCCTGGATATATCTTTTCTCTTGTTTCTTCAACCCCCGCTCCAAATGCTAGGCCAGGAGGAGTAAGAATTTCTTTCTTTTCATTTTTAGACCTTTCCCTTACCACTTATATTCAGCAGTCTTATCTCCAGACAGCTATATCACTCTATCCAGAATTTTGTGCCTATTATCTGCTGGCCTCCAAGTAATTATTCCTCATGTGATAAGGTATTCAGTACCTGTCTCTCAGTTTTGCTCTCTACTTTACCCTGATCTTATATTTGTAGAACTCACCTTACATGATGCTCTTCCTTCAAATTGTCTGCTTTCTCAGTTTGCTGCTCTCCTCAACTCCCATGATATGTAACTTCACTCTGCTCTGGCCACACAAAAGTATGGTCATGTTCTTCATCATCATTCAGGTTTTCCATGTACACAATCAACAATTCTGAAAATCTTCTGTCTATAAGCTTTTGTCCTTTTAGCTCTCCTTTTGTCTCACCCATCCTAAACCTATCCTGCTTTCCATTTTCCTATTGTCACTCATTTCTTTCCAATCAACCCTAGATCAAATGAACTTCCTGCCTTCTCAGCTACTGCTGAGCTGCTGCTGGATACTTCTGGAGAAAATGATATAATCATACTGACTGATTCCCCTACAAAATTTACATTATCCGGTCACAACTTGTCCCTGTTTCCTCCTAGAATCCTTATGGTCATTAATTCTTTTGTAGTTGTTGTTGTTGAGTCATGTCTGCCTCTGCATGACCCCATTTGGGGTTTTCTTGGAAAAGATACTGGAGTGATTTGCCATTTCCTTCTCCAGCTTGCTTAACAGATGAGGAAACTGAGGCAAATAGGTTAAGTGACTTGCCCAGTGTCATACAGTTATTAAGTATCTCAAGGCTAGATTTGAACTCAGGCTGTCCTGATTCCAGACCAGTGCTCTATCCACTCTGCCACTTACCTGCCCACTAATCATTTTTTTATTGCATTTTCTATGGGACTTGTTCCAAACATTTTCTTCCCTACTCAAGCCTCCTGCCACTCTCTCCTGTAGAAGGTCATACTTCATTGAAAAAGTTGAAGTCTGGGTTCTTTGAAAAAGTATTCTAACTCGGGTTTTCCTGACATTAAATCCAGCTCAGTGTCTGTATTTTATTAGGGCTAATAAATGCTTGTTTTTATTGATATTAAGAAATTTCATGCAATTTTTAGTTTAAATAACTTTCCTTTAAAATTTTAATATCAGCTTGTTATATAATTAGAAAATGAATAAAGGGAGTCATTGCATCATACATAAAATGTGTGAGCTGGGAAGGATTTTCTAAATGATTAAGTCCAACCCCCTCATTTTATAGATGATGGAATTGAAACCCAGAGAAGTTAAATGACATTTCCATGATGACACAGCAAGTGAATGGAAAAGCTTAAATTAGAAATAAACTCTTGAATCTGCCAAATTAGGATTTTATTATTTTTGTATCTCTTGATCTTCCAGACTATAGCCTAATTTAAGGATAATATGCTGGGAATGTATTTCTTTGCTAATGTCTTCAATTATTTGCTCCAGAAAAATCAATTGATATTGGGAGAGTAAGAAAAATAATATTTTCTTAAAAAGGATCATGCTACTTTCAATTCATCCAAGGCTCTTACCCTGTAATTACTGTCAAGTTATTAGAGCATCATTATTTCTTACAAATAAACTTCTTAATAATAATAGGCAATGATATTGTCTTTATTCCTAAATCAATGATATGTAAATGACCATTTCTTAATACTTCCTTGCTTTCCCATTAGTGTGAAATCTGCCCTAGTTTAGTTGCCAAATTGACAAAGACATATGCTTTGACAGAGATGGGGAACTGGCTGTCCTACTGTATAGGCTGTCTGCTCATAGTGAAATTAAACACCTATGCATGATTTAGAAGGAAGTGTTCTTGGGGAGGATTTATGTGAGTTTTTAATGCTATCCATGATCAGTGAAGGATGCCTTAGCTATAGGTTAGTGTAAAAGCCCATTTGGTAGAGATGAGAATTAAGGGGAATTGTGTTTCTGCACAATATTTTTCATTGTAAGAGAGTATTTAGCATGGGTAAAATAACCTTAGGATAATAGATTTAGAGATAGAAGAGGCATTTAAAGTCATATAGTCCAACTCCTTTATTTTACAGTCGAGGAAACTGAGACCCAGGAAGACTGCATGACTTATTCAAGGTTACTTAAGATGCAAGCAGCACAAAGTGAGTTAGGAAATGATGGCACTCATGGATGGATCAAGATTTAGCTTTCCTAGATAAGAAGTTTCTGAAATACATCAGGGAATATAGTAGTTAAATTTCATAAATGGAATGACTATCCACTTACTTAGGAAGGAATCAGCTAACTCTAGCAAGAGCTTTCTTGGCATGGAAGTTCAAATAAGATGTTTTTAGTGTTTATTCAGGGTTCTATAATAAAAGTCTACTTGGAAACTGCTCAAATAGTAATCCAGTGAACTCCCTAACACCTGTTGAACTTTCTTCTTTATTTCTTTTTTCTAAATATTTTTTTGGCACATTTTGAAACTCAGAACAGCCTTCACATAGAGCCTAATTATTCTAATAATTCTAATTCTACCAATAAAAAATGATTCTAATTTCTCTCTTATGCATTGGAGAAAGTGAGAAGGGTCTACCAAATTTTTAAAAGCTGGACCAAATTTTTGTAGCTTGTAAGAACTTTGCAGATATCTAATAAACTTCCATTTTGCTAAGATAGGCAAGGAAGTTAGACCTTTCAAGAAATGTTCATATTCTTCAAATCAAGGAGCAGAAATTGGATGTGATGTTCTACCAATACCAATATGGATTTTGTTGTAATTGGTAGTAAATGGCTATCTCAGTTCCCACTTTCAATTCTCAAGAGAGCGGTATAAGGATATTTTTTTATGCTCAAAATAATACCCCTTCTCAATTCTCACTTGCATAATTTTTGGAGAGGAAATGCCTTTTTTAGTCAAGGTTCTGAAAACCAACTGACTATTTCTATGGGGAAGAATAAAGTTTTTGAGGATTTTCCCTTAGTTTGATGAGTTGAGTCTTTGAGGGCCTGGCTAATGACCTATAACAAAAACCTTTGGGTTTCAAGCTAACAGAGATAGCAAAGTTTATTTTTCCACTCATAGGTGTATTGTTTGTCCTTCTTCTCAAAAAGGACCAATGATATCAGGAAGGTGATGTCATGACTTGCATGTGAATTGGATTTCAGTGAGGTAGGGCTATGCAAGGTCACCTGTCTCACTCTCTCCTCCAGAGTCATCTAGATCCAGGGGGAAGATATCCATCAGGATGACTCCTGATGCAGCATTGGCCTTTTTAAGCTAAAGTCTTTCCCAGATCTGTTTGTCTGACTTAATACCCATTCAAAGATCAAGGCTAAGTAAGAAATGAAGCAAAACATGGTCTCCTTTATTCTTCTAGAGCAAGGCTGTTTATGTCTCCCTCTTAGAACAATAGGCTTATTGTTCAGGAAATATCTGGATAAAATTGTGCTACAACTGCTTTGATTTTAGAGTCTTATGATTTCATCTGACTTTTATGTCTCTGTCTACTCAGAGGCCCCAAAGCCATAGGTAACCTTGTAGAGGGAAAAGTTAATAAGATTGCATCAGGTGGGTTATGGAAAGGAAGGAAGAAGAGAAAAAGGAAATAGTAGAATTTTAGTAGAAAATAGTAGAAAATTATTGCCTAAAGTGTTGGCAATTTATTTTAATACTATCATATCAAGTATCTGGTGTGCTATCTATGCTGTTAAGTGCCAACATTTAGGACTCCAGTTCCACTTTACCAATTAACATCAGTTAGTTTTTACAAAGGGATATTTACTGTGATATTGTAGCATGAACAGAAATCCAAACGTTCTCCATTGCATTGCCTAACACCTAGGGGCATGTTCTGTCTCCCTTTTATTTCCTCAGATCCTGGAGAATTTGGGCTCAGTCTTAAAGCAGTTTCTATATCATATTGGCCCCATAGAGTTCACTTTCAAATGTGGCATACTGTGGTTGTGCTTTGTCCTTTGTTCTTGAAGAAGACCATGATAGCAGGGAGATGATGACTTGACTTTCAGTTGAATTGGATTTGAGTGAAGGAGAGTTGTGCAAAGTCACCAGCCTCACTTTCTCTTCCAGAGCCATCTGAGTTCAGTGGATATATATGTATATATATAATTTTGATTAAAGGGGACATCCCTTGACTCACTTCTTAAAGAGGCCTATTCACTAAACAGGTGTTGCCTCTCTCAAAGTGAGAACTCAAAAGATCTTAACTTTAATAGGTCAATGTCTCCCACTGAAAATATGGAATAGATTCTGCATGAATCTTCATCTTGGTTACTACTGGGTCTAGTCCCCAACAGTCATTCCTAAGAGTCTCATTGCTTACATGCTGGCTGCAAAACTGTCATGGACTCAGTTTTTGGGACTTATGGTGGCTTGATATTCTAACCTTTCAAATTTCACATGGTTTTAGTTATGTCCAATATTCTTTTATCTAAAAAAAGGAAGAATAGATACAACAGAAGGAGAAGCAAGAGCAGGGCCATGTACTCATGTACATGGTACATGGTTATGTAGTGGTGACCCCTTTGGAGAGAAATAAAGGACTGAGCACTCTCTCCCCACTCACAAGGTTGACAGTATTTCCTGACTCTATACCCTACCATGCCCATGTAGAACAGAGCTAGAGCAAGAGACTCAGTTTAGCTGATTAGCGCACATAGAAGATACCCAGCCAGTTTCACCACTGCATTAACAGATCAATTCCAGTTACAGAATATTTGTATGTGTTTCTATGTCCCTATGGAGATTGTATCAAGTGAGTCTGATGTTCACAGTACATAAGAACTGGGATTATTGGATATTCTCACCTCCCTTACATGAGAAAGGGGTGATATGTCAATAGAGGATTCTGAAACTGACAGTAGAGATATTTAGAGGAGGCTGATAGCAACCAGCAGTCTTGCAGTCATGATGGGACCGGCAGGGAGAAATATCTGGATAAAATTGTGCTACAACTGCTTTGATTTTAGAGTCTTATGATTTCATCTGACTTTTATGTCTCTGTCTATTCAGAGGGCCCAAAGCCATAGGTAACCTTGTAGAGGGAAAAGTTAATAAGATTGCATCAGGTGGGTTATGGAAAGGAAGGAAGAAGAGAAAAAGGAAATAGTAGATAGCGCATTTAATCTTGGGACCAGTCTTAACAGTTTTCTTTGAGAATTGTTAATATATAGAAGTATATCTTGGAATTTGGGTATTATTCTTGTCAGAATAAATGTCAATAAGTCCACAAGCATTTATTGAACATTGACTGGGTGCCAGGCCCTGAACTAAGCCGTGGAGATATAAAGAAAAGCAAACTGTTTACAATGCAACTGAGGAGCCAACATGTAAACCACTATGTACAAACACAACATATATAGGAAAGATTGATTGGAAATGACTGCTAGAGGGAAGGTACTACCATTAAAGGAAGCTGAGAAAGATTTCTTCCCAAAGGCCCGATTTTAGCTGTATCTTGCAGGAAGACAGGAAGCAAAGGTATGGAGAAGAGGAAGGAGTATATCTTAGGTACGGGGAATGGTCAGTGAAAATAGAGTTGAGAAATGGAAGTGTAACGTATTAGTAACAGTAAGTAGGCTAGGATCACTAGATCTTGGAGGGGAATAAGGTAGAAAAAAACTAAAAAGGTTAGTAAGGGCCAGGTCTTTGAATGTCAAAGAGAGGATTTTTATGTTTGATTCTGGAGGTAATAGAGATCTACTGGATTTTAACTAATGGTAGGAGGGAGTGTGTGACCTGGTCAAACTTATGCTTTAGGAGGGTCAATTTAATAGTTGGGTGGAAGGTGGACTGGGTGTGGGGAAAGACTTGATGCAGGGAGACCAATCAGAAGACCATTCCAATAGTTCAGGTATGAGGTGAAGAGGTAATTTAAGTTTAATGGTGGATGGGAAGAAGACTTAAAGATCTTTCCCACCCATTAATAGGCCTCTGTTAATTTCTATTGAGGCACTGGGTCAGAGGATCCCACCCTCTAGCTCTGAAAAGCTCTAAAATGTGTATAAATACTCTGAGGTGGGGGTTTTGTTTTGGGGCTTAGTTTTTGTAAGAAGGTTATGTGCCAGATAAGACTCTGCGAAGCCACTAAAGATCTTCCCCCACCCCCTCCCAGCTTTGAAAATCCAGATATTGGTGCTTCTCTCTCTGGTAACTATGTAGGCATGTAATGGTCAGAGAGTTGAATCTATTTGTTGATATGTGATGGATGTACTGCCTATGGTCAGACAGTTGGAAACCCTGTCTGTTGGTATATGTGTTTGATTAACATGATTGTTGACCCCTCAAAAGTTGCTTTCCTTTTAGAAAGGCCTGTACAGCAGGCCTTCCTGTGTTTGTCAGGATCCTTGCTGTTGCTTTGAATTCTCTTCTAATTTCTTTTCTTTTACTTTCCCCTTTGATCCACATTTTTACTCCTTTAATATATTTTAAGCAGTGCTCTACAAACCTGCGATAGAAGGCCAGTGGGGAGATTGGGAAGGAAGAGGGTTATGAAGACAGAATTAAGTTGAATTTGAATTAAAGGAGTATCAAGGACCTAGAATATAAACTTTTGAGAGAGGTGTAGGGTGGGAAGGGAGGAAGATGTTGCAGTTAGGACTTACTAAATCAAAGGAGTAAGGAGTTGTGACATTTATTCCTACCAATACTATTGAATATTGCAATTGGGACAGCTGTCTACCCTACTCTCCTTAGTATACTGCCTGTAGCATCTTCTAGATATTGCGGATGGGTAAAAGAATGAAAGTATGTTGGTTTGCTAAGGAAGCTACTGACCTTGAATTTCGTAACTCTTTTCCACACAGCTGTGATTAATGCATTTTAAGTCTTGCTAAAGCAAAAGCTAAAGCTAAAGCAAAAGAAACCAGAACAGTAAGAAGGAAAAGTAGTGAGGTCGATCTTCTAATTACTGAGAGGACACCCAAATGCTACCTTAATTAGAAGAACCTAAGACTGATGCTATGATTTTAATATTTTGGATTCTAAGATATATAATTCAAAAAGATAAAGAATATTAGTGAACACATTGGAGTAGGTGATAGGCAAACCAATCATTTGCTGAAATCGCCATCCTTGATATATTCCTAGGGTGTGCTTAGGCTTAAATTTCATCCAAACTCTATCCATTCCCTGGATTATTTTAGTGCTTGTTAGAACATTTGTATGTAAGGATATACAACCACACAGACATAGAACAGACACACACACACACACACACACACATTCCAGGTCAAAATAAAGTAATAGTAGCCAGAAAAATGTGATGTTTTGTGAGTATGTCTGCGTGTGTGTATGAGTGTGAATAGAAATGAATTCTCCCTCTGTGACAACTTCTACTTGCTTCTTAATTATAACATCTTCATTGTTATTAGCTCATCACTAGGACTAGTTAGTTGGTATTAATCCATACACTGACAGAAGATCTAATCTTCTTCTTCCCCTTCTTTATAAACCTGAAGCTCTGCTACCTGCCATATTCATGACTTTGGACCTATCCCTTTACTTTGTCAAGCCCTAGCATCTTTATTTGCAAGATGGAAGTTATTAGATCAGATGATCTGTAAGGGCTGTTACCTATAAATTTCTGACCTTATTAATTCTTTTAGAAAATAGACTTTATTATCCCTATTATATTTAATTAGGTCATCTATACTTACTTTCCAACCATATTATTTTAAAATACTACCTTGAGGAAATAAATGACCAACCTTTGTAGAAAAGTGTTTATTCTAACCATTAGGGTGTGATTCACATAACATGATGGACAGAGACAATTTACAATATACTACTTTAGTAACTCAGAAAAGCTCTAGATCCATAGAGAAAATTTATTTCCTTTCAATATTTTTATTAAGCACCTATTAAAAGCCAGACACTAGGAAAGACTTTTCTCATTCAAGGAACTTAGAATTTAGTAAAGCTTCAGGTTGTTTGTACGCAATGCAGTTTGTTTTGCTTGATTATGCATATTTGTTAGAAAGGATGGTCTTTGCTCCAGGGCTGGAGGAGAAGGTGGATCAATGATTAGTGATAGATATAAAGAAAAAAATGTACATCAGTAAATAATTCCATATAAAGAAAAAGGGAGCAAAGAAAAGGACATGATAGAACAATTTTGCTACAGCTTTAAAAAACTTATACACACAGTATACAATTCCAAAATTATCATTGCATTTAATGATTATGCACACAAATACATATAATACACACACACCTGAACATATACATATACTTCACTCATGTTAATATAACATGCAGATATACACATATACATTTACATGCACACATGCCTATACATATGTATCTATATATAGATACTTTTCTTTTGGAAAAAAAAGTCCAAACATAATTTCACTGTTTCTTATGTAATTCTTTCATTGTTGTTAATTATTGTTTGTTTTTTGATGATCAGTAAATCCACATTAAATTTTTTTTAAAAATGATTTATTTATTTTTAGATTTCAATATTCATTATTACAAAATTTTGAGTTCCAATTTTTCTCCCCATCTCTCCCCTCCTCCCACTCCATAACACTTTGTATTCTGATTACCCCTTCCCTCAATGAACCCTCCCTTCTATCATACCCCACCCTTCCCTTATCCCCATCTTCTCTCTGTTCTTGTAGGGCAAGATAAATTTCTATACCCCATGACCTGTATTTCTTATTTCCCAGTTATATGCAATAATAATTCTCAACATTTGTTTCTAATACTTTGAATTCCAACTTCTCTCCCTTCCTCCCTCCCTCCCCATCTCCAATGAAAAGGCAAGCAATTCAATACAGGCTATATATGTGTCATTTTGCAAAAGACTTCCATAATAGTCATGTTGTGTAAGATTAACTATATTGCCCTCCATCCTACTCTGTTCCCCCCTTTCTTTCAATTCTTTCATTTGACCTTGTCCCTTCCCCAAAGTGTTTACTTCCAATTACTCCCTCCTCCCATTTGCCCTCCCTTCTATCATCCTTCCACCCCACTTTTCTCCTTCTCCCCTACTTTCCTGTAGTGTAAGATAGATTTTCATACTTAATTTAGTGAGCATGTTATTCCCTCCTTAAGCGATATATGAAGAGAGTAAGCTTCACTTTTCTTCTCTTACTTTTCTCCTCCATTCAAAAAGATTTTTCTTACCTCTTTTATGAGTGATAGCTTGTCCCATTCCATTTTCCTTTTCTCCTCCCAATATTTTCCTCTCTCACCCCTTAATTTTATTTTTTTTATGGATACCATCTCTTTTGATTCAACTCAACCTTTACTCTCTCTCTCTCTCTCTCTCTCTCTGTATAATCCCTCCACCTACCTGCATACTGAGAAAAGTCTCAAGAATTACAAATATTATCTTTCCATGTATGAATATAAACAGTTCAGCTTTAGAAAGTCCTTTATGATTTCTCTTTCTTGTTTACCTTTTCATTCTTCTCTTGATTCTTGTGTTTGAAAGTCAAATTTTCTATTCAGTTCTGGTCTTTTCATCATGAATGCTTGAAAGTCCTCTATATCACTGAATGACCATTTATTCCCTTGAAGTATTATACTTAGTTGTGCTGAGTAGGTGATTTTTGGTTTTAATCCCAGTTCATTTGACTTCTGGAATATCCTATTCCAAGCCCTTTGATCCCTTAATGTAGAAGCTTCCAGATCCTGTGTAATCCTGATTGTATTTTCACAGTCCTCGAATTGTTTCTTTCTAGTTGCTTGCAATATTTTCTCCTTGACCTGGGAACTCTGAAATTTGGCCACAATATTCATAGGAGTTTCTCTTATTCTTCCTCATATGAAAGGATGGAAGGAGACAACTGTTCACCAAGAAAGTAACCTTCTATGGTCTTATTTTTTTCCCTTTTTTGGACATTTTCCCAGCCAATTACTTGACTTCTGAATCTTTTGTCAAGAGGAGGGTCCTAGTGCTTCTCCTACCCCAAGTACTTGTGCTCAAGGCTGAAATTCAGATCAGCTGCTCAGTTACCCCAGAGGCTTTCAGCTGAGTTGCCTGGACACTGGACCCAGGCTGCTTCTGCAGCCATTGTAGTCACCCACTACCTGCTGCTGCTGCTACCACTGCCTGTGCTACTTCCTGGGTCACTGCTGGTGGGATCCCATTCCCCTCTCATCCAGCTGGGAAAGCCCTCCCTCACTGACCTTTGGAGCTTTCTTTCTTGTGGAATCTGAGACCCTCCCTGCTGAAAATTTTGCCCCAGAGGTGTGTTCAGGTCCTGTTCCTCCCAGTACTGTATGGCCAGGGCTGGGCTCTGGTCCACCCAGCATCCTGTGCGATAGACCTTTCCTGATGGCCTTCCAGGTTACCTTTGGCTGGAAACCTCTTTCACTCTGTTGTCTTGTGACTTCTGCTGCTCTAGAGTTTGTTGAGAGCCATTTTTTACAGGTATTTTGTGGGCTGTGGGGAAAGTGCCAGAGTATATTTGTCTTTCTACTCTGCCATCTTACCTCTGCCCACCCACATTAAAATTTTTTAACCAATGAATAAAGTTTCAATAGGAATCAATGCTTAGTCATAACAAAAGTAGTTAATCAACAGACTTTTCCATTTCCTGCCAGTTATGTTGTTTTTATTCAACCTGCTTAGATCATTTATCACTTTTAGGCAGAAATGGGGAAAAATAGCCTAGAAAAATACACACTTTCATGGAAATAGGGGAGTTCAGTACTATTTCCTTGAAAGAAATTAATGAACTGGTAAGGAGTCAGTTTTGGTATCATAGGATTAAGTTCAAAAGGGAACTTAAGAGTTTATCCAGTTCAACCCACTTCTTTGTATTTTAAAATTTATTTTAACTTTTAATCTTTTTGTTATCTTAAACTTGATAAATACCAACAAACACCACCATTTTCATATACAGGGTGCTCTAAACATCTTAATGCATTTTTAAGCTATCAAAACTGTTTTTAGCTATTAAAGCTTATAACTTCACTGTGATTATTGGGACTCATATTAAGAAAAGAAGAAAGAGAATTGAAAATTAATTTTTGAATCTCTATTACATACAGAATTAAAAAAAAATATATGATAAATTCAGCATGTTCCAGAACTGTCCCACATCTCTGTTTCTCTCTGAATACCCTTCTGTTTTCCTCTGTGCATTTCAAAAGTGCTTCATTGATTTTTTAAAAAAACTTTTTCTTTCCTTTTGGCATCTCTATCATTAGTACCTCACTTTGTCCTTGATTCTTTCTCCTTAACAAACAGAAAATATTAATACCAAACTTGGTAACAAATAAACAAACAATTCCAGATGTTAGCTGTCTTTGAGAATATCGATATCAATTTGCACTTCTTGTACATTCCTCTCTGTCAAGAAATAGGAAGTATATCCTCCAGAGTCATGATTAGTCATTTGCATACTGAATGGAGTTCTGAAATTTTTCAAGGTTATTTTTTTTGGACTATTTTTGTACTTGTATAAATTGTTCTCATAGTTGTGATCCCTTCATTCTGCATCAGTTTATGTAATTCTTTTCACTTTTCTCTGAATTTGTTCCATGTCATTTCTTATGGAACAACAAATAGTATCTCATTATAGGAATATATTATGCTACATAATCACACATTGTGTATTGATATAACATGTAACATAATTATATAACATACAACATTTTATATAATTTTTGTGATTATGTAAAACATTTCCATATTAGTCATTTTGAACAAGAAGACAAGTAAAAGAAAAAAATGAAAGAAAGCAAAAAACCAGCATGCTTCCGTCTGTATTCAATGGTATCAGTTCTTTCCCTGGAGGTGGTTAGCATGCTTCATCATTAATCTTTTGGGATTGTTCTGGGTCGTTGTATTTCAGAGATTAACAGTTCTTCACTGAACAACATTGCTGTTACTGTGTACAACATTCTCCTGGTTCTGTTCACTTCACTGTGCATTAGTTCATGTAAGTCTTTACAGGTATTTTTGAAATCATCTTGATTGTCATTGTGCTATAGCACAATAATATTCCATGCAATCATTTACCATACTTCGTTTTGACCATTCCCCATTTAATAGGCATCCCTTTGATTTCCACTTCTTAGTCACCACAAAAAGAGCTATAAATAATTATTTTCCTTTTTGTGGATGTCTTGGGGATATAGTCCCAGGAGCAGTATTGCTGGATCAAAGGGTATGCACAGTTTTATTGCCCTTTAGGCATAGCTCCAAATTTCTCTGCAGTATCATTGGATCAGTTCACAATTCCACCAAGAGTGCATTAGTGTCTCAGTTTTCCTACATCCCCTCCAACATTCCACATTGTCCTTTTTTGCCACATTAGCCACTCTGATAGATGTGAAGTGATGGCTCAGAGTTGTTTTAATTTGCATTTCTCTGATCAACAGTGATTTAGAGCAGTTTTTCATACAACTATAAATAGCTTCGATTTCTTTGAAAATTGCCTGTTTATATCCTTTGACTATTTTATCAAGTGGGGAATGATTTGAATTCTTATAAATTGGGCTCAATTACCTATATATTTCAGAAATAAGGCCTTTATTAGAGAAACTCATTATAAAAATTTTCCCAATATTCTGCTTTTCTCATAATTTTGGTTGCATTGACTGTGCAAAAAATTTTCAATTTAATGTAATCAAAATTATCTATTTTGCAATTTATCTTGTTCTCTATCTCTTGTTTGGTTATACATTCTTCTGTTCTTCATAAATCTGATGGGTTAATTTATCAATTAATTAATTATTTAGACTCTCCCAGTTTACTTACAGTATCAGCCTTTGTATCTAAATAATGTAACCATTTTGACCTTATCTTGGTATACAATGTGAGATGTTTGTCTACATCAATAATCTCAGTCATTCTCTAGTTAATGGACATCCCTTTAGTTTCCAGTTGTTTGCTATGTCAAAAAGTGTTACTATGAAGATTTTTGTGCATATGGATCCTTTTTCACTTTTTTTAATTTCCCCTTCTGATTCTATTTTCAACTTTTGGACTTTAAAATTATCTCCCTGTTCCTGTAGTGTCTGGAACCTCCTTACTATTGAACAGCTTGCTCACCCTAGAATATAATTCTTCAAGTCCTGCTTCATTTCTTCCTTTGGTGAGTTCTTCCTAGAGTTTATATTTCATGAATCTGGGAGCCTGCATTCATTTCCCTCCTGGCCTTGTTCTTGACTTTCTGGATTTCAAAGGCATGCCTCCATACCAGGTATGCCAGCCATGCCATCACCCACTCTTAACTCCATCTGCTATTTTTCATGTCCTTTTTTATGTCCTATATTTTGCTACTAAACTATAAGTTCCTTGAGGGCAGTGATGATCTTTTTTTTTAACTTGTATTTATATCCTCAATGTTTAGCACAGAGCCTTATACATGGTGCATGCTTAATCAGTGAATCTTCCTTCCTTCCTTCTTTCCTTCCTCCCTCCCTCCCTTTCTCCTTCCCTCTTTTCTTTTGTCCCTCCTTCCCTCTCTCCCTCCCTTTAGGTTTATATACAGAATAGTATTATCACCTGGTCAAAGTTTAGTGACTTTTGGGGGTATAGTTTCAAACTGCTTTCTAGATGCACCAATTGATAACTTGACCTACAGTTCATCAGAATGCCTATCTTCCCACATTCCCTTCAGCAAGTATAATTTTCCTTTCTTGTTATATATGCCAATCTGATGTGTGTGAGGTAGAATCTCAGAGTTGTTTCAATTTGGCTCTCTCTTAAAATTAGTGATTTAGTACATTTTATGTGATTATTAATAACCTAGATTTCTTCTTTGGGGAATTTCACATTTATATTCTTTGACCAGTTATCTATTTGAAATAACTTATGTTTTTATAATTCGAATCAACTCCTTATGTGCCTTATATATCAGGTGTTTTTTATGGAAACTTGATGCAAGGATTTTTTCCTAGTTTACTATTTTGCCTAATTTTAGCTCCATTAATTTTGTTTGTATGAAAACCTTTCAACTTTGTGTAATAAAAAGTTCATTTTATTTTTTGTGATAGTTTTTATCCCTTGTTTGCCAAAGAAATTCTTTCCCATCTATAATTTTGAAAGTCCTCTTCACTCCTCTAATTTGTTATGTGAACTTTCATATTTAGATCATGAATTCACATATATATGTATATCTATATCTGCTAGATTCTTTTCTAATTTTCCTAGTAGATTTTTTCTCCCAATCAATTAATGAGTCCTTATCTCAATAGTTGAGGTTTTTAGGTTTACTGAATACTTTCCTACTACATTCAAATAATTCTATAAATCAATATAAGACCAAGTCAAGTAGAATCTTTTGCTGTTTTTGTTTTACTAAAAGTGCCTCTGAATAATGTGATTAAGGAGGCTCTTTCTCACTCATTCTCAGGACTGGAAAGATATGTAGGAATGTCCACACCTCTTGTTAATGAGGCACTGGTTCTGAAGGGATGTGCCTTCTGGCTCTAAAAAAGTATATAAAGACTCTGATGTGTAGTTTTATTTTGGGGGCTTACTGACTGGAAGTGTTTGGCCAGACAGGGACTCTGGGAAGTTACTAAGGAGACCCTCAGCTTTGAAAACCCAGATGTTGGTGCTTCTCTCTCTGTAACTATGTTCAGACAGTTGGACCTGTCTGTTGAATTGTGATATATGTATTGATTATGGTCAGGCAGAGGAAGCCATGTCTGTTGATTTTTGATTTCTCTGTATTTTCTTTGAAGTTCAGGGTGCTGACTCCCCTGAATTAGGTGAGTGATATATGTACTTAGTTAAAGGAATGATACATGTGCTAAATTAAAGAGTTTGTTAACCCCTCAAAAGTTGCCTTGCCTCTTATGACGCAGACCTAAAAACCTGTGATAGCAGGTCCCTCTATCTATGTTGAGGTGTTTACTGATATAATTTTGTACCTACAACTTTTTTTTTTCTATTTTTAAAATGAGTACCAAATAATTTTAATAATTACCTCTTTATAGGCTAGTTTGAGATGTGGTATTACTAAGCCCTCTTTTCCCCACTTATTTTAATTTTGCGTTTGAAAGTGTTGACTTCTTTCCTTCAGATGAATTTTGTATTTGTTTTCCATTCTGTACAAAAATAACCTCGGTAGTTTTATTGGTATGGTTTTCAGTGAGCAAATTAATTTAGCCAGCAAAGTTATTTCTATTTAAAACATGGTCCAACCATTATCAATTAATTGCTCTCCAACCACTTAGTTCTATCTTTATTTATATAAAGAAGAGTTTGTGTTTGTATTTATATAACTCTTACATCTTCATATTTATACTCTGTGGAGGAATTTCCATTGAAATTTCTCTTTCTCTCTCTTCTTACTGGATATTTGTTGGCTGTATGTACAAATGAGGAAGTTGAGATCCAGAAAAAAACAAACAAAAAATTGCCAAAGTTCTCACAGGTAGCAAGTAGCAGAGATGACATTCAAACCAGATTGCCTTGCTTCAGATTTGGGGCTCCTTCTACAATACTGAACAATAAAGTGGAATATCCTTTTTTATTCATCATTCTTGCTACTTGACTGATTAATTTCATTTCAAAATCATATATAATCAATAATGTCATTCATAACACTTCTTCCAGGCAAGTCATCATTGGCAATATATTATATCTTGATTATATCCATCATTTGTTTTCCTTTACTCATTTAGATCATTTGGAATTTTGATTCTTCTATGATTGTAGCACATTTGATCGATATACAACTAGTATAATCCAGAAAATATTGGTTCTTAAAAAAATGAACTTGTGTGGTATTTGTGAGTATCTTGGGATCTCTGAAAATAGATGTCAGCAAGCATTTATTAGGCCTGCACTATGTGTCAGGTATTGTACTAGAAGGTGGAGATACAAATATGAAGAATTCAATAACAACTACATTAAAAAAATTTCAAATATGCTCCACCCAGATTTCCTCCATTTTAATTTTGGATGGGCCTTAACTATTGTTCATCTCAAGCGCCTGCTCAAGACATAATGTACTAATTTAGTCATTTTTCAATTGTGTCAAACTCTTTGTAACCCCATTTCTTGGCAAAGGTACTGGAGTGGTTTGCTATTTTCTTCTCCAGCTTTTTACAGATGAACAACTGAGGCAAAGAAGGCTGTTGTGTGCCCAAAGTCACACAATTCTTAAGTGTCTGATACCAGATTTGAACTCAAGAAGATGAATTTTGCTGATTCCAGGCCAAGTGCTCCATCCATTGTGCAATCTAAATGCTCTATATGCCTCAATGTACTAATTCAAGGCTTGTTTTCCTAGCTGGTGGTGGTGATAGAGTGTTGAGCCTGGAGTCAGGAAGACCTGAGTGCAAGTCTAGCCTCGGACACTTTCTAGCTACATGACCTTGAACAAGTCATTTAACCTCCATTTGCCTCTGTTTCTCATCTGTAAAATGCAGTAATAGCACTTACCTTCCAGGGCTGTTACAAGGATCAAATGAGATAATGATTGTAAAGCGCTTAAGATGTGCCTGGAATATAGTAAACATTATATAAATGTTAGCTATTATTATGCACATATTGTGATCTGGATAACACACACTTTTTCTTCATTTTGTTGTTTTAATATGGATAAACAGCCTGATTTCTTTTTTTTTTCCTGAGTTCCATTAACTTTCTTTATTCTCCCAAATTATTAATTTGTTTTTAGTTTTCAACATTGACTTCCGTAAGTTTTAATTTTTCTCCCCCTCACTCCCCCCACTCTCCCCAAGATGGCATGCAATCTTATATAGGCTATACACATAAATTCCTATTAAATACATTTTCACATTAGTCATGTTGCATAGAAGAATTATAGTGAATGGGAGAAACCATAAGAAAAACAAAACAAAAACAAAACATAGCAAAAGAGAAAATAGCCCGCTTCATTCTGTGTTCATCTCTGAATGTGGATGGCATTTTGCATCATGTGTCCTTTGGAAATGTCTTAGGTCCTTGCATTGCTGGGAAAGGCTAAGACTATTAGAAACACTTCTTGCACACTGTGGCTGTTATTGTGTACAATATTCCCCTGGTTCTGCTCACTTCTCTCAGCATCAGTTCATAGAAGTCTTGTTAGGTTTTTCTGAAGTCTGCCTGTTCATCATTTCCCATAGCACAATAGTATTCCACTACATTCATATATCACAAATCATTCAGCCATTCCCTAATTGATGGGCATCCCCTCAATTTCCAGTTTTTCAGTTTAATTTCTTTTAAATAAACATGAATATAACGGAGAAGACCCTGTCATGTTCTGGGTTTTGGTCATCCAACTTAATGTCATCTACTTATTTAGATTGGTCAGGGTGTATTCCATTCAAAATGGAGAATACTTTTGATAAATACGTTTCTTTTTCTTGATGCTTGATACAACTCAGTGGATCATTGAACACATTTCCTTCATGTCATGTATTTCATAGCCTTATATGTGTAACAGAGGATTCAACAGTGGGGGGCCAGGCCTTAGAGAATGTTCGAGGGCTGTACTTTCTGTGAACACACCTGGATCTGGTGAGCCTGCTTTTGCAAACGTGTAACTGCCAAGATTACCCAAAGCCAAGAAGTCTCATTAGAAACAGACAAACCTTAGAAATATTCACACAGTCAGTGTTCATTATTTATCTCCCTTAAATACTTTCACAAAGCAGGTGAGAGAGAAAGGAACATGTCAGGAAGCAGGATTCATCCTCCTAAATAATATCTACTGTCATCTTTTGTGCTGCTGAATATGCATAAAATGGAAGCTAGAATTGACAACTCTGGTTCTAAAAGACAGTTTTCTTGATTCAAGTTTCATGGCACATTAGGGGAGTGGCAATGGTATCCACAGCATTTAAGATTATGTCCTTCAATTTTGGTTTTGACTTATTTCCATTTTTTCCTGCCTACTTTACCCAAAGTCTTTCCACCAACTGCCTTTTCCATTTTTCTTATCCACTTTCCCTCACCTTCCCTCTTTCCTTTTCTCTTTTCTTCTCACTTCCTTTCCTTCACTCAATGATCTCTCCATTAATTAATTTATCCATTTATTCATCCATCCATCTGTTCATTCCCTTATATGCTTTGTGCTGTCCAAGTTATTGGAGCATATTCAAAACAAGTATGATAAGACAGGAAAGACCTTTGTGCAACCTACTTGGGGAGACAAGATAAACACATAGGAAATACTTAAGTAATTATAAAAGACAGTTTATGAAAATGTATCCAAGTAAATGAATCAGAGTTCTGTCAAAGGAAAGTTCAGTTGAATACAAAGCAATGGCTTTGTGGAGTCAGTGGAATATGAGTTCAATCTAAAAGACTGATAAAATCTGGGCAGATGGAACCAGTAGAAAAGAATATTGTCAGGTTGACCAACACATTTAATAGAGCACCAGCTATGAAGTTCAAATTGTTCTTCACACAGTTATTACCTTTGTGACCTTGGGCAAGTTACTTGACCTCTTCCTGTCTCAGTTTCCACATTAGAAAATGGTGATTTTAATAGTACCCACTGCTTTCTGTGGGGATAAAATGATACATTTGTAAAGTGCTTTGTAAATGCAAAACTATATAAAAATGCTAACTATAACTCAAAGTATGAAGAAAGACAAGTGAAAGCAAAGACTTGGGAGAAAGATGAATATTTTTCTACTCTATTTTCTCTATTTCTGTTATTTTTGGCAAAAAACATTTCCTCAATCCCCTGCTTGATCTTGTCTATGCCATGTATGGTTTTTATGGAAAAAGATTCCTATTCATATAGAAGTTGGATTATTTCTCTTTGAATTCTGGAATTATGTGATTCTGTGAAGGGACACACCTTGTTTTGTTTTTTTCTTCCCAATCCCTCCCCCTGGGCTTGTGATTATTTCAGTTGATGAATTGCATTTTTTGACAATCTATTTAAATGGGTTTTTTAAAATTGAATTGAAGATGGTGAATTAGAGGCAACTCTCAACAGTTCCCTCCAAACGATTTTAAAATAATACCTCAAATCAAATTTTAGAGCAATAGAGCCAGCAAAAAGTCAGGGTGAGGTAGTTTTTTTCCAGCCTAAGATAATTTAGGGAGTCTGCAGGAGAAGTTTATGACACCAGAGTAGAAGCCTGTCTGGAGTGTACACACAAAGTGGCCATCATAGTGGCAGCAGCAGCTTCTCAGCCCAGAGATGGGAAGGGGGTCAGACAAGTGGTGAGAAAGGGATTACAGTAGGGGACCCTTTGGGGGCACTGGGTACAGTTGGTAGTGATTGGCAACTTTATAGACTGTAGGCATTTTTAGGCCACAGTTCCAGGGAGAAGAGAAGTGCTAAAGGTAAGTCACAAGGAAATAGGAGCCCAAGGCAAAGAAAACAATGGTGCTTGTGACTTCAGGGACCAGGCAAAGACCAGGATTCATACTAGTAGAGCAGTGAACACAACCCTCAACATATCACACAACCTTGGAAGCACCAAAAACTTGTAGATGTAGCTCTGAAAACAACAGCATGAAAAGTCCTGAAGCTTGGCTCAGTGCCTTTTCAACTCTAGGTGTGTGGAGCCCAATTTAACATAAAATTGGAAGAAATAGAAAAAATAAACAAACAGCTAAAAAAAGAATTTGACATAAAGAGCTACTACAGTGTTAGATAAGACCAAGACATTAACTTAGAAAATGACAACAATGTGAATACAGCTAGAAAGAAAGCCCTCAGGGAAAAATGCAAATTAAACCCAAGCCCAACAAGAATTTCTAGAAGAGGTAAAGAAAAAGATAAGACTAGTAGAGGAAAAATTGTGAAAAGAAATGAGGGTGCTGCAAGAAAATTATAAAAAGAGAATTCACAGATTGGTAAAAGAGACACAAAAAATATTGATAAAAATAACACCTTAAAAAAAGAGGTAAAAAAATCATCGAAGGGATCTTAAGAGAAGAATAGGCCAAATGGGAAGGAAGGTACAAAATATTCACTGAATAAAAGAGTTCCTTGAAAAACAGAATTGACCAAATAGAAAAAAAGGTACAAATCTCACTAAAGAAAATAATTCCTTAAAAATTAGAATTGGACATGTAGAAGCTAATGATTTCATGAGACATCAAGAAACAAAATCAAAAGAATGAAAAAACAGAAGAAAATACTAAATATCTCATCAGAAAACCAACTGACCTGGAAAATATAGCCAGGAGAGATAATTTAAGATTATTGGACTTCCTGAAAGTCAGTATCAAAGAAAACCAAGACATTGTATTTCAAGAAACTATGAAGGAAAACTGCACCAATATCTTTGATCCAGTGTGTAAAATAGAAATGGAAAGAATCCCCAGATCAACTCCTGAAAAAGATCCCAAAATGAAAACTTCAAAGAATATTATAGCCAAATTATAGAGGTCCCAGGTCAAAGTGAAGATAGTTCACAAAACCAGAAAGAAACAATTCACCTATTGTGAAGCCACAGTCAGGATCACACAAGACTTAGTGGCTTCCATGTTAAAGGAGTTGAGGGCTTGGAATATGATATTCTAGAAGGCAAATGAGCTAGTTTCTAGGATTACAACCAAGAATAACCTATCCAGAAAAATTGAGTATAATCCTTCAGGAAAAAAAAATGGGTATTTAATTAAATAGAGGATGTTCAAGCACTCCTGAAGAAAAGACCAGAGCTGAATAGAAATTTACCATTCAAACACAAGTCACAAGAGAAGCATAAAAAGGTAAGCATAAAAGAGTGACTATAAATAATAAAGTTAAAGCACTTACATTCCCATATGGGAAGATAATATGTGTAACTCCTAAGAACTTTATCATTATTAGGGCAATTAAAGAAAATTTACATGGACATAGTATGAATCTAAGTTGATTATGTTAGAATCATCTACAAACACAAACAAACAAATAAATAAATGAAGAGTGAGAAAAAGGGCAGCACTTGGAAAGGCAGAAAGATGGAATGGGGAAATTTTCTCACATAAAAGAGGTATGCAAGGGAGAGTTTTTACAGTGCAGGGGAAAAATGGGAGACAGGCAATGCTTGAAACTCATTATCATCAGAATTGATTCAAAGAGGAAAGAATATATGTAAATATTCAATTTAGTATAGAAATGTAACTCACCTAATAGGGCAACAAGAAGAGAAGGGGATAAGAGGAAAAAAAATGTTGTTTGTTGTCCAGTTGTTTTTCAGTCATGTCTGACTCTTTGTGACCCTATATGAGGTTTTCTTGGCAAAGATGGAAGTGGTTTGCCATTATGCAGATCGTTTTATAGATGAGGAAACTGAGGTAAATGGGTTAAATAACTTCCCCAGTATCACATAACTAGTAGGTTTCTGTGGCTAGATTTGATGATGAGTCTTCCTGACTCTAGGCTGAGCACTCTCTCTATGATAACACTTACCTCCCCTAAGAGAAGGGGGAGAGGATGACAATAGAGAGTACAAATTAAGTGAGTCTGTGGTTAGAAGCAAAATGGACTTTTGATAAAAGTGAGAAAGAAACTGAAGAAAATGAGATGGAGAGAAATACATAGTAATTATAACTGTGAATATGAATGAAATGAGTTCACTCATAAAATGATAGTAGATAGCAGAATGGATTAGAGACCAGAATCCAACAATATGGAGCTTATAAGAGATACACTTGAAATAGATTTCTGTTAACATACAGACTTAAAATAAAATTCTAGAGCAGAATCTAATGTACTTCAGCTGAATTAAAAAAATCAGGTGCAGCAATCATGATCTCAGACAAAACAGAAACAAAACACACAATTAAAATGGATAAGGAAAACTACATTTTCCCTCCAGAAGGTACCATAGACAATTAAGTCACATGAATTCTTTTAGAGCAAATTTTTCGGATAAAGTCTTCATCAAATATATACTGAATATAGAATTCAGTCAAATTTATAAAAATAAGAGTCCTCCCCCAATGGATGAATGTGTCAAAGCATATAAATAGGCAGTTTTCAGAAGAAGAAATGAAAACAATCTATAGTCATATGGAAAAATACTTTAAGTTACATTGATTAGAAAAATACAAGCTATTGAAAAAGAAAAAAGAAAACTACAAATTGAAACAACTCTGAGGCACCACCTCACATCTATAAGAAATGACAAATGATGGAGAGGATGAGGAAAAAATAGACACAATAAGGAACTATTTGTGGAATAGTGAGCTGGTATAACCATTCTGGAGACTAATTTGGAAATAGACTCAAAGAGTTATAAAACTGTGCATGTCCTTTGACTCACTGATACCACTACTAGGTCTGTTCCCCAAAGAGATCAAAGATAAAAGGAAAGCACCTATGTATACAAAAATATGTAGAATAGTCCTTTTTGTGGTAGCAAAGAATTAGAAATCAAGGACACACTTATTCAAATTGGGGAATGGCTAAACAAGTTGTGGCATATGATTTGTTGTGGGAAATGACAAAAGCGGGGGGTAGTTTCCGAAAAACATGGCAATACCTAAATGAAATGGTACAAAGTGAAATAAGAAGAACCCAGAGATTATTGTGTACACTAAAAACAATATTGTAATGATGATCAGATATGAAAGATCTGGCTACTCTGATCAACACAATGATCCAAGACAATTCCAAAGAACTCATGATGAAAAAATGTCATCCTCCTCTAGAGAGAAAACTGAGTTAAACCTAAAGAATAATTTTCTTATTTTCTTTATTTTCTTGCTTTTTGGGAAATAGGCCTAATATGGAAATATGTTTTGCATAATTTCACATGTATAATGGATATAATGTTGCTTGGCTTCCCTGGAGTATGAGGTGAGAATGGGAGGGAGAGAGAGAGAATTTGGAACTCAAAATTTAAACAGAAAAGAATGTTATAAATAAATAAATTAAGAAAAAAAGACTATTTAATGATCTCACATCTTGCAGGTTTTTGGTTAGACATTTTTCCTTTAGCATACATTTAAGTAAGATTTCTATCCGAGTTTAATCATTTACCAGTTACTGATTATGAGCTGCTTCCTTATTTAATGAATATCAGATACTACTTATAACTGAGTGATAGGGATACAAGATTAAAATGGTTTTTTTCCCTTGCAATTTCAACAGAACTTTACCCTTCCTGTTATCCTTATTAACTGAAAAGCCTGCCATGATTAGTTGTTCCCTTAACAGAGTCTCATTCAAATTTGGCTTTATTATTAACTTCAATTTTTTATTCAGTTTTCATCTGGGTTAAAAAGGAAGAAAGAGAATGAGTTTTAATTTCAGCAGAATGAACCCTGGGGCCAGTAAACTATTAAAATGGAATGACTTACATGACTCCTCGAATATAAGAGCAGTGTGAGTTTTGCCTTGACTCTTGTTTCAAAGAGGGTTTACTCCCTTCATTATATACAGAGGTAGAAACCAATATGCTACATCTTAAGATCTAGAAATTAGCACATAAAAATGCACCTATTTTTTCTTATCAATTTAGGTTTAAGCTCTATATGGAAAGAATGCTAAATTTACAGTCAGAATGCCTTGAATGACTACAATAAAGTCACTTAATTTTTCTGAACCTAGTTTCTTTTTTCATTTATACACTGGACATGATGATACCTGTGCTATACTTGTCAAGGTTTCTGCGAAGAAACCTCAAAGATTAATATAAATGTTAATAGTTATTATCTGTAGTTCCTAAAATCATTTTGTATTGTCAAGTGTGATGTGGCAGCCAAAAATACTTGACCAGCAAGAAATAAATAGAGAGCAAGATTAGGTTTCCATTATACTCTCACTTGGTCAAGCATCATTAATGTTTTGTTTTGGGTACCACAAACTCTTTGTACACCTTAGAACACTATATAAATGCTAGCAAAAAATTAATTAAAAAGACATTGAGAAACTGAAGAGAGGCCAGAGAAGGGCCACTAGTTCCTGAGGCATTTTGAGACCATTTTGTATTGGTTGAAAGAACTGGAAATATTTAGATTGGGGAAGAGAAGATTTAAGGGGAATATAATTACTGTCTTCATGTATTTCATATACACATATGCATGACACACTTTAGAGTTTAATCTGCATTTTTAACATTTTCTCCATCACTTTCTTACGTCTATATAATCAGCAAAATGGTAAGCAATGTCCTGATTTGTAATGTTTACCAGTTTTTGAGGTGTCAGTGCTCATGCTGAAAAGTTGATGGTGTGAAAATTTAACAACTTGTTCAAGCTGGTTCAAGAATATCTTGCTTCTGACTTTGAGATTTGAGGATTTCCTGCTTCTTGAGGGCTGGCAAAAATACGGAAGACTCATTTGTATTGACTAATATAGGAAATTATATGATCATAGATTTTGAGCTAAAAGAGATCACAGACATCATCTAGTCCAAAAACCTCATTTTAGCGATAACATAGCAATCTCCTGAAGGAAGGAAATGAAATTATTCTGATATGATTTTTCCTTTGGCGTCTAACTGGTGTAACAGCAAGGACCCCGACATACACGGGAGGACCTACCATACAGGTTCTTAGATCTACTTTTATGAAAGGAAAGTGACTTTTGAGGGGTCAGCAATCTTCTTTAATTACATTCACTAAAAGAGAAAATACAAGCAGAGAAATAAAGAGCCAAGTCCCAGTCCCCAGCCAATGCTCCAGCTGTTACTTCCAAATTCTGAGGGGACACTGGGCAACAAACTCATCAAGGTGGGGCTCTTGGAGATACATGGTGCTTCTCCCCACCCTTCATAGGCAACTCCACCTCCTGGGTCCCATACTTTCCCAGGAGAATGCTGCAAAAAAGCAAACTCAGTGCCTTGCTTTGCAGTCCTCCATCTTGCCCCAGGGCTGAACTCCAAGCTTCTGGGTTCCTCCTCCTCCAAAAGGAGCCAGCTACTCCCAGCTCTCACCTGGGTTTTCACACAGGCAGCTCTCCTGTCCTGTTCCATGGCTCACTTCTCCATGTTTGGTACATTGGCAGTTTTCTGCTCCTGCTCCAGGGCTCCATTCTAAGCTCTGGAAGTTCTGGTCTGGCTTCTGAATACAATACACTTTTAGGGCCTTTACTCTTCTGGCACAATGAGGAGCTGGGATGGTCCACTCAAACCTGGCTCTAGCCAGTCCCACCTCCTAGGGCTCCACAAAACTTTAGCCACCATAACTGAGAAACAACAGACAATTATTCCAGTCCCTCAAACCCCCATACTTTCCTTTTAATTTATGCAGATCCTACCAACGACACCATAAATGTATCAGCAAGGACTCTGGCATACACAAGAGGGCCTGCTGTACAGGTTCTTAGATCTGTTTTTCTAAAAGGGAAGCAACTTTTGAGGGGTCAACAATCTTTATTAATTACATTTACCAACAGAGAAAATATAAGCAGAGAAATAAAGACCAATAGACAGGGCTTCCAACTGTCTGACCATTAGCAATACATATATCACAGATCAACAGACAGTTCTAACTATCTGACCATTACATACATACATAGCTACCATAGAGAGAAGCACCAACATCTGGGTTTTAAAACTTGGAGGGCTCCTTAGTGGCTGCCCAGAGTCTCATCTGGCCAAACAAACACTTCCAATGTGGTCCCTTCCGTAAAGGAGCTCATACTTTAATGAGAAAGATGACATTCAGACAATTGTGTATATCTAAGATATATACAATGTAAATGGGAAATAATCTTAGAAGGAAAGTAGTAATAGTGGAAGTAGGGAAGGCAATTTGATAGCAAATTGGTGGAAATTAATAATTGTGCTGAGTCTTGAGGAAGCCAGAATGGAGAGGTAGAGTGAGACAGCATTCTAGGCATGGGAGACACCTGATGAGAAGGTGTAGAGTCTGGAAATTAAGAGTTACGTGAGAGAGACAATAAGGGATCTTTCCCCCAGAGTCTCTCCTTTCCTCACAAGTGTTAGGTTGTTCCTGGCTTCCGCATTTCTGATATTATTATTCTAAAATCTGCTATTTTTTAAATTAATAGTCAGGTATGTCCCCTTGCATATATTTCTTTTCAAAAGAAAACTTTTTTGGATATCTTTAAAAAAATCACATCATTTCCCAATGATACTCCCACCCCACTCACATCAAAGTGAAAAATAAAGCAGAATGACAAAGATCAACCATTCCTGAAAGAATTTGCAACATTTTATAGAATTAGTTCACTGCCTGTGCTGGGGAGAGGAAAATATGTTATATTACCAGCTCTCTAGAGTCAAGATTATTAATTACATTCATTAATCTGAATAAACATTGCGCATACCTTAAAAATCTAAGTTTATCAGTAGGTTCACTATGCACATACATTATCGCTTTCCATAGCTCCCATTTCCCCCATTATAGTTATTTGTTTTCATTTTGATTTATTAAATTTAGGTTTATACTGTATATATTTTATATAATACGTGAGAATTTAAAATCAGAGTCTACTAATCAAACCTCAATTAACTTTGTAATTTTGCTCTTTAAATCATATGAGGATAAGTTAGTTAAGTTACTTTGATTCTGGGAAAATAGAAGTAAGCACGTGATCCTGTGAAGGCTAGCAGGGTATTAGGTAATTGCTAAATTCCCCATAATTTGACTGATAAGCAACTCTGAGAAATGGGATTAAGAAAGTCATCATAGAGTGTTCTATACATTTCTCAAAGGTGAGATTTCCTGCCCTTGCAGCAAGGATTTTCTAATTGTATAAGATCCCCTTGTAAATTTCTTGATAATGATCCATTAGTCATTCGTTTATTATGTCATATGACACCAGCAATGTCCTCAAGGCAAATCTTATAAATCAACCTACTTCCCTGTTCCTGCCCTATTTTCTTATTCCTGAAAATTCTATGAATATGCATTAATCTCATGAGCATATATTTTGATTAGTTCCTCTTTTTAGACAGTAAGAATGCTCTGCATTCTGCCATGAATATCCTTGGCTAATAAGGAGACTTGGATCCAATTTATTGGCAATTGCTAGCACTGCTAATAAATTGATCACACTCAGAACTTTGTTCCTTCTTTACCTTTATTTCTCACAGAATGTGTTTCTTACATTAGAATTAAAGCTCATTGTAAGTAGGAATTATTTATTCTTTTTACTTGTGTCTATAGCACACAGTATAGTGGCTGTGCTGGGATCAACCCATCACTTTTAAACTAACCACCATGCTACCAACTCAAACTTTATGGTCACCACCTCCTCTCTCTTCTGCCTGGAGGGTTACAGGACAGAGTACCAAACTCCTCCCAATGCTTTCCCTTATAGAGGGCAGAGACTAGACTCTTAGCTCATTCCATTTTTTATCTACAGTCCTACCTGGTTTCAATTCTATGAAACAAGGTATTCCCATCAGGTACTTCCTAGTGTTCCATTCACTGTGACCCACACCCCTTTTCTGCCTCCTTTTTTTTCCTGCTTTTTATTAATTGTATCCCCAGAAATTAGTAAAGTGTCTGGCACATAGTAGGCACTTAATAGATGTTTATTAGATTGGGTTGCCTCAAACATAGTAGACACCTAATGAGTATTTATTGATTGATACACTGTCAAAATTTTGTTTTTGAGAGTTTCCTTTAGTGTTTTTTAGCTAATTTCTACAATTGTATCTGGAATCTTAACTGTCTTTCTCTGAAACCTTTAAAATATTATTTTCCCCCTAAAATCTTCTATTTTCTGAGTTCTAAATCTCTTCTGTTATAAACTATTAGAGTCAAGGTCACTTTCTTGCAAACCCATTGCTTCTGATTTTACTCAGAATCAGGTCTAAATTAGCAGTTGCCTTTGTTGCATCTTTCATTTTTTTGATGAATGAAATTGTAATTAAGTAAATAACTTATCAGCTAGCTCCCATTTTGCAGAGAAGGAGAATTGAGATATTTGAATAGTTTCATATATTCACACCCTACCTTACACATAGTAGCAATTCCATACTTCAATACTACTTCTTTGTTTTCCCCCCACTTTTCCCCCCACAGATTCTCACCCATTTATTTTTCAGCATGTTTGCCTTCATATAACATGAGTTACCTTCTTGCTATATAGGTTACTTAAGTATCTCTTTTACTTAACCTGTTCTTTAAAAGAAACACATATATTTTCTTTCCATATTGGAGTCATTATGCATCACATCCCATCAAGTCTCTGTGGCATCTATGAGATCTAATGAATGATTTGCATTAATGTAGTTTACTTAGCTGGTATCCTGTACTCTGAGTAATTACCGTTTAGTTTCTGCATCCATAAATATCATAACATCTCTTTTCTGGCAAATTTTTCTCTTAAGAATTATTGGGCCTCTGCATCAAGTTTCTTATTCCTATTTTCATACTTGCTGCTACTCTTTGTGACATCTGGATGAGAAAATATATATATGAGCAGTTTTCTCATTCTTTTCCATTTTCATTTTACCTCATCAGAACTACAAATCTCCAATCAAATATATTCTTACTTGGTCTAGTTTCATTAGATTTATTCCTGTCATTTCTGTTCCTTAAAGTCTGATACAGAAAAAATAAAAACAAATCACATTCTCTGAAACCATCTTAATCAACTATTCACTTCTCAATACTGGCCTTTCTGTTCTGTTTTACCACCTTCAATCAACAGAATTGATATACAGACTCCTTTCCTTATCTCTCTCTCCTTCCCATCTATGGATATAAAACATCTCTTGTCTCATAGATCTTCAATTTTCTGCCTAGGTCCTCCAAAAAGGTGCTTTGTAGGTTCCATTTAGGTGTATTTTTTGCCCCTACCTGAATTTTCAAAAGTGAGTAGTAGTAATAAATTTTGACAAATCTGGGAGAGATTTTCCATCACATACCAAGTACATGCCCTGGTAAGACAGCCTGCCTCCTGCTTATCCCTGTCATATTGAGATATGGCTACTGTAGTATCCCTCAGTAAGAAGCTTTATTTGTGTATTTGCTTGTTTGTTCATTTGTTTATTTATTTATTTTCAGGGTTTCACAATCACTAACACACAACCTAGATTTTTTTTCTTTCCCTCCCTCCCCCTCCCTCCC
>CM053771.1:324809399-324832796 GCA_028658325.1 Potorous gilbertii
TTTAAAAGACCACTGGAAATTTTTAAAGTCCTTATGTTCTAAGTCTACCAGAAAAATTCCTTGCACACTGTGGTTGTTGCTGTGTACAAAGTTCTCCTTGTTCTTCTCTTTTCGCTCAGCATGAGATCATTTAAGTCTTTCCAGACCTCTCTGAAGTCTTCCTGTTCATCATTTCCCATACCACAATAGTATCCCATTACATTCATATACCATAATTTATTCAGCCATTCCCCAGTTGATGGGCATTCCCTTGATTTCCAATTTTTGGCCACCACAAAGAGGGTTACTATAAGTATTTTTATACATATGGGACCCTTTCCCATTTTCATGATCTCTTTGGAATACAGTCTGAGTAGCGATATTGCTGGGTCAAAGAGTATGCACATTTTTGTAGCCCTTTGGGCATAGTTTCAAATTACTCTCCAGAATGGTTGGATCAGCTCACAGCTCCACCAACAATGAATTAGTGTTCCAACTCTCCTACATCTTCTCCAACATTTATCATCTTCCTGTTTTGTCATGTTAGCCAATATGATAGGTGTGATGTGGTATCTCAGAGTTGTTTTGATTTGCATATCTCTAATCAATAGTGATTTAGAGCATTTTTTATATCTTTAATTTCTTCCTCTGAAAACTGCCTGTTGATATCCCTTGACCATTTATCAATCGGGGAATGACCAAGAAGCTTTTAACCACTACAATTTTCCTTTTCTTCCTCTGAGTAATACTATCAATCAATCAATAAACATTTAACAAATATCTACTATGTGCTAGGCACTGAACTAAGTGCTAGAGTAATACATGGTCTGTCTTCCTCATCCAAAGGATAGTGCTTTGCAGACCTTAAAATGTTATATAAATGTTAACTATCATTAGTATTATCTTCACTGTGTGAGGTTATATTTGTACTCTCCCTGCTTGCATAAGCCTCAGTGCTTTTGAATGCTTGAAACACACAGATCGAGAAGGCATTTTAACCCAATGACCCTTATTTTTCAGAATCAAAATATAATTTTAGGTTAGTTATCTCTGCTTACCCATTATAAAAATAACATTTTTGATACCAGTAGAGTAGGGATATCCCAAGGTCTATCCTGATGCATTTTCTCCACTTGCAACTACAATCCATTCTCAAAAAAGATTATGACTACTTCTTTTTTCATCCTGCACTTTCCTTTCACCATTCAAATACTGGATGTGAAAGCTAATGACATTTGAAAAACCTAAGGGAAAATAGGTTGGTTGGAAGTTAAAATCCTTACATGCCCTGTTTAAAGGGCACAGATAACTGCCCTGGCTTTAACATTTCTGTGTAACCTTAAACAGTCATATAGTACTAAGAATGGTGTGTTGCATAATTTTCACTGGTTTATTTTTAATTCAAGCCAGTCCTAAAATAAATCTGCTGTTAGAGGTCTATTACTCAGGCTGGTTACACTAGAGGTTTCCGTAATAAAACAGAATGATGTATATGAGTATTTATTTTAATCTGCACAGTCATCCAATGACTTTTGCGTGTACACACTTGCATTAACATCATCACTTAAGAAGTATGGGCTGGTGTCAAGGGCCCAGAAATAAAATCATACTCCAAACAGCAGAAAGCTAAGAAAGATCTCACCATAGTTGCTCCATACTCTGCCAGAATGCCCACTTTCCCACCTCTGACTCCTCCCTGGTTTACCATCCTTGGATTTCCCTTCTTGTAATTTTGTCATGTCTGCCCTACATCCTATATCTCCCGCACTGTTCGCTTTGTTAACAGTGCCCAATTCAAACTAGACTTCAACCTTAGAATCCAAGTATTGTGCTTCAGGCTGTGTTTGCAGATGTCACAGTAGTTTGACCTCAATGGGCTCAGAGCAATATCCACATTTGTCTTAAGCCCTGTTAGTTCATCAAGAATGCTTTTAGAAGAACTATTTTTTTTTTTAGTTTCAATTTCAAATGCATGCCCAAAGAAGCAAAACAGTGGATTGAGTAGCAAATGAAAAGTGGTAAAGCATCAGGGTCTAGACAAAGGAGTCCTAGATTAAGCATTAGAAGATCTACAGACAAATTTGAACTCTGCTACTTACTACTGTGTGATCTTGATCAAGTCATTTAACATCTTTGTCCCCATTTCCCTTTATATTTGATATTTTTCTGATATTGCCTGAGCATTCATTTTCTATGACTATCAATGAACACTTTTTTTTGACACATTGGTATTTCTGCTTATTCCCAAAACTCTACCATCTGTCAGCTTAAATAGTGATGAGAAGCCCTCTCAGGTACCTTTACCTATTTCACTGAGCCTAGTTGGAGGGTTCTAGCCTGTCTTACAGATGCTAGGACTTTATTATTTGTTGACTAAGGGATGTCTTGACTACTCCATTAGGAAAATGGTAGTTCTCTAACTACTCAGCAGATAGTTAAGGAAATTTGCAAGTCAAGGTTTCTCTCTGGCTAAGGAGTAGGCAAAGGAGGATCAGGTCACTTGGGAATTAGGATGCAGGGAGGGAAAAATGGTGATGGATATGGATGCCCTGTCTATCACCTAAGTATTTGCTAACTAAGCAGGACAATAGGAGCCAGAAAATGAGCAAATTGGATTGGTTTTTTAATGGGGACTAACCAATCAAAAAAAAAAGCATAACCATTAGTTCAGTAATAGCAGACTAGAATCTAAAAGAAAATATAATTCACTTATAACAAGGCCCCTTGGATGTGACCAAATCAAATGATCTTTGTTTTTCCTCACACATCTTCCAATATTCATTTAATACTGTGTAACCAGGGCTTTGAGTTGTAAGCTCTTAGGATGAATCTGGTTAACGGCTTTGTGGAAGGATAACAACTTATTAATATTTATTTCTTTGCTCACCAAGACATCGAAAATATACACCCACTGAAATGTAGATTAGATCATCATGCTTTCTCTTAACTGGTTATATCTTTATCATATTCTTGAGTTTTAGAAAGTCTCTGAAGTCAGCTGGGCTTGCTTTAAACATGCAATTCGAGGTAGAGAGGACAGTAATTTTCCGTTGAATTAGACCAGCCTAAGTAATAACATCCAAAATAAATAAATAAATAAGTTTATAGAGTAGCATTTTTTCCCATTTGTTCAGTTATTTAGTTATATAAAGTGTAGAAGTAATTGTACTGGTCACTGCACAAATTTAGTCGTATTTGAAAAGGCAATATAAGTATAGAATAATATCCTGAGGGAATAACAGAAAAAGTGAAGGTTTTTTTTTTTTAAAGACAAGATATAAGAACGTCTATAGGCAGAAGGAAAAGAGTCAATAGATATGGATGACATAATGAGAATCAGAATTATCTGACTTAGACAATTAAATAAAAAAAGTGGGAGGGCCATTTGAAAAAATGACCTTCATGTATTAGAGGGGAAAGATGGAGAAGGGAATGCTTATAATGGAAGCTGACAGGTTTTCTCTGAGATGTAAATGAATTTCTCTTGAACAATTAACATCCCTTGTTCCATCCTGTAATCTATTGGTTTTTCCTGGAATAGAAGGCAAAGGAAATAATGAGGAGACTTGATCTTATTTTTTTTCTGCTTGATTATTACCAATTAAAATCCTTAAAAAACCTACAGGAAGGTTGTATGTGGGTGTTATTCTAGATCTGGAGCAGGATAAGATTTTAGATTTTATTTAATCCAAGTCCTAAATGTTACAGGTTAAGTTAAAGTGACACAGGGCTATCACATAGGTTTTGATTCCTAAATCTAGTTTCCTTCCCACTGCACCACAGAGAAGTCCCTTTTATAAGAAGAGCTAGGTGAAAGCAATCTAGGTGAAAGAGATAATGTCTGTAATAATGCCTATAGGCAAGCCTTTCCATGTTGAATGGAAGAAGATACTGCCCAGGAAATCTGTCTAGGGTTAGCAAGTGACTGGAGAGAAGGTGTTAATAATGCTTTAGCACAGTGTTTTCCACCTACTGTGGTAAAATAATGCAGTATACATGGACTTGGTCTCATCTGATGTTTTTAACTGTTCTTCCCCACTAGAATTTTTTTTTACTAGTTCATAAAAATTTTAATGTCAAAAGTTATGTATTTAACCATACAAATAAATCCAAATCTACAACTGATTTTTTTCTCTTCCTTTTCTTTTCATCCTGTTCTTTTCTCATGTGACTCTCTCTTCCCCTGCTTCCTTTCCTTTCCACCTGAGCAGGGATGTGCCAATAAAATTTTAATAATCAGCTGTCAAAAATAAATGTGCCTATGACACACTTTCAAGTTTGATCTGCATTGTTAATATTTTCTCCATTGCTTTCTTAAATTTAGTTCTAGACAATCAACAAAATAATAAATCCAGTTCTGATCTGTAAAGTTTGATTTCTGGGGTGTGAATGGTCATACTGAAAATTTAACAATTGAGCGGGCTCAAGCTGGCTCTGGCACAAGAGTTTACTGTAGCTGCCAAGAGCCGTGGTGAAAGGACAACTGGACCAAGTAAAGAAATCTTACATTTGCTTGGTCTTCAGTAGTTTGGATTCAGAAATATTGACCTAAATCATACAAACTATCCTGGATAATTAGGATTTAGGAAGGCATCAACAAGCATTTGAGTGTATGTGTCTATATAAAGGTGAGACTTGTAATTTCCTTGCAAAAGGGAGCATCTAGCAATTCAAGTGTCTCTATAATTGCAGGTCAGTGTCTGTTCTCCAATTTCTAGTGTTAGAGTTAAGGAATGCTAAGAGATTATACTTCTGAGAGGAAGAATTTCAGGTCAGACTTCTAGTCCAGCAGTCTCCAATTATTTTTGATAATATACTATCACTTAAAGATTTTTTTAGCCTACATATACAATATACATATTTATTTGTTCATAAATTATATTATAGAAATTGTGAACCTTATAAAAAAGTTATATAAAATATGGACCATCTAAGGATGAGATAAAGACAAAATAATATTTGATTCTAAAGCCATTGGTGCTTACTTACTAGAGCAGAGGCATGATCAAACATGCACTTTACGAAAATCAGTTCAGTAGCTGTGTAGAGGATGAATTAGAATTGGGAGAGAGCTGAGGTAGGGAGTCCAATTAGAACATGACTGTAATAATCCAGGTGAGAGGAGATGAAGATTTGACCTACGGTAATTATGTGATCAGAGATGTAGCTGTGTGCTGGAGTCAATTACTAAAATTTCAGTGTCATGATTTATACCTTGGAAATTGGAAACTAGAAACCAAGACTCGATTTACTATTTTGTTGCTGTTTAGTGTTTAGATTTGTGTATTCATCCTTTGTTTCCAAAGAAGACCGTGCCATCAGAGAAATAATGACATGACTTGCACTTGACTTTGTTTGGAATGAGGGAGGGCTGTGCAGGTCACCAGCCTCACTTCTCCTCTAGAGCTATCTGAATCCAGTGACCAGATATTCATCAGAACAACTGGAGATGACCCAGAATGAAGCAATTGGGGTTAAAGAACTTGCCCAAGGTCACACAACTAGTGAGTGTCAAGTGTCTGAGGTGAGATTTGAACTCAGGTCCTCCTGACACCTGCACTGGTGCTCTATCCACTGCACCATCTAGCTACCCTAGTGTTTAGATTTACCAAAAAAAAATGGTGGAGGAAATGTTAATAATGCAGATGAATTTTAAAAGTGTTTTGGGAACATACTTTTTTTTTTGAGATCCAGTTCAACATTTACCAACATACCCCCGGGTATGAGAGATGATATGGAGATATTGGTTGCATGTACAACTTGAGAAAGTAAGAAATGGAGGATGATACTGTGACATCGATGGCTGGCTAGAAGAATGGTAATGTTTTTGATAATAACAGTGATGTTTAAGATAGGGGTGGGTTTGGTGGGAAAGATAATGTAATAGGACCCATGACACAGATCACAAATCAGCTGTACCTGTTCATCCTGTGTTCCACTGAAAATGAAAATGTGTAGGCCAGGGTTAATTTGCTGGTCCCTGCTCTGGAGAGCAGAGCCCATTGGCTAAAGGGTTTACTGTACCCAGGAGTCATGAAGGGGGGCAGGATGTGAGGATGGAGAGAGTGTGGTTTGTCATGCTAGATGAAGCTGTCACAGCTCTGAGTGTCCACATAGTGATTCAGTTATAACTGCCCTGAAGAACTGATGTTCATTATAGCCATGGGAGCCCAGCAGTGAGAAGGGGCAGAATGAGGGAGTGTTTATCTGTCATGCCAGGGAACAAAACATTTATTAAGTAGTTCATGCCAGACACTCTGTTAAGTTCCGGGCATAAAATTGCAAGCCAAATAGAAAAACAGTTCTTTTCCTTAAGAAGTTTAGAGTCTAATGAGGGAAGACAACACAGAAAAGGGAACTGGAAAAGGGTGGGAGTGGAGATAAAGGTACCTGCTACAGAAGCATTGCATTAGTCAGAGTGTAGTCTAGAGGGGAATGGAGGTTGGCTGGCCTGGACCCCTCACCAAAAAGGAAGTAGCCGGAGGAGCTCATCAACGGGAGGAGGAGGCTGGCAGAGAGATATTCAAATGAGGAGGTCTCAGGCTCTTAGGGATATTTGAGGGTTAGTTTGAAGCTGAGACATAGGGTTGAAGTCCAGAAAATAATGGGTGAATGGGATGGTATAGTTGAAGTAGAGACCATCCAAGAACTGACTCTCATTTGAAGGATGGAATGTGACCCACTTTTCTACCTTCTTGATTGATTGCACACTCTTTGGCTACTTTGCTCCAGCACACCCTTACACTGTACACTCTGAGGATGCATGACCTCTGCTTTGCTGACCATTGTTCTAGAATGAAGCCACCTTTCTATCTATTATATGAGGTTTTTTTTGCATCAATGTAGGTGAAAGACCTTGGCTGAGAATTCCATTTCTGCTACTTATTTCCTGCACGATCTTAGGCAAGTTGTTTAAACTCTATCAGTGAAGTTTCTTCATTGGTAAAAAGACAGGATTGGACTAGAGAATGTCTAAGTTTTCTTTAAGTTTGAGATCTTATGCTCTATGATCTCCATCTGTCACAGAAAGTCCTTTATAATCTGGCACCAATTTACCTTTTCAGACTTATTTTATATTATTCTCCTTCACAAATTTTATGTTCCAGCCAAATTGGGTTACTGGTTTGCTCATGTACTCAACAACCTATCTCTTGCCTCTGTGCATTCTCACAGACTACCCACCCTGCCTCCCCAGGCCTGGATTGCATTTTCCTCCCCCTTCTCTCTTGTCTACTGTCAGAATCATTATCTCTCTCCAAGGATTAGCTCCAACTGACTTCTCCTGACTGCTTTTCCTATTTGTTGGGGATCTCTCTCAAATTACTTTCTATTTACCATTTATTGTTCTGTCCTGTCTCACTCTTTATGACCCCAAGAACCCTACCATCCACTGCTTTTTCTTGGCAAAGACACTGGAGTGCTTTCCTACTTCAGTTGATTAAGGCAAACAGTGGTTAAGTGACTTGCCCAGGGACACACAGCTACTAACTGTCTGAGACTGTTTTTGAACTAAGATCTTCCTGACTCCTGATAAGGAGAAGCTAGGTAGCATAGTGATGGAGTGCAGGGCCTAGAGTCAGAAGACTCATATTTCTGAGTTCAAATCTGGCCTCAAGATACTTACTAGCTTTGTGACCCTGGCCAAGTCATTTAACCCTGTTTGCCTCTATTTCCTCATCTGTAAAATGTACTGAAGAAGGATCTCTAGTATCTCTGCCAAGAAGACCCCAAAAGGAGTCACAAACAGTTAGACTTGACTGAAAATGACTGAATAACAATTTCCTGATGACTGGTCCAGTGCTCTCTCCACTGAACTATATAGTTACCTCCTTCTACTTATCAGCCTAGGTTGATATTATTCTCTTTCCTCCCACCTATCTCAAAGTAAACTCTCCAAAGGCTGGCACTGCTTTTGTAGGGTCAGAGGAAAAGTACAGTGGATCCTTGAGTATGGTAGGTAATTCGTGAATGTTTTTGTTGATTAGTTATCAACATCTAAGTTTTACAAGCTAAAGGTCATTTCTTGATTTCAGAAAGGACATTTTACATGGAAAAAAAAGAGATGGGACGCCAACATAGATAATTCTGCATATGTAGATAAAATAGATTGGTAGTTTGATAGATAGAAGGTAGGGAGATAGATAAAGCATTTATTAATTGCTTACTATATACCAGGCACTATGTTAAATGGCTTTCAAACAAAAAGAAAGATAGCATCTGCCTTCTAGTTTACATTTTAATAGGATTAGACAGTCCATAAGAAGGGGCTGAACATGTGGTATCTGTGTGTTTAGGGGAAGGGTTACATACAGGTAAGATCTGGGAGTCCAGGGAGTCATGGACTGAACCAGGTTTGGAGCAAACATGGCTACATTAGTGTTTTCATAAAGCAAAAATAAAATAAAACTTTCTAGAGTCTCATCTTTTCTTCTGGGCATTATTTTAAGCAGCTTTTGGATTATATATAGCACAATTTTTAACTGAAATTTTGAGGAATTTCTGTACCTGGAAATCTAGATTAATTTTGTTTACTTTTGTCAATGTTGCATGCAAAAAAAATATTCCTCTGAAAAAGTAGTATCTGGTCAAAAAATTCCAATCAGACTATTGGTAGATATATACCTTGTTTAGAAAGCAAGCAATTCTATTTTCTCAACTTCATTAAATGCACAAGAAACTCTTAAAATGAGGGATAAAACCCAGAGATAAAAAGTCACATGCCGCCCAAACTGAAAGAACAGAAGAATTGAGGCTGACTTTGTAGAAAGGCAATTTTTAGCATTCATTGTAATTGGTCTCCTGTAGTACTTATCCATTATCTTCTTTTTTTAGTTATCACCAATTTTCTGGAACATAATGGATGATTGTGCTGAGGAATTTGAAAATAAAATATGTTATCTGCATAAAGGTTTCCCCCTCACCTTTGTGCTGCCTAACCTCAGCACGGAAGACATTTGAAGAGCAGAATGGCTTCAGTATGAGAGGTCCTTAACTGGCAAATGTCACATACCTTTGACTTGGTTTAGGCTTATCATCTTTGGCCATCCATCTATTTTTCTCATTCCTACAACTGGAATGAATGTCTTCACTTGATAAGGCAATCTATGGAGCAAAGACCTGTTTCAAGAGAGAAAGAAAGAGGTTAGCAAACCTAGTGAATGAAGCATGCTTTTCTTTAAAAAAAAAAGATGTTAGCGTGGCAGCAACAGCTGCTTGCATTTTGGCCTCTCTACAAATTAACTGTTGAGATGTGTTCCTCACATATTTAATCACCCATGGAAGGTCCTCCTGGCATGAATGATTTATCATCTGCCAGATCCTGATTGTAACACATGATGGAACTCAGGAGATACTGCTTTCCCCAGTTCAATATGAAGCTATCAGCTTGCTTGAAACACTGAGCTCACTAATTAAAATGTTGAATTACAAAGTAGCTGATGATGAATAGAAATAGAACTTGAAAGACCATGGTCAAAAGAAAGGAAATTAAAAAAAAAATACAAATACACTATAACTACATAATTTTTTCAACAATTAAAATCATTTCAATAAAATGTTTATAGGGGCTAATGTAGGCTAAGGAGAGACCATGACAATAAATTACTTACCTTCTGTAGGTGGGAAAGGAATTAGTTAGAAGAGTCTCCAATCAAATTGATCAGTTTATAAAAGGTGTGTCTTTGGAGGCATCTGCAGGACACCTCCATGATGATAGAATGAGTTTACCCAGTAATGCCTTGCTAAGAAGACATGGACTTCCTGATCAGTTCTCAGGGGTTAGGCTTGCCTCCAACATGATTCACTGCCTGGTATTCAGAAGGGCAGACTCCTGACAGCAAAGCTGAGGTGAACCCTCAACATGTGTGGATTACCCAAAAAATATATCATTCAATTATTATTGTTTGGAAATCAATTCCTTAAATCTGGGGTGAGTCTCCAAGATGTAATTCATGACTCAGTATCCCCAAAACCCACAGGCTCACATTGGATTGAACATAGGGGGCCTCACCCACAAGGGTCACTTAGAATTGCTTCAGAAAAACACATAAATATAATTTATGTTTGACTCATGTCAAGGTTCCCTGATGTGGGTAACATGGTCCTGTCTCCCATACAGACACTCAAAGTGATATCACATATTTGTAGAAAATTTTATTTCATTCCACAGAAAATAAAGAAGACACAAAGGACTTAAAGAGGCACAAAAGGTATATAAATGGGTAAAACTCTCAAGTAACCCATCAACTTCCCACATAAGTGAATTGAATTTGGAATTGCCATTGGACAATCCTTTAACGTTCTAGTGGGTCTCTTGTTCTCCCAAAGGGACCTACACAGTCTTGCCCAGATTTGTGCTGTCATCTTGTGAATTTTATCCATGTGTCAAATAGCTTTTAAGGTTGATTAACAGACAATCTCTTTACCTGCTGTGTCTAAATAGCTCACTAGTTTTGCTTATCAGAAAACACAACCTGATTCTTTTGAACAAAAGTGAAAAAGAGAATGATCCATCTCCAATTCCCAGGATGAAGGTGCATCTCTAAGTGATCCATTTCTAAGGTGAATAGTTGATAGCAGCAGGTTTTGTCTATTAACAGGTAGCTAGCTTGAGAGTCAGTAATTGGATACAGTTGAATTTAATTGGGGCTAGGAACCGAGTGCTTCAGCTCCTGTAGTTTCTCAGTGACATTAGGATGGGTATATTCGTGTGGAGCTGTGGCCTGCAAATGATTAAATAAAATAATTTATTCCATGGAATGAGAACTTACTTACAGGAGGCTTTCAAAGTGCCTCCCTAAGTACTGAGAACACTGACAAGGAATGACTTAGGGGAGAATAGACTCTAGGGAATGAGAAAATTGTTGAGCACTTTAGAAATGAAGTTCATTCTAGATAGAAAATGCTATTCCTGCCATCATGTGCAATATAGAAAAGTAATCATGGTCCTTTTATAGCTATTGACTTTTTAAAAGAAAGTTTGCTCTCCCTTTCAGTATATGTGACCTTAACTTTGCCTGCTTGAGGAAGGACTATGGTGCCAATCAAAAGTTGGGATGCTTTTGGACTTCTTTGCAGAGAATTCATTTAACCACCTGTCTGAGGTAAGCCAAAGGGCAGACTCACCTGTCTCCCCAGGAAGCAGAGACAAAACCGAGCTCATTCTCTCTGAATTTCAGAAAGAAGTTTTGCAATAATTTAGAATTACCTTCTGCATGGCCCTGAGTTGGTGATAATATAGTTTAGTCAAAGAACCAAATAGTTAAGGAAGGAGGGATATTGCTATCTCACATTTTCCATAATTGTTTGTAGACTAAAGAACAGGATGACATTAATTAAACTGAATTAGGGTTGTACTGCCTCATTTTTCTCCTCAAAGGCTTTGTGTTTTATTGTGTTTTTGTGGAATTAGAACCATTTAAAAAAAGAGAACAAAGCTTTAGAAAAAGAAATAACACTTTTCAGACCTGTAATTTAAGCTTTGCTCATCCCATTTAAGTGTATCTATAATTCTCTGTTCCTTTGTGGCTTATATTGTGTGTTTATTCAGTTATATTTTTAGACATTCTAATTCTGAAGCCCTCACATGTGCGGGCACTATTAGCATGAAGCTGGTAATGGAGTATTTGGAGCATTCTTTGAACAAGGATCCTAGAAGGTGCTTTAATCAGGCCTTGAAATAAACATAAAAATCTGGGCAAGACTATAGTATGCTCTTGTGAGAGCAATCTCCATGGTTCACATAGAATGAGTTTCTTATACTTGAACTGATGCCGTTTTTTATTCCAACGTAGTTCTCTATGCTATGGAGAGAATTTGTGACCAGAGACATGACAGATATTTTTAAAAAATTAGGAAATAATGAGTCCAGATGAACATATTATATAATTATATTATTATTGTATTATGTAATTATAATTCTATTGTATAATATAATAATTATATAATTAATGATATATAATATTGAATATATAGCATAACAATATATGTGTGTATATTTGATCTGGACATGTTATTTCATTGGTATAGGGACAATCTAGAGAGAAAACTCCATCTGCTAATACAGGTCAGCAACTCTTTTGGAATCTATTATCTTAGGAAGTTTTCTGGGAGTATTGAGAGATTAAGTAATTTGCATAAGATCACACAGCCAATATATATGTCTTAGGTGGAACTGGAACCCAGATTTTCCTTATTTTGAGGTTGAGATATACACACACGTATGCATATATATAAACACACATACACATATACTTATAAACATATTGTATATTCACATATGCATGTACATATCTATACATCTACATATTTAAATATGTATTTGTGATATATATCTAAACCTATGTCAACAATGCCAACTGTCAAAAAGTGGGTGTGCTGTACTTGGAGACAGGAAGACAGTTTCAAATCCTGTAACAGCATTTACTAACTGTGTGACCATATATGAGTCCTTAGTACTTAATCTCCTAAGTCATGGATGGCAGAGATCTGCCTTACTGGAGAGAATTTCCATACCAGGAATGCTTTACAATAATAAGATTATAGATCCTTCATATATCCACAAGACAAAATAACTTAATAGTTAGATAGAATCCCTGAATATTAGGCAACTCTCTATGACTAAAAAAGAAAGTTATTATCCTTGATGTATCTCTCCCTCCCTCCTTCCCCCTGTTTTCCTCCTCCCTCCCTTCCTCCCTCCTTTCCTCCCTTCCTCTCCTTCTCTCCCTCAATGTGCATTTTGTTGTCTTTCAAAAGTATTTTAATCCTTATATCTGAATATGAGTTCTGTTCTGGAAATGAACATAATTTTAAACCAAGATGAAGTACATAATAAAGACTGATTTCAAGAAATGAAAATCTTTTAAACTTTTATTCAACTATGTATGTATGTATCTATCCATCCATCTATCTATCCATCTATTATCTATCTATCTATCTGTCTATCTATCCTTTTCTTGGTATTACTTTTTCCTGCTACACTCCTACATGAAATGGAGAGTATACGTTGCATTTTTATTTGTAGACACACAACTTTAAAGCCCCAGATCAAGTTGAGCTGGTGTCTGTTTCTTTAATTTTCTTGACTCTCTGGTTTTCATTTCTAATTCTAAATGGACTGCAAGATTCACAAAGGAATTAAAAGTAAACTTGGACTTAAAAAATTTTGCTTAATTTAAAAATTATTAAAGAATTGGATAAGAGAAGTTTTGGTCTTTTAAAATTTCTTTGTAGAAAATTTGTATTTCCTTAAGAGTTATCTATAGATTTCCATGTCCTTTGGGGACACATCACTTTCGGTGAAGAAGTACTACTTGCATAAACAGAGGCTCATAACTTTTCTTTGTGTTGCAGATTCCTTTAGTAGTCTGGTAACATCTATAAACTTCTTTTCAGGACAATATTTTTAAATTCATGAAATAAATGATAGATTTGCAAAATAAATCAATTATATTAAAATACAGTTATCAAGATATTTTTGAAAACAGGTTCATGGACCCACTGAAAAATATCCATGAGCCAAAGGATCTATAGACTTCAGATTATGAACCCTTGTACCAATGGTTCACCTAAATACAATGAGGTAAATACATGATAAACAAAGGGATTGATTTATAATACCTCATTACTTTTATTTAAAAAGTGTAATTATCTACACCATGGTAAATACAATACAGGATGGTATATACAATATGAAAAGTACTGATTAATACATAAAGCAATCTAGGGGTTATAAATCATTGCTTTTGTATATTATATTTGCCATGTTATATTCTTGTATTCATATATAGGAAAAAAAGGTTGCCAAGGGAATTGAATTATAGGACAAGAGATATAATTCATTATGAGTTTGTCTCCCCACTTGCATTTTTCTTTACTTCCCATTATTTTCATTTGTAAAACCCAATCTATCTATCTAGCTTCATCTTTGCTCGCTACATTCTCTTATTGGCCTTTCATAATCTTGATATGAATTTCATATTTTGTTAGGGAACCCAAATATAAGTAGGCAAGGTGAATTTTTATAATTACAGCAAGTCACCCCATCTAATATATCTTTAACAGCAGGTCATTAAGTTCTATTTTACACTAATTCACACTTAACCACTCATTTAAATGATAATTACACAGAACATTTCATAGAAGATTGCTATAACAGTGTTGGTGCTGAATTTCTAGAAATCCTAATTTCATCATATACCAGCTTAGTGTTCTTTAGAGGCTTAGCATACAAATCATCTTCTACTAAAAGTTTTAACAGGTTTGCTCTGGGGTGCTAAGATCCTGTTTTCAAGTGTTTGATGTGCTTACAAGAAATGAAAAGGTGAAAAAACTAAAGGTAACTGGAATAATGTAGAAAAAAAACAATGTACTTCTTGATTGGTTTCTGAGATGTTTACAATATAATATTCATGAGATAATGAATATAAATCCTTTAAGAAAATAGCTGATTTTTAATATAATTTTTATTATTTTCACATTTGTGAATTTCTTGTTAGAAGTTCTACAATTGTGGATGGGCTTTAAGTATGGTTCTGACAAGTGACTGAGAGTGTTGTCTGAGCACTAACCTAGCTACAATAAATACAAATACAATAAACTTTTATTAAGCATCTACTATATGCCAGGCACTATTCTAGGCACTGGGAATATAAAAAGGCAAAAGATAGTTCCTGCCCTCAAGGAGCTTATTATCTAATAGTAAACATGGAGAGTCCCATTACCAGAAAGACTGACTATGACAACCCATGAAATAGGAGAATGTATAATGGATGACTTTCAGTTTTCTCTGTGTGCTTCTTTTTAGAAAGGGGGGAAAAACTTGACCTAATAGGGATTTTTGAGGCTGTAGTCCAACACTTTTATTTTACATATGTGGTACCTGAGGTCCATTGAGGTAATTTGACGTGCCCAAGGTCACATTGTTTGTAGTTTAGGAAGAAGGCTTTAAACAAAACCTTCTGGACCCTTTAGCCAACATTCTTTCCACTATTTGACAAAGTTCCTAGGTTGTGTACAAACATTCATTTTACAATTGGTAATCTTAATGTGATATCTTTATCTGACAATCAGGTGAAGGAACTAAACCAAAACAAGCTGTCAGACTCACTCTAAATGAAATTAGAAGAAGTAAATAACATAAACTAATGGATGGATAGCTCACAGATTCTCACTAAAAGATATTAGTGAGTTGTTTTCATCCTAACCCCAAAGGCAACAGGAAATATAGTGCATTGTGTAGAGCAGGAATTTAGTAAATGCATACTAAATTGTACTAATTTGAGTTGAAACATTATTTCATGGGACACAGTCAAATTACTCTCAGTTCTTGTACATAAAAGGACTACTGTGAACATTATTGCACTTTATGTGCAAATATGTTACTGAGAATAAAGTCTAGGACTTCAATAAAAATTTGACAAAAATGCACCAAACCAAACTAATAAGTACATTAATACTCAATGACTTCAATGTAAAAGCTGACATAGGACAGACAGAATGTCAAAAACCAAAATCAAAATTCAAATGTTAGAAAATATGGTTTGTAGTCAAGAAAAGGAAACCAAAAGACTTAGAAACTGTTCAGAATCCTCAGATCTTTACATCATGAATACTTCATGAAGATAGTTGGACTATTAAAAAATCAAGTTGACCCCATCTTAACAGACAGAAATGGATTGGTCAGTGTAGAAGTCATTTTAGAATCAGCTCATTATTTATCAAAGCTAAAAATCAGCGTCAAATAAGAAGGCAAAATGAAGATGAGAGTAAGATATTGTGGATGGTTATAGTAGCTTAAACTTGACCTCAAATAATCTGTTTACTCTAAAAATTGGGATACAGACAAAAGTAAAGACATTGTCTCATTGTTTCTGAGAAATTGAACAAAACGATGACGTGGCCAAAAGAGGCTCCAGATCTCCCTAAATAATAAATGTATACTATGCTGGTCAAGAGCTAATACATGACAAGCATCTGCAATACTGTTTTAGAGTAAAAACACATTTGTACAACACTAAAGAGGGAGATGATATACTATTTCAAGTAGTATTCATGATTTATTTTGCTAGCAGATTTTATATATGTCATGTATTTATATCCCAACTCTTACCTATATCTATGCCCATTGCCTTTATTTCTGTCTTGCCATCAACAAATATGTAAAATACTCACATCCATATAAATATAGGCACATGCCTATTTTATATGTCTGTATACACACAATTTGCTAGTCATGCTATGTAATTGTGATCTTGGACAAATAGCTTAACCTCTTTGGACCTCAGATTTTTGATTTTTGGTTTTTTCTTTAGAGGAGGGGGCTTAATTTGATCATCTCTAAGATCCATTCCAGCTCTAAATCTGAGACTCAACAAACCTATGAATTGTGAATCATGGAACACCATGATTATAGGATAAAAATTACAGGTGAACTAAAGGAAAGTGGAAAGACGAATTTATGGAAATTGTTATATATTATCAGTAATGGATGACTTGCATCTGAGAAATGTCAAGACAATGTATCATCATAAAAGGAGGTGATTACAGTTTTTAAGTGAAAGTTACAGACAGCCAAAGTACCACGTTAGTATCTGCAAAATTATAAAAGTACCAGAGGAAGGTCTATATCATGTGGCATATATTTTCTTTGAAGGATTTGTTGGAAAATATGGAAAGAAATAATTCGGAATGAGAAAGTATGGATGGGTGATGAGTTGTACCAGAAGGAATGCCTATTCCTCTGAAAAGGTAAGATAATGCCCCTTGAGGTATTAAGATTATTAGGTCTTATTCCTCATTCTGTGGCCATCTTCACAGCATTCTCTTGTGTTTCAAATTTCACCTTGACTGTGCTGTCCCCTCTGGAACTCCCACACTTCTAAATGGTGAATCATCATCATTCTAGCTTGACTCTGATTCCCAGGCTTCTAGTTCCAGGACATCTGGGAACAAAAAAAAAAAAATCAAATCTAGACTACTATTCCAGGAAAAGCATGTCAATCAATTGCTCTAATTCTATGACACTTTTGGCCAAAGCATTCTGTACTGGTCACCACTTTCCACTATGTATTGTCTTTTTCAGTTAGGATGTAAGCTCACTGAGGGGATGGAATTGTCTTATTTTTTTTTTCTATTTTTATCACTAGTGCTTAGCAAAGTGTCTGGTGCACAGTGAACACTTAATAAATGCTTTTTATATTCATTCAGCTCTCTCATTATGGACATGTAACCAGTTATGATAATAACCCATTTTATTAATGAAAACCTTTAAGAATTGTTTTTAATTCTGTGCACACAAATAAAAAAATTTTAAAAATGGGGGAAAACTTTTCAGTGAAAGGTTAATGGACAAACATATACTGGAGTTTAAGTAACAAGATATTTTAAAATAAAAGATATTTATAGAGAAATTTTGACAATAAAATGTATTGTTGGAGGGGGCTGTATAACTTCTTTACTTCAAAACCTTTAAGGGATATTCTAAAATATTCAGAGCAGCATTCTATGTGGAAGCAATGATGTGGAAACAAATTGGATGCCTATCAATTTTTGTTCCTGTGGCTAAAAAATACAGCATATAAGTGTAATTAAATATTATTGTGCAGTGAAAAATGGCATCACTAAAACATTTAATAGTAAAAAAAAAAAGCTTTAAAGACTACTAAGGGTAGGATTGGAATTCCTTTTTTCCTCCTAGTACAATACCTTCTCCCCCAAGTTCTCTGTGGCCAGTTGAGATCAAGCCAGCTCTGGCTCAAATGCTTTCTCCTTTGTTAGACTTTATTTTATTCCCGCCTCGTGAGAAATAATATATTCTTACAAATTATTATATCACATTGTACTAAACTGATAAATAAAAATTGAATATGAAGTATTTTGAGGAAGTTCTTTGAGTTGAGAAATTTTTGTCTTTGTATACCCAGAACTTGACACTGTACCTCAACAAAAGCTTAATAAAAATAGAATGAATTCATGCCTCTAATTTCTTCCATGCTTTTATAGGTTATTTTAATGAATCAATGAACAAATAAATGAAATGTGATTTATAAAGTCCTTCATGAATTTAAGCACTAGCTATTAAAAAAACCACTATGCTACAACTGGAGAAATAAATGATAAGATTTCTTTCAGTATATGGTAAAGTATGAATTAGTTTTGTTTCCCACAGTATTTCTAGCCAAAAATATGAATATATTTGTTAAATAATTACTCCTTTACTCCCTTTCAATTTTCTATAAGTTTATCAATTTTTAAGAAAATTAATGTGTATTTGGTTCTATGTATGAGATTTCAGTTATGTTCCATTGATCAGTTTCTCAATTTTCTTCTTATTTCTAAAGAGTTTAACAAAATAATTAACTGTTTTCTAATATGTTTCAACATCTGGAACTGAATGTATTCCACCAGAGGTGTGTGTATGTATTGGGGTATGTGTATGTTTGTGTGTTGTGTTCAAAATCCTTTTAAGCTTCTTGCCTGTTGGTTTTTCCATATGAAATTTATTAGTATTTTTTTTCACATTCATGGAGAAAACAATTGGTGTTTTGCTTTGTATTAAATCAAATAGAGCTAGAGACTGGACCTGTGATTTCATTGCTATAGGGAACTTTCAAATGTGAAAACTCTGCTAAGTTGGTGCTTTCTCTGAAGCTTAGAGAATTGCTTAGAACACACTTGAGAAGTTGCATGACTTGCCCAGTGGTCAAACCACCATTATGTGTCAGAGGTGGGAGTTAAACCCGGTATTCCTGGTTCCAAACCTGGTTTCTTTTAACACTGCTGTGCTCTACATTGAATATGTGAATTAATTTGCAGAATTCTGTCATTTTTACCTTTTAAATCTGACATATTATTGCATGCTGTTTAGAGTCATTCAAATAATTTATTTCTTCATTATTGGTTTATCAAAAGAAATTACAGGGAATAAGATATATACTGCCACATTTCAAAGACCACTGGGCCTTTTTCTGACTTGCACCGGAAATCTCCTGTGTGTTTTTCCCTATTAAAATGTAAGTGCACACATGAAATAGCAAGGACTGTCCTCTGCTATTTGTATCCACAGTGCTTTACATATAGCAAGTGTGTATTTGTGTGTGAATTCTAATAAAAGGAATAAATACATTAAAGGAATTGTGATAGGATTTAATATATGTTATAAAAGAGTTGTGATCTTGAGCTTGAGAAAAGGGACTGTCTTGTTTCTTGAAATGTGCATTGTCAGCATTTAGCAAAGTATGGGGCGCATAGTAAATGTTTTGTACATTCATTTTACTTCATTCTATTCTCTTGCACATTGGAGACTTGCAACTATATACAGATGTGGTAATAATTGGTTTGGCAAATTCTAACCCTGGTTTTTTTCTTTCTTGACACAGGGAATTTTTCCTGGCTTTAGAGTTCTGATATTTAATAGTTCTCTATTTGATAGAGGTGGTCTTGTACTATAATTCTGGAGTCTCTTGAAGTTTTTCAACTTGCAAAGATTATCTGTGTTTTTATCCACTCTGGAAAGTTTTCTTCCAGGAATCTCTAAACTTTTTTCATCATTTGTCCCTATCATTAAGACAAGTTTGAATATGCAACTAAACATATGTATTTCCTTATTTATCCATACATGTACTACTATACTAAATGATCATGCATATGAAATGAATCTTCATAGTCTTGTGTACAAACTTATAAGATTGAGAGGTTGGAACCTCATATGTTCCTCCATTGGTGCCAATTATACTGTGGTAGGTACACCCTACACTTGCTACATTTCTTTTTGAAGGAAAAGATAGTCACTGATAGGAAGAGAGTCACAACCCTTGGCCTGGTGTGCCAGAAAAAATGGTCTTTGAGAGAGTTGCTTGAGTTGAAGAGAGTTGCTATGAAGGTGAAATGCTTATAAAACTGTCTCACTAGATGTCCTTGATTTTAGCATTAGCCTCCATGGGAGCAAGCAGGGGAAATGCTTTCAATGAGAATGAACACAGCATCAAGGTCAACTACCATACTGATGGTAAGTTCTTCAATTCAAAAAGTCTACAAGCCAAGACCAAAGTGTAGGGAGTGTTGGTACATGATATTCTGTTTGCAGAAAAAATTGCACTTAATGCAATCTCTGAAGCTGAGATGCAACAAAGTATGGATCAACTCTCTGCTGCCTGTGCTAATTTTGGCCTAATGATTAACACCAAGAAAACACAGGTACTCCATCAACCACCACCACACCATCCATATGTGGAACCATTGGTTACAACAAATGGAGTTCTGAATTCTGTGGATAAGTTCAGTTACTTTGGTAGTATACTTTCCAGGGACGTACACATTGACAATGAGATTGACACATACAGTGCCAGAGCTAGCTCAGTGTTCGAGAGGCTCCACAGAAAAGTTTAGGAGAGAAGAGGTATTAGACTGACTACCAAACTGAAGGTCTACAGAGCCATTATGCTGACCTCATTGTTGTATACCTGTGAAACATGGACAGTCTACCAGTGCCATGCCAGGAAACTGAGTCACTTCCATTTGAATTGTCTTAGGAAGATTCTGAAGATCACCTGGCAGGATAAAGTACCAGACACTGAAGTCCTTGCTCAAACTAAAATTCCAAGCCTTCAAATTATGCTTCAAAGAGTGCAACTTGGATGGGCTGGCCTTGCTGTATGAATGCAAAATGTACACTTGCCAAAAAGACTATTTTATGGAGAACTCACATGGGGCAGATGATCATATGGTAATCAGAAGAAGTGATACAAAGACACTCTCAAGAACTTTGGATTTGACTGTGCAATATAGGAATCACTGGCACAGGACTGTTCAGCATGGTGTGCCCACATCAGAAAAGGTGCTGTGCTCTATGAGTAAAGCAGAATTAAAACAGCACAAAAGAAATGTAGGATGCACAAATTTGGAGTAGCCACTCCAAATATTCACACATACTATCTGTGCCCAATTGGTGGTAGAACATCCCAAGCTCATATTGGTCTGATCAGCCACAACTGTACATATTGAAACTTCACTTTATCATGGTGATGTCATTTTGGTCCTCTTGTAGAATGAAGGACAGCAAGCAACCAGCCTTCATAGAGAGTGTGACAGTAGTTATAAATCACTGTTTCATATTTAAGTCTTTGTTAATATGCATTTATGAGTTCTATTTAAAAATGGTTTTGTGTGGAAGAAATAAACAGCCGTCCTATACCTAATCTATATTATACATTGAACATCATTCTATTCCCCTTTGAGAGGGAGATTGTAGGCATGAGCCAAACCTAAATTTTGAGTGATTTTCTCTTGGGATTGAGAGTCAGAAGTTCTAGAAAAAAAAGATCCTAATTGCTCTCTTTTGGGGAAAGGTTCCCCAAAGACTGAATCTTATCCACAGATACAGAACTAGGTACATATTTAGGGTGCAGAATTAGGAACATATTTAGAAGGATAGGTGAGCATCTCTCCCACTCTGCTCCCCTTGCCCCAGGAGAATTTTAGAGTTATTATTCTTCATGGAAGAGACTGTTTTATCTTTGTATGGTGCCCGGCACACAGTAGTTGCTTAATAATGCTTGGTGATTCGTTGAATACTTGCTATGTGCCCAGGTATACAAAAGACTTTTTTTTGGAAATGTGTTTCCTTATCTTGCTCAGATGGGAAGTAAAGTGATCACTGACCCCACTATTCATAGGCACAGAAGCTTTGACCTGCTCCATGTCTGACCTGATCTGGTTGGTCCCTCCTTAGTTGGTCTGATAGCCTCCCTATGTTAATGCCAGGTCCAGGGGAAAATCAGATCAATTTAGGCAGCTAGGTACTACAGTGGATGAAGAGCTAGCCTTAGAGTTAGGAAGATGTGTTCAAATCCAAATCATGTTTTAGATACAATTAGCCATGTATGACTGGGCAACTCATTTAATCTCTGTCTGCCTCACTTATTCGTAAAAAGGCAGTCATAACAGTACCTATCTCTTAGGGTGGTTATGAAAATTAAATGAAATAATATTTGTAAAGTGTAAAATACTTGCAGACCTTAAAGTACTATATAAATTCAAACTTCTTTTTGCCTCCTTCTCCTTTTCCTTTTTGCTGAAGATCAGAACCCTTGAACTCAAGTGAAACACTAGTGTCCCCAAATATCAACTATTGCCATGCAATACACAAGAAGTTTAAGATCTCATTGAGGAGCCATAACTTAGACATGAAATAGAGAATTGTAAAAGACAGAATTTTATCTGGGGCCAAGATGCTGGTCCTGACATTTGTATTTTTAAAAAATAATAAATCATGGAATAATACATTATTAGAGTTAGAAGGGATTGTCTATAGAAGAAAATAGAAACAAATTGTGACAAAAGGTCTGTTTATTTTTTTGTACTGAATACACTGTGCTAAATGTGTTCAAGAGGTGGAATAGAGAAATCATGGCTTTTTATTAACCTGTTTCAGCCAACTTGTGACCTCTTCTAGAGAAGGTAAGTATTTATCCTATGTGGATATTTGTGTACCTCATAGATTTATTCATTTTAATGCACCTGGAATACTTTGTAGATATCTGAAAGGAAAAGAATGATACACAGGTCAGAGGAGTAATATGTTTGTGTGTGTGTGTGTGTGTGTGTGTGTTTGTGTGTATGTGTGTGTGTGTGTGTGTGTGTGTGTGTACTGATCAGTTTAAGTTGCTGAACATTATCAGGGAAGAGAATCTCATTGCAAAGAATTAATAATTAATATGACCAAAACACATCATAAACAAGTAAACACACAACTAAGGGAAGGGAAGTAAAATGTTGACCATAGGAAGGTAGTTTATTAATAAAAAGCCTGTGGGGAAAAATGAGTTTTTATTAATAGTACTCCTCCAAAATGAATGACATTAGTATGGTATATCCCTGTCTTTGAGACACTCGGAAAATAATGACTGCATATAGGTATGTATACATATATATGTATATGCATGTATACATACCTATATGTATATATATATGTACACACATATAAACTATAGATTAAGCTATATATATAAACCATAGATTTATAAACTATAAATATAAAGCATATAAACTATAGATTAAAGAGATTTAATCCAAATTATATATTTTACTAAAAGTATTATTGAGAAGTTTTTAAAAAATAGATATTGAATATTGTATGAAAAATGTATTTCATGTAATGGACATTGGATAATCTTGAGAGTTAATTGCCCTGTCGTTAACTTGCTGTGTAATTATAGTCAAGTAATTGAAATTCTCTGGGCCTCAGTTTCCTCATATATAAAACAAAGAAGCTTCTTTAGGTGAGCTCTCAGGCCTCTTCCAACTTAAGATTCTATGAATATTTTCTCTAGGGCAAATTTTTTTTAAATAAATTTATTTATTTAACTTTTAACATTCATTTTCACAAGATTTTGGGTTCCAAAATTTTTTCCCCATTTG
>CM053771.1:324833296-324927178 GCA_028658325.1 Potorous gilbertii
AGGGGGCCTGAGTCCCAGAGACACCCCGCTCCCCTCTCAGCCTGTCTCTCTCACTGACCTGTGAGTCCGTGGGTGGAGGGACCTTCGTGGCCACTGGAGATTCTGTCCCTGATGCCTGTTCGGATCTGCTCACTCCTCTCAGTGCCGCGGCTGGGGCAGGGCAACGGAGGGCTCCGCTCCCGTGCAGGGCGTGATGGACCTTTGGACTCGCTTTTTCAGGGCTCTCTGGAACGGAAATCTCCTTCACTGTTGCTATGCAGCTTCCACTGTTCCAGAATTTGTTGGGAGTTCTTTTTAGAGGAAATCCATGGGCTGTGGGTTCGGAGCTACCAAATGTGTGTCTTTCTACTCTGCCATCTTGACTCCGCCCCCTAAGGCAATTTTTTATCTACCCATTTAAGACATGGAAGCTGAGATATTTGAGTAAATGAGAAGAGGGAACAGTTCAGAGTACAGGTTTATGGGACCATCTCTTCCCAAAAGGTAGTGAACGATATTGATGTAATTGCTTATGAGGCCAGAATTAGATAACTGGATGATAGAAAGGCATCTGGAAGCCGAGATCAACAGTCAGTAGCTCTCCAAAGAAGATAGGTTGTAAATAAAACATCTTCTTTTGAAATATTGACTTCTAACTGGTAAGTTAAGCCATCCTACTCTGATAGTCAGTCTTGTCTTGCAGGGACTCCAGGGGTGATGAAACATGCAACCTAGAGACCACATATGGACTTCTCAGTCCTTGAGTGTGGTCTTTTGACTGAGTCCAAGTTTTAATGAACAAATCTTTTTAGTAAAGGGATTTGTCCTGTGAAGTTTGGATTCAGTCAAAGGGTCACACTTGAGGATCTAGTGGGCCACATGTGGTCTTGAAGCCACAGGTTCTCCACCCCTGGTAGGCTTTCTGAGGGATATTAGACTCTGTGGACAGAAATTTTCAACTCTCTTAAGATGCTTGTTATTCAGTCATTTGTCAGTTGTGTCCCCATTTTGGGTTTTCTTGGTAAAGATATTGGAGTGGTTTGCCTTTTTCCTGCTTCAGTTCATTTTACAGATGAGGAAACTGAGGCAAACAGGGTTAAGAAATTTGCCCTGTGTCACACTGCTAGTTAGTGTCAGAAGCTGGATTTGAACTGAAGTCTTCCTGACTGCAGGCTCAGTGCTCTACACAGTGTGCCCTCTAGCTGCCTTTAAGAGAAGAGGTCTCTAGGTCAAAAGACATGAATAAAACCACTATATCTGTGAGTAGCTGAATATTTTACCTTAATCTCTTTGAAATTAAGGTCAGAGGAATTTACTGAGATATTGAATCAGTATCCTGTTAGAGAGACTTTATCTTACTCTCTGTATTTCAATAAAGTGGCTTTCCTTTGAAAAATACAATTATTATTTTTCACTAATTTGTACTATTCACCTGTTGGAATCAGTGAGGGGATGGCTATGCACAATATGATGAAAGTTCAATTTGTTCAAAATTCTGGTTATGACAATTTTGAAGATTGTCAGGGGCATTTGAATGCTAGTCATCCAACTGCCATGTACAGTCTCAGTCTCTTACTAGACTGTAAGTTTCATCAGGTGATAACCATCAGGACTTAGTACTTTTTAAACCTTTATTCTGGTTGCTTAATATAGTACCTTGGATACAACAGGTACTATTTTCCCCAATTATTTAATTGAAGACTAGATTGTAGTCAGATTAATGTGTATGTATATGTATGCATTTGAATGCGTATGTTCAAAAAATCCAACAGCTAAATTTCTCTATTATGATTTTGATGTTGAATTTCAACCTGTACTGAGCTCCCTTAGTATATAGTTGCACTCAAGTTATGTACTAATGCTTCTGTTGTTAAAGATGAAAGGAAGCAAAGCTGAATTGTTGAGTGCTTGTTATCCATTTCTTTGTAGTGGATAAGTTGTCTTACTATTTATAAGATATTTCTGAAACTTGCGGAATTCCTAATATCCTTGGAACAGAAACAAAAGTGACAATGGAGGTTTGGGGAAAATTACCTCAGCTCAGTTAGGTAGGAATACCAAACCTGAAGGAAATGATGTTTGAAAAAGGCTTTGCAAACCTTAGAGTGATATGTTAATGTAAGTTATTAATGTTCTCAGAAATAAGTTCAAGATATTTATGCCTTCAAATGATGTATACTATTGACACGTTCCTAATGTTGTATACTGTATCATATATCTATCAAGCTGTCCTAATTCATGTTCTCAAAATATAGTATGCCATCTGAAATTTTACAAAAGCATTCTCCCATGCCTGGAAGTCTGTCCCACATCACTTCTACTTATTGGAAGCCCTGGTTACTTTCAAGTCACAGTTCAAGATGCACCTTCAAAAGGCTATGATAAAGAAAAATTGACTTAACTTTCTTACCACCATTTACTTAAGAGGAGCATATTGTGTAACTAGTAAGAGAATGCAAAATCAGGTTTCTGATATCAGCTCCAAGTCCAGTCTAAACCAGCAGGTTTCTTGTTTTACCTGATAAAGACCTTCCCCTTTTGCCATCTATTTTTTGATGTTTAAATTGTTATCTTCCCCGTCACTATTTGAAATTCCTCTATACCTGTCCTGCTGATGTAACTAAAACTTAAACAATGTGGATTAAAACTGATGTTTGGGGTTAACTGTTAAGTATTCAGTGCATCCTGCGCTTTGAGCTTAATAAACTCCAAAGAGAGAGTGACAAGCTGAGAATTTTATGCAATGGTGTAGTAGTAAATGTTTGAGAATCAGCTCTCTGGAAAAAAATGTATGCAAGATAAACTCAAAAATTAATCTATATCATTAACAGTTTCTCCATCACTTTCTTGTCTAGTCTATCAACAAAACATTAAGTCAAGTCCTTATTCTTAGCATTTGCTGATTTCTAATGTGCAAATTCTCATGCTGAAAATTTAACACCAGTTCACTTTGAACTGGCCAGCACTCCTGTGTATTTTCTTCTACTTAACTGAGTCCCAGCTGTAGTGATTACAGTTCCGAGGATGATGGAAGATTGAACTCCAAAGTAGCTTTATTTTATCCTGATATACAGTTGTAGAGATTGAACTAAGTGTACACATAGGGGACTCTAATAAATTGCATGAACCATCTATGATCTCAGAACTCATTAATAATAAAAATATCTAGCAATTTGGAAACTAAGATTAAGAAATTAGATATACACATGCATATTCATATTAAGGGGTAGACATATTGGGATAGTCATTAATCTTACATATGATGCTAGGCAAATCTACAGAGGTAATTCTTACTATAGCCAGAGACAATTCTGTAATATCTAATCTATGATATATGTTTGTATACCTTTTCACATTGCATTTTGTGGCATTTGTTGAGATACGTACTTTACTAGTTATAAAACACTGGTGTCTGTGTTCATTGCTATATTTACATACAAATAATTCTATATGTGATTTGTATGTCATCCAATTGCTGATATAATTATAAATTAATACTTTTACTTTCCTATTAACCCAGAGAATTTTATTTTTATAAAATATACTTTTATTTTTGATTATATAAAATATGTGGTATCAAATATGGTGTTTGCACTCCTCTCATCTCAAAATTTTAATTTGTAGAGGATTGAAAATTCATTTTGGATTAAGGTACTCCTAATTTACTGCCCTTTCATATAGAACAATTAGGTATTAAAGAGAGAATAAAAATACTTTGAAAAGGAAAGAAGACTGAAATTAGTAAATGTAAGATACTGCTGCTGGCAGATGAACTTTTTAATGTTTGAAAAGAATAGAAAGAGAATTTTAGTTTAATAAAATTGGCAAAATTTGTGTACAATATAACAATTTTTAGATGGGATTTGACAGTATGGAACAGAAAATGATGCAAATATAAAATTATGGTGCAAATACGAAGACTTAAATTGCCTTATGAAAGATATAGGATGATGACTCATTATATGTGAATAATTTAATGCTTTTAAAGGTCACAGAAAGAATTTTATTTGCTAAAAACTAGAAAAATTTGAGTATAAGTGACATAGTTTCAACAACATAAAATAAGAGTGAGAACGAGGTTGAAAACCCAGATTTGCAAGGCTTTATGGTCCCTTAATTCATTTGAATACAGAAGTTTCTAGACTTAAGAGGGAAAAAAACTAAAAAAATCATAAATATTTTGAAAATAAGATATGATTTTAAAAACACTTTTGATTTAATGGCAAAAACTTGATGAGTTGCTACCTTTTAAGTGAAAGGTGAGTCACCTAATGCCAGGATACTCTGAGTTAAGCCATTGAAATATATAGGAGACGGGCTGAGGGTTTGTGTGGTGAAGAGTTTAAAGAACTTGATAGAAGGATGAAACAGTAAGCCACAAAAATCTCCCTTTGTCAGAACTGTTTTATGAGACCAATAACTGCTTGGTCCCAGCCACCATATGCCAGCTGGAAGGTTGTGTAGGTTCAGGGATCTGAACTGGATCATCCTTGATTTAAACTCCCTGCCCTGAGGACTCAGTTGCAGGTCTTAGACTGGGCCAACGCCTGAATCTGAGATTCTGGTCCTGGGTTAGAGTCATTCAGTGACTGTTGGCTTTTTTCTCTGCTCCTTTCTCTATATATAGTCCTGGCAGTGACTGTTCCTTGCCCTAATGCAGCCACATGCTGGCTTCCTCTAAGTGGAAGTCTTACTCCATATTGGATCTGCAACATACCTGTGAGATACGAGCAATGAAGCTTCCTAGGTTTTTACTGTTCCCCTTCTGTACGGCGTCAGGCTCATCCTTGCTATACCTGGAACTGCTTCATGCTCTACTACGTAATGGCAGACTCCAGGTCAGTCTCCTCTCTGGAAGGCTTTATGTGATGCTTTCTGGCTAGAACCTGTCCTTTGTGCCTGTAGACCTTTGTCTGTCTCCTTCCTATCAGCATGGACTCTAAAAATGACTCACTGTAATTTTTAATTGGATTGCTTCTTATGGAACTTTTTTTTCTGATTGCTTTCACCTCTGATTTAAGATGGAAAAGTAGAAAACATAAAGACTGAAGCTGCTTTTCTGTATAAAGAAGAGCTTGCTAGGCTGGTTTTTCTTGCCCAGAGGGTCAGCGGGTGCTCTTTGCTATCAGCTCTGTTATGACTGGACAGTGCAGGATCCTAGTGGGTGAAGTCTATTATACCTAGAGAACCAGCTTTGTGAGTTTTAGAGTTCTATGTGTTAAAGGGAATACCTATTCCTTAAATTAGGAGGAATTAAAAGGAACATCCTTTAAGGGCTGATTCTAAGTTGGAGGAGCTTGCAAATGCTACATTGGTTAGAGTACAGAATGGAATAATCTTCTTCCCTAAAACTTTTGAGGGTAAGACCATGGCCCCAGTCCCTCAGGCTTACAGCCTAGGAATAATCCTGGATTTATCTCTGTTTCTCACCCCCATGTCCAATCTGTGGCCTTCACCTTCTTTGTTCATGTCACCTTTGCAACATCTAATGAATATTCTCCCTTCTCTCCTCGGACATTCCACCATTCTAGTGCAGGACCTCATCACCTCAAGTCTCCATTACTGCAATAGACTGCTGGTGGTTCTGCCAGTCTCAAGTCACTCCCCACTTCAATTCCATCCTCTATTCTGCCATGAAAGTGGTTTTTTTCTAAAGTGCAGATCTTCTACACCCCCACTCAGTAAACTCTGGTGGTTTTCTGTTGTCTACAAAAACAAATGTAAAATGTTTTGTTTGGCACCAAGAGCTCTTCATAACCTATCCTCCTCCTGCCTTTCCAGTCTTGTTATACCTTACTCCATCATCCATACTCTTAGATTCCGTGACATTGGCTCCCTGCCCATTCTGCAAACAAGACACCCCATCTCTCTACTCCAGGCATTCTCTCTGACTGTCCCCCATACCTGAAATGCTGCCCATCTTCCACTCTGATGACTGACCTCCTTTAAGACCCAATTAAACCCCACCTCCTACAGGAAGCATTTCTCACCTCCTCTTAATTCCAGTGCCTTCCCTCTTAATTATTTCCTATTTGTCCCATATATAGTTTGCTTTGCATGTTGTCTTCCCCATTAGACTATCTTTTGCCTCTTTTTGTATTTCTTGTGCTTAATACAGTGTCTGGCATATAGTAGACAATTAAGAAATGTTTTTTATTGATTGATTTGCCCAGGTAGAGAATAGGGAACCACTAAATAGACAAGTACCTATCAGAGAAGCAGTTTATGTAGTTCAGAAGTTCCTGAGTGAACCAGTGAGACCAAAGCCTAAAGTACAAAATCAGAAGTTACTCTGAGCACATGAGTTTTCCTCCTTCCTATGCTTTCCTACCAGCTTCCTACATGTTCACTTGATTTTGTTTACCTGGTACCTCCCGGTGACTGGCACACAGTAGGCAGTATATGATGATTACTTGCTAACTACACTTATTCTATCAGTCTCTAGCAAGAATTTCTGCTTTCTAGTTTTCTTTTCTCCTCAGTCTTAAAGTTTCATGTACCCTCTTCTTATTTATTGTTTCCAATCTTTCATAAGGTAGGAAAAGTTGTCAAGTTTCCTCAAATTGCATACCAATAGAAAATAAATAGGTTAGAGTGAGGACCTATGAAATTCTATTACGCCAATGCTTGGACATCTTTTTTTTTGCCTACTTTTTATTTTGTGACTTTTGTTGCTGTTGGTGTGTTTGTCCTTTGTTCTCAATGAGGACCATGACATCAAGATGATGACATGACTTGCAGTTGACTTTGAGGGAGGGAGGGCTATGCAAGTTCACCCCTCCTCACTTTCTCCTCCTGAGCCATCTGGTCCAGTGGCTAGATATTCATCAGGATGACTGGAGATGACCCAGGATGCCATGTGGGACCCTGGTCATTTTGGCCTAAGGTCTTATCAGATTCTCACTTTGACTTTAGTGGCTATAATCTAGTTAACTGAGGTCACCATATAAATGACCTCTGAAAAAGTGAGATGTTTCTGTAATTGGAAAAAAAAACAGATTGGGAGGAATACTTAGTTTCCATATTACTGCTTCTATAATTATGAAGATTATTTGTATTTAGAGTCATAGTGATTTCTGGTGGAAAATAAATCAGAAAAGTATGGTAGAAGTATATTGAATTATGAATGAGTAATTGGTTTTGAATACTGTCTTTATCATTTAATAATTTTGTGACCTAAAGGAAATAATTTTTTCTTTCTGGGTTTCTGTTTCATCATGAATAAAATGAAGGGTTTGCATTAATAATAATATCTAGCATTTATGTAGCACTTTAAAAGATTTGGAAAGTGCTTTGCTAATATCTCATTTCATCTCCACAACAACCTGGGAGATAAGTATACTATTATCCCTATTATGGAAGGGTTCAAGTGACTTGTCCAAGGTCATATCAGTGTCTGAGGTAGGATCTGAACCAGTCTGTCCTGACTCGGTCCATAGCCCTTCCCACTATATTATCTAGATGTTTCTAATGACCTTTAAAGGCCCTACTACCTCTACATCCTATGAGCCTAAGCTAAAAAATCAGTATCATGGAATTTTTAGAAGTGTAATATACCTTAAAATCATTTACTTCCCCACCCCTTCCATTTCATAGTTTGGGAATGAATTTGAGGCTTAATATTAAGCTTGATAATACTGAAGATTAAGTGAATTTTATAAAGCATTAGCTTACGCAAGAAGAAAATGTATTTCTACATTGGTCAAAAAGTAACATTTACCTATGATATGGATATTATAGATACAAATAGCATCTGATTTATAGGTTAACTGGGTTATATCAATTTATTAAACATCATCTTATGCAGGTATGTAAAATCAGCAAACTTTCCTCATTATAATGCCCTTGTGGTCGATAAGAAGGGGAGAGGGTCATAATCCAAATCATAAGTTGATTGAATGCTCTGAACCTTCAGATCAACAATAGTCAGATATAAAGGTAGAGCCCCTGAGACATGGATTCTTAACTGAGGTATGCATCTCACTATTTGCCTGTACCACAGCCTGTGTTTGCCCATGTTCTATAGCTGGGGAGCCATATGCTTCCATGACTAAGAATAATGAACTGTCTGACTTATGAGCATTTTCTTCTGAGTATTCTCACCCAAGGTGTCCACATAGTATGCACTGAGCATATCCCTATAGCTTTGTCCTGTAATCTCATTCATGTGGGTGTATCATTCATGGCCATCCATCCATGCTTTCCCATCCTGTGTGAATCTTGTCCAGGAAATCTTCAATAGGACATCCCCTTAATGTAGAAAGATGTATACAGCTCCCTTGACATTGCACATGCAACAGGGATTTCACTGGCACCAAAAACTGTATGTTTTTTCGAAAACCCAGCCTGATTATTGGACAGGACAGAAGAAGAAGCATCCAGGGCCTAGTGAAGAGTCTTGGAATTTTGGTTTGGTACCTCAAAGAGCAGCCTTCTCTGCATAGAAAGACATGAAATCTGTCATGCAGATTTAGTGGGGTTGCCCTGGCCCTGGAAGCTGGAATAAGTCTACACCGGGGAAAGGGAGACTGAGAAGCAACCAGTTTCTGAGCAGCCATGATGGAGGAAACTAAGATCAACATTGAGAGACTGAGAGTGTTTGCTTACCACTATCTATAATGAAAATATATTTTGCAAAGGAGTGATAGGATTGGTTTTTCCTGAGGAAACTCAACTGGTGAACCACCTCCTTTTTGTTTACCTGTGCTTCCTTTTCATCCAAAATGCCGGATGTATAAATCTGAAGTCTCTTTTTCTTCTTTTAGGATTTTTTTTTTTTGCTTTTTTTACTGTCTCAGTCCACTAAATCTTATTTTTCTTAGATAAACATTTAGTTGTCCTTAATTATTTTATCTTTATACCCAGAAATAATTTAGAGGGGTGAGGGAGGGTGTGCTAGTGGCTATTTAATATGTAGAATTTCATAGTGCATGATCCTCATCTCTGGCCTAACACCTAACACCTCATCTCTGACCTAACACATTCTGGTCTCAAGGCTCTGAACATTTGTGAATTTTCTAAATTAATAATTCATAATTTTAAGCCCTGTAACTTTGCAGAGAAAAGAATCCACAGGGACTGTGGGTAAAAATTGACCATGGGCTAAAATTACCAGTTTATTTCTTTACCTATAGCAGGATGGATCACTTTGATGGCTTGATAGGTGATCTCTGTCTTCTAAGGAAGGGCAGGAAGAAGTAGGAGTATGACAAGAGGGAAGGTTACAACTAATGTTTCTTTTTTTTCCTTCCTTCCTTCCTTCCTTCCTACCTTCCTTCCTTCCTTCCTTCCTTCCTTCCTTCCTTCCTCTCTCCTTATAAACACATATCTGTAAATATAGGCAGAACTATCTATCTATTGATAGATATAGATATCTGTTAACACTTTATGCCACTTGTCTTGTGTAATTCTTCATTGGTAATATCTAATAGCTTGTTCATATCTGCCATATTCTTCTCCATTTCCTTAGCTGACCTTTGTCTTTAGTTATTTAAAGACAGTGAGAGTCTATGACTATCAGTCATGCAATTGATATGAAACTTTATTTTGGGGATCATTCAAATCATAGTGCAATTTCCCAAAGGCAACTTCTTTTATATGGCAATTTTTAGTGTCTAAATAGGATTAATTTCTTCACATTTGGTCCCAATTTTGACCCCTCTTTGTTTTGGGGCTATTCCATACTCCCAAAACCATAACTTGTAGATTCCTTCAATGAGTTTCAAATTTAAAAATCTTAGTCAGTAAAATAGTTTGGAAAAACTTCTTTAAACTAAAATGTATGTGAGAGACACTGCTTTTTTGACTAACTTGATTAAATTTTCAAGCATTTTAATACTCTTGAATAAGGCTTATATGAATAACCGAGGAAGCAATTTAATTCAGACTCTATTACCATTACTCAAAGAATGAAGGGAGAAAGCTTGCATTTTTTTGAGGAATAATTCCTAGGCCTCCTGCTGTATTTCAATATCTGAAAAGTTGTCCAAGAACAAAAGATATTCACATCTGAATCTCTCCAAATTTGATTGCTCCAATAGAACAATATTTATTATTTATGTCTTGAAGGTGTAGCTATCATATTCTCTGCCAAGCAAATTGATGGAATTTCACTGTTTCTCCAAAATGAAGGTGAAGTGCCTGAAAACTAAATAGGAATGGAATTCTTAATAATCTTTTGATTTCCCTTTCTTATTTTCATAAAGTTTCTGTCTTTCACGAGTCACCCTCCCTAGGAACTGTGTATTAAATATTTTAGTAAGTTGTCTGAAAGTTGTACCTACTGTTGTCAATTATATCAAATTTCATGATATAAAGCCAATTGTGCTCCCTAGTAGGAAAGTTAAAAGCAGAAGGTTTTCAGTATTTTCAATTACAGGAGTGAGCAGTAGGAATTTTAAAAACTGGCTTATCTCTCTAGTTGCAACATCCCCCCTCTGGAACAGTTTTGGTGGCAGACTCTAGCTCATTGAATTCTTTGAATGGGCTACTGTGGTAGGAGACAGTATGAGGAACAATGAAAAGGTCATTCTTGGCAGACTATCTATAGGGATGTAATGTTTTAAGTCTGAAATTTAATGACATTTGCAATGTATTCTTCTGGAAACTAACGGAGATGAGAAAATAGTGTACTATGAAGTCAGGAAAAGATTGTCAATGTCAGCATGACAATTGATCTCAAATTATTCGGGGAGACATCAGGATTAACCCAGCGGGTTATCAGCATTTTGTGATGGAGGTTTTCTATCCTAGACTTGTATCCAGTTTAGTGCTATTATCAATATTCAACTTGAACCTTCCCTGGATATGTCATACAACTTTGAGAAGATCTTTGTAAATGACACACAGAAGCCATGCTTCAGATAACATGGGAAATGATATAGACAATCATATAACAACTATAATAGCAACATTTATATAGTGCTTACTATGTTCCAGGTACATGGCCTGACACACAGTATGTGCTATATAAATGTTAGCTATTAACATTATTATTATGTGAAGCGCTTTGAAATTATCTCATTTTATCTTCACAGCAGCTCTGGGAGGTGCTATTTTTACTGCCATTTTACATATGAGGAAACTGAAGCAAATAGCGCATGGTGCAAAGTAAATGTCACATTAACATTTAATTATTATGTTTATTGTTACCACTATACTAACCATTTTACAACTCTTATCTCATTTGATTCTCACAGCAAATCTGGGAGGATCATTTACAGATGAGGAAACTGAAGCAAACAGAAGTTTAGTCAATGACTTGCCTAAAGTCACACTGCCAGATAAATCACATTTGAACTCAGATCTTCCTGACTCCAGGCTGTATCCATTTTGCCACCTAGCTTCTTCTGGCTGTCCCAAAAGACAGTGAAATTCAGGGATACAGATAATGTAGAAGGTTCACTATACTGCTGGACCAATTTGCAAGGAAGAGGTGACAAAATTCAAAAGGAGTTTTTTTTATTGTAGCAAATGATATTTATTCATTTTAATTTTTTTTAAGACCAGTGAATTATCTGTTTCAGAAACCTGGAAGTGGATGATAAAATCAATCAGCTGTTAAAAAAGTGGTCCACATATAGTAGTACAGAATTTTTCATAGGTCTCAGTTTACTTATAGCTGCAAGAACAGAGCTGCATAAGTTTGGTGCTGGGAGTCCATAGATCAGAGTTCTAACCAGCAGTGTGACTTTGGCTTGGCCACTTCAATTTTGAAGATCTTTTTGTAATTTTGTAAAAATGAAGAAGCTTTGAAGGATGATCTCTTAGAACATTTTGGGCACCAACAATTTTTTGCTTTGAGAGATAAACTAAAATCCTTCTTTGTTCATGGCAGACTGAAGGTTCTCTTTCTAGAATTCTCCCTGATATATTAAGCAACCAACCCTTTCTTTTCTTTCTCTTCTTGATCATAAGATCTGTGATCTTAAGAAAGATCACAAAGAAGGTGGAAAGAAACAGTTATGCCCATGAACGTATTCAAGCTATTTAACAGAGACTTTGAAGTCTGGGAAAAAAAAAGCAGCAGTAGAGAGGATGAGTCCAGCTATGCAATTCAACACTGTTATTAACACAACAGGCTCTATGCTGTAAGTTGACATACAGTAGTCAAGAGAAGAGTGGCTTTAGGCCCAGGAGACAAAATAATGGGTAAAATCATTAGAAAACAGGATGTTTGGGGAAAGCTTAAAGAAAGTGGAATCATTTAGAGATAATTAAAAGGTGATAGTGACATGGAGCTTTGCTAATAAGGAAGGTGATGACAAGCTATACTTCATCTGTCCTAATGATGTATTCAATCTCATTAACCTCTGGGGGAATTCTTTCAAATGCCTTGCCTCTTATCCTCATAGTACTATCATTTAATGTCTTTAGCTAGACTTTCTGGTTTGGTTTTGGTGCTGACTGGGGTGTGTGTGCTATAACCTGTAATATAAATGAATCTCCTTTGATACAGGAATGTGGTGAAAGATGTGCTTTTATTCCCATTTTCCATAGGAGGAGAAAAGTGGAAAAAGCATTAGGTTAAATGCAGCAGTCCACCTTTATGCCAAAATCTTAAAGTTATAGACTATCTCAAGATATCTTGGGGTTGCAGTATACTACAGTCTCAATACGGGCTGTCATGAGAGAACTTTTGACTCAACTATTGTGAAGCAAGGACCCAGACATGCATAGGAGGGCCTGCTGTATAGGTTCTTAGGTCTGTTTTTCTAAAAGGAAAACAACTTTTGAGAGGTCAACAATCACTTTAATCAAGCACATATATCATTCACTTAGTTTAGGAAGAAAAGTCAGCACCCTGAAATTGAGAGAAAATACAAAGAAATAACAATCAACAGACAGGACTTCCAACTGTCTGACCATAAGCAATATGTACATCACAGATCAACAGACAGATACAATTGTCTGAGCACAGGAGAAGCACCAACATCTGGGTTTTCAAAATTGGAGGCTCCTTCTTGACTACCCAGAATCCCATCTGGCCAAGCAAACACTTCCAATGACTAAGCCCCAAAGTAAAACCTCACCTAAGAGTATTTATATACTTTTCAAAGCCGGAGGGTATCACCACACTTGGGATCTAGTGCCTCATTAGAAATCAACAAAATCAAGCTTCTCTTAATGGTCAGGTCCATTAATGGGTGGGGAAGATCTTTAGCTCTATTATTAATATTGCAACTATTTTCATAATTTATGTAAGAGATCAGATCATGCAACTAGCTAGCTTGCAAAATCAAGCTGAGATAATAGCTATCGACCTTATGCTAATTGGATCAAATTTCAGCTTGACATAATCAGATATAGCTCCAATGTTTCCCAATAAGTTTCTTGTTTAACCTGATATAGATCTTGTCCTTCTACCATCTTTTCTTCTTTAAATTGTTATCTTCCCTTTGTTCTCACTCCATTTTACTATTTATTTAACCAAAACTTATTTAAGGTTGCTGAAAGTACTGTTCAAGACTCACAGATTTTTTCTATATAATGAGCCTATGCCCTGTGCATAATTAGTTTTTAATCATATCTCTGCATCTTGAGCAATTTTGGTCACAGAGCCAACTGTGTGATAGGACAACCCAAAAACTAATGTGTCTTTATGCTACAATAATAGAAGCAGATTGTCCAAAATGAATATTAGAATCTTAGAGGCCATCATTACTTTAATAACGTAATTTTATAACATCTTAGGTCCATTGGGTTACCCTAACCAATTCTATCAGGTCCAAAGTCACATGGGTGGGAAGGAGTAGAACTTTTATTTGAATTCAATGCTCTGGCACTAAATCTTGTACTTTTTCTATTGTGCCACACTTACTCCCTAATACTGAGTATAATCCTTGGAGTCCTGGTGCTCTGTCTTGGTTTTCACACAAATGGATTTTTATGTTCAGTTTGTGATGTCATTTCTTAGGAAGGATGTAAGCAAGTTGGAACAGGTCCAGATAATGGCAATTAGGATGACAAGGGAAAGCAATATCTCGTTCTATGTAAATCAATTGAAGGAACTGAAAATATTTACCCCATAGAAAAGAACACAGGCAAGTATGATATCTGAATGTGAAAGACGAGTTGCCCTTCCCTAGAAGGGAAGAAGGGTAGAAGGGTAGAAGAAGGAGAGAGCGTGGAAAATTGCAGAGAGACAGATTTTGATTCAATATAAGGAGAAAAAGAGTAAAAATTGGAGTTATTTCACAGCTGGATGAGATATTTAGGGAAATTAGTGCCTCTCGTCCACCCTTTCACCTAGAGGTATCCAAGAAAAGGCTAAATAAACGTTTGGTGGGGAATAAAGTAGAAGAAATTTCTGATTTTACATGAGTTGGCCTCAGTAATTTCTAAAGTCCCTTCTAACTCTGAGATTCTATGAACTTATCAGGGTAGAACACAGGCAATTCTTACTTGTGGGTCCTTGAAAGCTACATCAGGTTCTATGTCCTTGAAAGTCTCTTTAACTCACAAGCACCTATCAATGAGTTTACTTTTATTAGCTTAAAGACATGCTTAATATATAGTGGAAATAACCAGCCATAATACCCAAGAACTCATGATGAAGCATACTACCCATTGCCAAATAAAGATATGATGCACTTAGAAAGCATACTGAGATTTTTTTTTAATTTGGTCAATGGGGGAATTTGTTTTGCATGAATAAATGTATTTTTTTTTCCTTTGGGAGGGAGAAAAGGTAGAACTGAATATAAAATGGAATTTAAAAAAAGATATAATGTAGCCACATATTGGAGTCAACCTCTGTAGGTCAAGGAAAGATTTCAGGATATTTGTACCTACTTTTGTGATTTGTAGTCTTCCTTGCCTGAGAAGAGACTAAGTTATACAGACTCTGACCTTGAGTGTAGAGTTCCCACCACAGTGGGTATTTTAGAATTACTCTGTGAGAAACATGAATAAGGTGGACAAAGAGGTAGGCTAAAGACAGATCCAGGAACTGACCTGCAGGGAGACAACTATTGCATTGGCATAGATAAGACCATAGATAAGCAAGTTGACCATCTTGGGGCCATGGCCCTGTTTTATGAAACAAAGGATTCAGACTGTATCTGTTGGGTGTGACTGTCCCTTCAAGAGACCCAGTTGGTTCCCCTCACTCTGGTTTAGCCTGTATGCCAAGATGGTTTACTGGAATGTGGCTGCTGCATACCACAGGTAAGTGTTGGGTAATCAGTTGGACACTGATGGACACTGGTTAGACTAGCTTGAATACACAGACTTTAAGGATTAATTTTGTTCTAGGGATCAGAATGAATATGATCTAGGGATCAATAAGGTTTGCAATGATGATTTTATTAATAAATTTCTTTATATGCTCTCTAAAATCAGAAAAAAGGTTGTCAGATGCACTTGAGATAGAGTTTGCCTCCTGATTAAAAACCATGAGATTTTTGCACAAGTGAAGACACTTTGAAGACTAATCTGGGCAACTCCCAACTTTTGATGAAGGGCAATGAGTGAGGAGGGGATATATGATGAAACAGAAATAGCCCCACTGGCCTAGTTTAATGGAAGGGTAAAGGCATTACATGAGAATATCAGCCCCAGTTCACTGCAATTGAGATTGCTCAGTTAAACCTGTGAATCACAACATCTGCTGGTTGCAAGAGTAAAAATAGTAACAAAAATATTTTTTCCATAAACATAGAACTCACTTCCCCACACATGCATTTTATCACTGTGAAGAGTAGGCATGCATAGGGATTGCACATGGAGCATACATGGGGTGTATATATAGGGATCACACGTCCACACACACACAGGGAACATGGGTAGTAATCAGAGCATTTGTGTGAATACATGTACATTCAAGGTAGGATGTATGGGGTATTCAGGAAGGACTAGTACCTTGTGTATGAGGGCTTGCTGAGCCCTCTTCAGGGCTGCTCATCTCTCCTTTGGTGTCTACCTTTCATCTGACTCTTGCCAGTTGCTCCAAGAAGCTGTAGCTTGCACAGGATCCACATTTTAGTAAACTGTCTTGGCAGACAGGTTAAACCAGGTTGAGGGTACCTGATGGGCCTCAGTGAGATAGGGGGATGTCTACCCTGATCATATGAAGACTTCCCTGGCAGAATGGGCAGATGAGAATAATTCATTCCAATGGCCATGAAGGCAGTTGATGTAGTCACTGTGAAGCACTTAAAGCTTGATCAGACATTGAAGCTGCTAAGGTTGTCCATTGCATCTCATGTTGACTCTAGAAGTCTGATATCAGAAGACTGATAATTTTATGCAGCTCTGCCTCACTTAAATCTAGTTCTAAGACCTCATCTTGTAATATCATTGGTCCTCTGCAAAGTGAAGGATGAACAACATTCAAGTTATACATGGAGGGACATCTCAATGCTCTGTTGTGACAGCACTGCTGATTTCTTCTGGTAGTATAATGGTGTTGGTCTCTGCTGGGCCTATTTCCCACTGAGCATTGGGTCTCTTTTTCCTTACAGAGACTTTATCATCATCACAATATCAGTATGATATTGCATTTCTACTTCTCCCTCTTTCCTTTCCTTCCTGTCTAGTCATCAGGCATTTTTTTGTGTGTGTGCATGTGTGTATGTTAACTATCTTCAGAATCACCTAAATGCTCAGTCTACCATCCACTGAAGGAAGCTAGGTGGCTATAGTTTTGTCAACCAGCTTTCAGGCACCTTTATAACATAGCACTGTGGTTTAATAAACCTGTCCCTGGCAGGTGAAGACTACTAACCAATGGCCATGAAAGAATTTTTCTTCAGGAGGTAGTTTACAGCTAAGGATTTCCTGGCTAAGATAATATTTATTCTTTGAAATATTCTCCTGTTTCTTTTGACTCCCTCAGTTAGACTCATCTAACTTATGGAATAAAACACATTTTAGTTTTCAGTTATTATTATATTACCCAATGTCCAGGCAAGAATCCCCAGGGTTCTACTTCCCCAAATGGAAAAATGGCTGGCTGAAACTTTGGTCAAGAATTGCTTTCAAATTCATTCCACCATGTTTCTTTCTCCAACAAAAATCACAGGATGTAGACTAGTTGTGTGTTTTCATCCTTCGGTGCCGAAGAAGACCATGCCATCAGAGAAATGATGACATGACTGGCACTTGACTTTGTTCTGAGTGAGTGAGGGCTGTGCAGGTCATCAGCCTCACTTCTCCTCCAGAGCCATCTGAGTCCAGTGACCAGATATTCATCAGGATGACTGCAGATGACCCAGGATGAGACAATTGACCTCAATGACTTGTCCAAGGTCACACAACTAGTGAGTGTCAAGTGTCTGAGGTGAGATTTGAGCTCAAGTCCTCCTGACTGCTGCTCTGGTGCTCTATCCATTGCACCACTTAGCTTCCAGACTGATGACCTTTGCTTCAATAACTGCCAACATCAAATCACAGTCTTCTCTCTCTCTGATTTTTCTATAGGATTAAAGAAAGGTTGAAATGGAAGCAAATGGAACCTAGGTTAGGGAGAGGGTGTTTATTTGTTTCATTCTTTGAGCTAGTCCATCCATAATTGTCTCCTAGACAAGTGCTACTGGTAGATAAAACACTGAGGTCAGCATAGATCAGTCTAGGTTGCATTTGGGAAACTGCAGTACTTTCAGTGATCAAACAGTGCTTACCGCCAAGTCTAGTATTCATCTGGTCACATTGAATGGAAGTGAATCTTAAAATTCAATGACTACAAAAGATTTAAATTATAAATGTGTATGGAGAGTATAAACAAACTGCCATGTTACCAGTAATGACACTTTTGTAAGAAAAGAGGTAAAAAAACCAACAAAACATCCTCAGAAAAGTTCTGGTTATGGAAACTTCATAAGTAAACTTTCTCAACATATATTTTAACATTAGAGGCACTAGAGGAGCCAAAGTATTTGAGTAGATCCGCAGTGGATGATTTTGGGAGAAAACATAAATGATAATTGTATAAGATGAAAAGGAATACAGGTTGTGATTTGTGTTTGTGTGGGTCTGATGAACTCATGGAACCGTCAAAGTGTCAAAGTTCTTTTTTTATTAAATACATGAGCATTAAACACTTGAAAATGCCTCTAAGAAATGCTCCAGGATCACAAGCTATTTAGAGGGATAGAAAGGACTATTTAATGCTTTGAGTGTTATAAAGTTTAAATCTTAGAAATCAGATGTTTTTGCCCTGGCTCTCCTGTTGCTTATATATCAGTGGCTATCTGTCTCAAGCACATACATAGCTATACAACTCAGACAGTGACCTTGAGGCTTTAAATTTGTTATGAATATTTGTGGGAAAAAGTGTTTGCATAATTTTTAAAGACCATTTTTCATATGAGACAGTTTAGGATTATTTATTTAGTGAGTAGAACCTATTATAACAGCTCATTACTGCATAAATTCTGATATATGACAGATTGAAATTATGTCCCCTGAAACATGGCTATGTTAAGGAAAAGCCCTGGTGTTAACGTAGCTAGCCTATCACTCAGTAAATATTTATTAAGTGCATACTTGGCTAAATGCTGTGAGGAAGTAGAAGACATTCCCCTCAAGGGAAAATGATATGAGTAAAGCTGTGTAAATAAGAAAAGTCAAAAGTTGTTGGAGAGAAAAGGAGAGAGTCTTCTCCCTTAATACCAGTATAGTAAAGGGGTTCTACTGAGAAGAGTATTATGTTGTTCTCTGTGACTGTTCATCTAGGTGATTTTGAACGTGCCTTGGAAACCAAAATGTTTGCTGGGTTTCATTTCAACCTTGACTCTGCCCCCTATGGGTTTCCTCAGCATGCTTTCTGACCTAGTTTGTACCACACAGGTGGTGATCAAAGTGTCTGAGGAGCAGATTCTTCCTTAGGACATTAGACAAGTCAGTGAGGGATGGGAAAATCAGGCTGTTCAGGAATTTTAGAGACTCAAGTGTTTATACTAACAAAATAAATTTGCATTGACAAAATTTTATAGTTCCTCAATATAGATTGTTTAGACAATCTTGATTTATTTCATCAAGATACACTGCTGGGTACATAGAAATCCTGAAAAATAAAATGTTATATACATCTGTTCAAATATATATATACTTTTAAGAAAACTAAGTGATTTATATTAACCATAGGGTTAGAGTTCAGGAGCTATAAGAACCTCAGAAACCATCTAATATAACTTTCTAATTTTACAAAGAAGGGAACTGAGGCCCAGGGACTTTTATAAGCAATAAATACTGGAGGTTTAAGGTGAACTCAAGACTGGAGATAGTGTTCTTTTCATTACACCATTCTCCTCACTCCCCAGGAGATTTATATTCATTGATTTATATGAATTTATATAAATACTAATTTGCAGTGACATTATGGAAGTGACCTTGGATGCTGGAAGGCTTTGCCAGAAGAGAATAAGCTCTGACAGGTTCTTCCAAGCTTGGAAAGTCTTCAAATGCTAGAGGCTCAGGAACAAGAGACTGACCAGCCTAGTTAATTCAAAATAATCCATTAAGTTGTAGAACTTTTCTATTACATTTTTTCCTTATCAATCATTTATTTTTCCCCCTTCTTCCCAACTGCCTACCCCCTGGGGATTAAAAAAAGAAAAACAAAATTCTTATATCAAATAAGCATGGTCAATCAAAAAAAAATTCTCATATTGTCCAAGACCCAAAATGTGTGCCACTTTCAGCATGTCTTTCAGGAGGTGGGTAGCATGCTTCATCATTTATGCTGTGGCAACTAAGGGATGCAATCATTAGAGAAGCTGACTTGGAGGCAGGAAGACTTAAGTTCAAGTTCATTCTCAGATATTGACTAGCTGTGTCATCCTGGACAAATCACTTAATTTCTGTCTCAGTTTTCTCTACTGTAAAACGGGCTTATATTACCTATTTCACAGGGTTATTCTGAGGATCAAATGATATACTATTTGTAAGGTGTTAAGTACCATACCTGGCACATAATAGGTACTTAATAAATTTTTATTTCCTTCTGAGATCATGATTGCATAGCTCAGAGTTGTTAAGAACAGTGATTTTAATGTATACATGTGTGAGATGTTCCCCTTTGTTCGTCAGAACTTCCTGTTCTACAGAACTCTTCTTAATGCATACCATGAAATATATAGAATTATAAAGGAAACTAATTATATTGTAATAGTTATCAAAATATTAAAAACAAGTTTACAGATCCCTTGCTGAGAACCCTTGTCCTAAAGACACAACCTATAATCTGTGTTCATAGAGGGAGTATTCACACTGAGAAACTCAGAGACTATTAAAGGATTAAATTATTTATTAATATACTTGAATAAATGATTGAGAATCTTACACAAAACATTTCTCTGATAAATTACTTAGCATAATTTAGCTGGAAAAAATTCCTCCTCTGATGCCTCAGCATGACTTGGCAGTGATGTGGGTACTCAAAGACTAAGTCAGTAGTCTAGTACTTACACTTTGCAAGCTCTTTTTTTTTTTAAAAGACATTTTATTTTTAATTCATGGAATAAAACAAGCATTTCCATAACATAGTATAATAAAAAAGATGACTGCACATGAAACTGTAAATCTACTATGCATAACTTGCTCTTCCTTTTAAATATACAACAAAGTTATCATGCAAATGTCTTATTTTTCCCTCCTCCTTAATATTACAGATGGCCACCATTATACACAAATAGGTATAAATGAATAAAATTGTCCTACACATACTTCTTTTCTCAATCTCTTCTTTAGATGTACATAGTGTCTTTTCTTTCATCAATCTTTTCTTTAGTTAGAGAGTGTCTTTCTTATGTCTTTGATAGTTAATTTGGGTATTTACAATAATCAAAATAACATTCACTCAAAGTCATTATTAAAACAATATTGCTGTTACTGAATACAATATTCTCTTGGTTTCACTGATTTTGCACTTCACTATTTCATGCATGTCTTTCCATGTTTTTCTAAGATCATTAAACTAATCATTTCTTATAGCACAGTCGTATTCCATCATAATCACATCCCACAGCTTGTAAACTCTTAATATGTGTTACCTGAATGATTACCAGTGGAGTGTAAGCTGTTTCAGGGCATAGGTTAGAAGAAATCTCAGAGGTCAAGTTGTCTAATCTCATTCACCCTTATACATACAAAGAAGTTAAGATCCAGTGAGATGAAGTGAACTGTCCAAGATCTCACAAATTCCAATTACCAGAAATGGAACCAAGATGGTGGAGGAGAAAGATGCACATACTTCAGCTTTTTCCCCACAGCCCATAAAATACCTATAAAAAATGACTTTCAACAAATTCTAGAGCAACAAAAGCCACAGAATGACAGATTTCCAGCCAAAAGTAGCCTGGCAGGCTGACAGGAAAGGTTTATCCCACGGAGGTTGAACGGAGCTGAGCCCAGCCCTGGTCATGTGGCACTGGGAGGAACAGGACCAGAACAGGTCTCCGAGGCAGAATCCTCAGCAGGGAGGGTCTCAAATCCCTCAACCTACAAGTGCCAAAAAAACCTTCAAAGGTTAGTAAGAGGGCTTTCCCAACTGAGTGAGAGGGGAGCAGGGTCCCTCCCATCCCCCAGCACTAGCTTCAGGAGAGGCAGCTGTAGTGGTGGCCACAAAAGTGGTGGTGGGGTGAGGGGGATGATAGGAGGGAAAGCAAATGGGAGAAGGGAGTAATTAGAAGTAAACATTTTTGGAAAGGACAAGGTCAAATGAGAGAATAGAATAAATGCGGGACAAGGTATGTTGGAGGAAAATATAGTTAGCCTTATACAACATGATTATTAAGGAAGTCTTTTGAAAAATGCCACATATGTAGCCTGTATTGAATTGCTTGCCTTCTCAGTGGAGGTGAGTGGGGAGGGAGGAAGGGAGAGAAGTTGGAATTCAAAGTATTAGAAATGAATGTTGAGAATTGTTATTGCATATAACTGGGAAATAAGATATGCAAGTAATGGGGTATAGAAATTTATCTTGTCCTATAAGAAAAGAGAGAAGTTGGGGATAACAGAAGGGTGGGATGTAATAGAAGGGAGGGCACACTGAAGGAACTCAAAATTTTGTGGAAATGAATGTTGAAATTTAAAAATGATTAAATAAAATATTCTAATTACCAGAACTGAGATTCTGGTCATCACGATGAAGCCCATGACCCCCTTATGCTAATTGATACAAAGACATAGATTTATTGACAATGGTATAAGCAAATGGCAGAAAAATATGTAGTCTACAATATCTGCTTGCTCTTGCTCATCTTGAGACCGTTTTCAGAGTCAAGAACATAGAGGGTCCCTTTGAATGAGTACGTCATTGAAAAGTCCATCAGAAGAAAAGTGGTGCTAGCAAGTGAGTCACTTTTCATATACAAGTAGAATGATGGACAATATGTTAGATCTGAGGTTAAATCTAAATCCAAGGAGGCCCATTTCTTGGTTGGTTCATGATGATGAGTTTTTTTAGTCATAGGAACTAATGGATACTATTTACCGTAGACTTTCTAAGCATTATGAATTGTGTGAGTGGAGGGAATACTCATGCCCAAGCAATCCCAAGTCACAGAAATGTTGAAAAGAAAACATGGCAAAGTAAGTGTATTCTTTTTACCCCACATTTTAGCTTGACCAAATTGTAAAATCCTGGAAATAATGACAAAAAAAGAGATTTATGAGTCTAGAGATGTTTATTGAAAGAAATGAAGAATTTGTTGAAAGTCAGTCCTGGGTCTATTCCCACTGGCCCTGAAATGGAATCCAAAATCAACACAGACTCAGTTTTCTGTATTTGTGGTATGCTGTGGTTCCCACTAATAATAAATGTGAGTGGCAACATTCAAGAACTGCATCATACTGAGCCAGCCCAAAGTACTTTGAGGCAGAGTAGTTTTATTTTCCCTTTGGAACTAGGTAGGGAAGTATCATGGCTAAGTTGGTAGGGAACTGGCTTTAACATTTACTGTCTGTAGTGATCCTAGATTACATGAGGGAGAATAACATGCAGTCAGTTCAGAAAGACAGTTTAAAAACACATTGTAAAGGAATCCAACTTCCAAGCAGAAGAGCTTGTATTTTATCTTAGAAATCATGGAGTCACTGAAGCTTCTTGAGTAGGGTAGGGACATGATCAGATTGGTGCTTTAAGACTGTCATTTTGGTATATAAAAGTAATGGAATACTATTGTGCTATAAGAAATGATGAGCAGGCAGACTTCAGAAAAACCTGGAAAGACTTGTATGAACTGATGCTGAGTGAGGGGAGCAGAACCAGGAGAATATTGTACACAATTATAACCACATTGTGCCATGACTCTCTTTGATAGACTTAGCTCTTCTCAGTAATACAATGATCAGCTCCAAAAGGCTCATGATGGAAAATGCCATACACATCCAGAGACACAATTATGGAGTCTGAATGCAGATTGTAGCACCTATTTTCCCTCTCTCTTTTTTGCTTTGTTTCTTCTTTCTTGTGGGTCATTCCATTGGTTCTAATTCTTCTGTGCAACATGACTAATGGGAAAATGCATTTAATTTGAATGTATATATAGATCTTATGTCAGATTGTATGTGGTCTTGGGGAGGTGGAAGAGAAGAAAGGGGGAGAAAATTTAAAACTTAAAACCTTGGGGAACTGAAAGTTGAAAACTAAAAGTAATTTAGAAAAATAGAATGCCAATTTTGCTATTGCATAGAGAGGGGATTGGAGAAGGTAGACTGAAGGCACATAGGTCAACCAGGATGCTACTGTAGACCAAGAGACAGGTGATAAAGGCCTAAATTAGAATAGTGATTATGTGAGTGGAGATAAGGGGATGGATTTGAAAAATATAATGGAGGTTGAATCTATATCTTCTCAACTGATTTTTGGAAGTTCATCAGACACTCAAATGCTTGAATAATTTGAGATACAAATATTTTCAATCTCTATGGAAACTGCATCTATCATGGACTTGACTCCAAGATTTGGCCATGCTAGGTCATAAAGATTTGTATGCTTTTCTTCAAGGTAAAGAGGTATCTTTTCATTTTGATTACGTTAGTGTGGTGGGCAAGGAGGGAGAGGAAAGATAAGAAAGGGGACAAAGCATTTGATTAAATTGCAGGGAAAGAGTTATGTATTTCTATCTATTCTCATGAAATCCATCACACAATGGCACACATCTTGCTAATGCTAATCACATAGGAGTCATCCATGAAGACACACTGAAAATCTAGTGCATGCATGAGTGTGATATATGCCAGCACTCATTTCATGTTACATGCATTTGGGCTAGAAACTGGGTGGAGACATAGGTGAAAAAGTTATAGGGTAAGAAAGAACACTTAATTTTCCAGTTAAATGGTGTTAAATAAAAAACTTATCATGGTGCTGTTTTACAACGTTAGATGTTTACATCGACTCATTCTCTTTCAAGACAGAAAACTTGCTTGAGACTGTAGATATGCTAAAGTAGGTTCTACTTTATTACTGCCAACTAAACAGCAAGAAATAAGAGTGTAAATCAATGATAAGAGCTCAATGCATAAAAACCTGTTCAATAATCCTGTTCCTAAAAAAATCGGGCTACAATCTATAACGAATAGTAGTAGAATTTCAAGACTCATGTCAGCAGTGGTGAATTGAGGCAGTTTCACAGATCCAATGATAAATAGAACCTCTTAAGTAAAGCTATTTGATGTCAGGTAAGTAAAGTACTTCACTTAGAATTATCTCTTCATAACAGTTGTGGGAAAGTTGGTTATTTAGCTCTTTTCCTCACTCCCTTAGGATTAGGGGAGGATGGTCACCTTTTAGTTTCTTAATCAAGGCAGTAAGTGTTCTAGTCTTTTATTCTTAACTCATAATTTTGTGATCAGCAATTATTTCCATTAATCTAATGAGGTCACGTAGGTTGTATGCACCTCATTATTAATTTGTTGGGAGGAAAGCATTCCATAGTCACATAAATTCAAAAGTGGGACGGTTCTGAGGCATCATCTTGGTCAATCTCATGATTTTACAGATGAATCAGCTGAGGTCTACAGAAATGAACTGACTTGCCCAAGGCCATTGATCAGATATGAAAGAGGTAAGACTGCACTCACATCTTCTGATTCTAAGTCTTGTACTATTTCAATAAAACTGGAAGGCCTTTTTCAACAATCATCATTTTGTCTTCTTCCTAACAAATATCAAACCCTGCAAGATAAAATTTTTAATCTATATAATGCAAATTCATGGTTTTATACAACTTATATTTACTCATCATCAGTGAATATTATAAGCAATAAGGTCAAAGCCTCTTTAAATATAATGTGGAAAAAGTATGCAAGAGTAATCTATCAACCAGGTGTGATGACTTTGTTTCCCACTATTTGACAAAGCATTTCTCAACTACTCTTTCAGCTACTCCACCTCCATACCTTTCTTCTTGTGGTTTTTTTCTATCTAGGATTACTTTCTTACTTCCATCTAAATTCAAATCATCCTAGAAGGACTACCTCAATTTTCACATCCTCCAAGAAGCCTATTTCTAGCTCTCACACTGATTTCTCCCCTTTTTGGTACAGGATTAGAGGATTTGCAGCAGAAATTGATTGGAGAAGTCATCTAGTGCAATGTTTCTCCCTTTGTAGATGAGGGAATTGAGGCCCAGACTTGCCCAAGGTCATGCAGGAAGAGAATCTTACAAATAAGAATTCAAATAGAATTCGAACAGTTTCCCTGATTTCAAATCTAGTACTTTTCCCACCATAATGTTTCCTCTTACACAGCATTTAATATTGTACCACTTTTTTGCATTTAAATTAATTCTTTTGGTTTTCTAATCATTTAGAATTTATAACTTTTGTCTTTTTAACAATAATTATAGCTGGCACTTCTATAATGTTTAAAAGTTTGCAAAGATCTGTATGTGTGTGCACACACATATATGTATACACATACATGTGTATACATGCATCATGTATGTATGCATATATATAATCTCTTTTGATTCCCACAATAACCCTATGAGATAGATATTATTTTTATTCCCATTTTACAAATGAGGAAACTGACTGAGTGATCTAAAGTGAATTGATCAGTGTCATAAACGTAATAAATGCTTGAGGCAAGATTTGAACTCAAGCCTTCATGACTCCAAATCATCCATTCTATCCACCATCTGTTCTATCGATGTATTAGATTATGAGCTCTTTGAGGGAAAGATCATGTCAAATTCTTTTCCTGACCAGACTTCAAAGCAAGATATTTAGCTAGTTACCTAAGAAAGGTACTTAAAATAAATTTGAAATTTTTATATTACAAAAGACCCTAGATACCATCTTGCCCCATTATCCATATGAATCATGAATCTCATACTTCTATTCAGTGAAACTCACCTTTACTTTGTATGTGTATACATAACATGTATATATATGCATATATATATATATATATATATATATATATATATATATATATATATATAGACATACATGTCTGTAGCTGTCTGTCTCTCCTCTACTATGATATCATCTTTGAATTAGGAGCATTGAGAAAACTTCACCATAAATAAGGAATTTTTATGTGGGCCTCGAGCTATACACCATCAAAGACACTGGCAGTACCTGAGACAAGTAAGTCTCTTTGCTTTACATATCGTCTGATGTCAATATTTAATAGGTTATGGAATAGCTGTTTTTGTAGTAGCAGTACATTTGTAGCGTAGTGGTACCACTTTTCTGTGAATGCCCTTTTGTGTATTATCATAGGTAGTTACAATATAGATATGTACTTTATACATATTATAAACATACTTTGATACTTTTGTTGCTAAATCAACCTTTAACAGAAGAAATCTACATGAGCCTGTAAGATCTTTGCATCATTATCAGAATGTAAAGCATCCACTCAGAAATATTTGGGGAATTTTTTTTTGTTTGTTTCCAGTGAGTCTTATTCCAATCAAGTTATTGATGAAGTCTGATATATATATATATGTATATGTACAGTGATAAGTAGAGTTATTTGAGAATTCCAAAAATTCCTAAATGGAGATGCAATACTACAATGTGGCCTTGCACTACACCACACCTCATGAAAGTCTGAGAAATGTACTCGAGATGGAGACAAATGTACTTCAAAGGACTGGGAACTTCTTGATATAACCCCCATTGAAAATCTATGGATAACAATCAAGGTTAGTCTTGGGAAAAAATGAACTGATCATCCAAGTTAAAGTTGGATGATAAACTTAATATCTAATATGGTAATGGAGTTTTACAATGAAGAACTAAATAAAAGAGACTGAAATTTTGTGAACTTAATGGAAAATTGTATGATGTAAGGGATCATAGTTATAGGAATATATATCATGCTAAAAGTCTGTTTAAAGCTATAGAAAATTTTAAGTTTTGTTGTATCAGTCAATAAATTTAATTATTCTTCTTTATCCCAAGTTACATGTATATGGCTGCAATTGCATTGATCATTCTCAATGAAATCCACAAAAACAAAAAAAAGTCAAACTGGAAAAAGAAGTGGATAAAAATTCCATCTTGCTCAGAATATGAATGGACTACTTACTGATTTATCTTATCAATATATTTATCTTGAAGGACAATGAACTGGGACATTCCTTGAAGAGGAAGAAAAGATCATGCTGGATATTTTTTGGGAAATTTCACCATCTTTTTAATGTTCACAGACTGTTAATTTACTGTGAATCTTGTGACTTTCCATATCCATATTTTCCGTATGGCTGTGAACCTTGCACTATCATGAGATCAGAAGAATCAAAAACACAGAAAAATTACAGAATAGAAATTACAGGAAAAAAGACAATGGAAATCTATAGAGTAGACAGAAGTTTACTGTGGCATAGTGTCAGAGATGACTCATACAAGAGGTCACAAAATGTGACCCAGGCTAGGTATACCTAGAAAAGAAAGTGGGCCAGTCATATAAACAAAATGAGAGACAAGAGATAAACAGTGCATATTGGGACTTCTGAGATAAAGCAATACAAAACAAAACAGATTTCTAGTACTTTGGATGACTTGTCTTTGAATGAAAAGATGTATGTATGTGTGTGGGGAGTATGGAAGTGGTGATTTACCTTTATTTAAGAACTACCTATATTAGTGAAAATACCATCCAAGTATATATGTGCAATATATGTATATATACATATATATGCTCATATATTTATATCTGCATATATGTATGCTTATAAACACATGTACAGATCTGATATCTATTGAGCTCTGATAATAAATGACATCTTTCAATGGTTAAACCCAACACTATCTCAACCAACTTGTTTAAAATGATCAAATAACTTTTCTTAACACAGTAAGTACTTTGAAGAGCTGTCTCAAGCTCATGATTACAGACTGGTCTAAGTAAATGATCTTTTTTGAAAATATAGATTCAAAACTTTCAGTGGACAAATATGAACTCAAATCTTTCAGTAAATCTTGTTATAATGAGCACTGAGGAAGATATACTCTACAATCTTTACACTGAATCCAGACACTGAAATATTTGTGATCCCAGAGTCTCATAAGATATTGCTTTAAAATACATTTTATGGTAATAGAAATTTTATTCTGGTTTTAACATGGAGAATAAATATGGGGAAAAATGAAAGGAGTCAGAACCCAAAAGGTCATTAAAGCAGTCATATTTCCTATTCCTGAATTTTTAATAGAATTTTCTTAAAATTTTTCTATTTGCCCAAATTGATGGTGGACAGATGTCTGCAATATGGAGTGCAGTTGTTTAGAATGAGTTGAAGGAAGGAAAGTAGACATAACAAAGGAGGCTGAATTATTCCCTTTATATCAAGGGGTCCTCAGCTTTTTGTCAAGAGATGCTTGCTTTTTATTTTCTTCTCATTCTGGGTGGTCTGGTTCACATCTTTATACAAATCTTCCTTAGGATATCTCATTCACTATGTGAAGACATTTCTTTTTTAAACAATATTGCCCTTGGGCTTGTTTACCTTTTATGTCTAATTCTAGGCACATGAATGGCCTTTCTATTTCTTTTTAAGTCTTACCAATCCTTGATGATATCATCTATACTTCTTTTTTTATTTTTATTTTATTTATTTATAAATGTTCTACAATCACTTCCTTAAAATTAAGATTTTATACCCCCACACCTTCCCTCCCTACCCCCCTCCCTCCCCATGACAGCATACAATTCTGTATAGGTTCGACATATACTTTCCTATTGAGCATATTTTCACTATAGTGATGTTATGTAGTCACACTGACATAAGTGGAAGAAATCATATATAGTTGTTGGACATAAGGAAGTTATCAAGAGCACAGTTATGGTGGCTACCAATTCCTGATCAACTAGACAAGGTTTATTAATCTATTAACTGGGGATTTTGGTTTCTAAGATTCATAAAATACAATAGCATATATATGTATGTATATTTCTAAGATGGCTGATACCTTGGAACAATTTTCTTTCCCTTACAATTTATCCATCATGCTGCTGCCAGACTGATCTGTCTTATGCACTGATATAATCACATCACTTCTTTGCTTAAAATCTTCAGTATTTTCCTATTGCTAACCAATACAAGCAAAATACAAATTCCTTGGACTGTTACTCAAGGTTTTTCTCCCTCACAAAACCTTTTCTTACCAGTCTTATTTCATATAAATCTTCATGCATTTGATGCTTGAATCAAATTTACCATTCACAGGACATGCTTTGTATATTTCCAATTCCATAATTTTTGTTCAAGCAGTTCATCACTATTAGAAGCTTGCCTGGTTGTTCATCTTTGACATTCTTAGAAATTATAATTGAGAAGTTATTATTCTACCTATGTGAGATGGTATGACAGTCATAGAATAACACATCCCTATTCCACTCAACTCCATATAGAACAGTATCTCAGGAAAGTGGACCTCAAAATGAGTCATATACGTGAACTAAAATGGTAGCTTTCTTTTATTAACTGAGCAGAACCCCTTTGATTAAGACATGATTTGCTCTTTGAAACAGGACACCTCGGCTAAACAACTTTAATCTGGGAGAGTGTGGATTGTAGAAGGCAGGGTGCTTTCAACAACTCTCAGATTATAGAGCTGAGATTTAGAATTCTATTAAGGAGAGGTCTATCTAGGAACATACAAACTAACTAGAATCAAAATTGTGGGCTGAGTTTATGGATAAGTCTTCTGAACACTCTAGTCTTTTCTATTCTTTTTCTATTGAGTAGAGGATCAACATTTTTCTGCTTTCCTATTGGCATTTGTCTTTTCTTCCTAGTGGGTAAAAGAACATTCCTTATGCCTTTTGCTTTTCTTTGGTGGTTGGTTAGACTGTTCCATTGGGAGTAGGACAGATATTGATTATTTATGCATTTTTATCCTTCTTTCATGAATTCTTGTATTTGTACATCAGTTATTTAGCAAGAGATTTCCCTCAAAACCTATGTATTTAATGGTCTGAATTTTATCTCTCTGTGTCTATACATACATAGATAAATATAGACACGTATTTTTAAATATTACTTATTTATTCAATGGGGGTCAGCTTCATTGCGTTCTAACTCCAAGGTAGTGATCACTTACATTAAACAAATTTGAGGTGTTCTACAGTCCTTAACATAATATCCAGAATTCTCTTTTTTTTCTTTTTTTATAATGAATTTTTAACTCTCTTTCAAAGTCCATCTTGAATGCTGGCTCCATCATGAAGTCTTGGTTGACTTTCCCTATTGTTGATAATTACTTTGCCCTAGGAATCTCACACAGCACATTTTTTGACCTCTAAATAAGTATCTCTTGTAGAAAGATTTCATTTTGAAGATATATAGGAAACTGATTAAAATTTTTAATAATTCCCTAATTGATAGATGGTCAAAGGACATGAATAGACATTTTTTTCTGGGAAAGAAATATGAACTGTTAATAGCCTAATAAAAAAAGACTAAGTTAATAATATTTAGAGAAATATAAATTAAAACAACTTTGAGGTTCTATGTCACACTCATCAGATTGATGATAAAAAAATGGCACGCTGGAGGTGCTACGAGAAAATAGGTACATTAATACATTGTTAGTAAAACAGTGGATTAGTCTATCTTTTCTGAAAAGTAGTTTTGAACTGTTCCCCCCGAGAAATTAAATTGACCTAACCATGAAAAGACCCATATATAACAAAATACTTAAAGCCACTCTTTTTGTGGTAGTAAAGAATTAGAAACTGAGAGGATGGCCATCAATTGTAAAATCACTGAGCCGTTAAATGGGAGGTAAATATGATAATGTAAATAATGTGGGTGTGAGATGATGAGAGCCTGGACTGGGCAAAAAGAAAGGAAGAATTTACATATCTTGGGGACTTATTTGGGCATGATGGGAATGGAGTGGAGGTGGAGTCAGAGATAACTTTTTTTTTTTTTTTACTGTTACTAGGTTAATGGATAGTGTTGTCAGGCAAGACAAATATACAAGTCAAGGTGATCACAGATGCTGAATTTGATTTTAGACATCTTGAATTAAATGTTATAGGAGGATACTTGAGTGCAAAATGTCCTAGGAGCAAATATAAAAGCATGAGTGAAGTGCAAATAAAATTGAGGATTGGAGTCACAGATTTTGAAACCATTCATGTAGAAATTATAGTATTGAGAGTTCTGAAAGAGAAGAGAAGAGGATAAAAGTTTGAGCAGGAGGAGGGACAAGCAAAGGAGACAAGATAAAAGAGACATCAGAGACTGAAATAGAATAAGGATCATGTAGATATAGATCACAGATGCCAAGGAAAGTGAAATGTCTTCCTTTTAAATTTTTGATAGCTTTTGTTTTATTCATATCTCACTATATCACTTTCCCTCTTCTACCCAGAGAGCCGTATCTTATAACAAAGAATTTAAAAAGGAAAAAAGAAAGGAGTTACACAAAATTAACTAATAAATCAGTCCAATCCAACAGTATAAACAGTATTCTCCATCATTTGTAGTCCCATCTGCCACCCCCTTTACAAAGAAGAAATTCTCATTTCTTCCTTGGACATAAGTTTGGTCAATATAATTAGATATATTCAGTTTTTATTTCAGTCATCAGTAAGTAAGCATTCACTAAGCACCTACTATGTGCCATATCTCCTAAGTGTTGAGGTTAAAAAAAAAGAGGCAAATGATATTCCTGGTCCTTTATTCTATACATGGACATCATTTTAGCCATTGCACATATTGTTTTCCTGGTTCAATTTGCTTCACTATACATTATTTCATATAAATTTTCCTTTCCTTCCCAGTTTTCTTCTTTTTTATCCTTTCCTACAGTGCAATAATAACTTTCTCTTACATTTGTGTATCATAGTTTGTTAGCCATTCCCTAATCAATGAACATTTATATTGTTTTCATTTCTTTGTAACTAAAAATACGCTACTATAAAAGTTTTAGTGTATATTGGAACTTTTTATCTTTCTATTTTAACTTCCTTGATGTATATGCTATCAGTAGAATCTCAGGTTAAAATGTCTCTTTCTTAACATAATTTCATGTTATTTTCCAGAACAGTTCAGCTCATTCATATACCCAGCAATATTATATTAGTGTACCTATCTGATAAAGGGAATTTCAAGAAAGAGGGGGAAGCCAACAGAGCCTAGTTCTTCAGAGTACATGCGCATAAGGGACCAGGAAAGAACTAATAATTTGTCCTGTTCATTCACTAAAGAAGATATTTAACAAAAGCATCTGTTACCACCAAGGTATGCATGAAATAAGTTGGAAAGCTTTATTTTTGTCAGTATCTTGATCTTTTTTGGTAAAAAATTTGAAAGTGTACCTTTTCTGTGTTTTGTGGTTTTGTCCATGATGTGTGGATTTTTTGCCTTCATGCTAAATATGCACTTGCTAGGAATGATCTCACTAGGAAGTTGCTTAAGTGTACAAAACATGCCATAAGGAAGGAAGTGATTTCTGGACCCTTCCTCAGCTTCCTCTTTCTCCAAAATATGATGGCACATCATGCTTCCAATTTGGCATCTTTGTTTATCATTGATAAAGTTGATAAATATTGTTAGCCATGATTCTCTCTCTCTCTCTCTCTCTCTCTCTGTATGTGTGTGTGTGTGTGTGTGTGTGTGTGTGTGTGTTTTGGATTGGATATCTAGGATGTCCATTTATTTTACATAATGAGAAATGCCTCCACATGTAATAAATTACTTTATTTAAAGGCAACTTACATCGGATTTAATTCAAGTTCTCCGCCTACTAAAAAAAAAATAAAGAGTGAATACAAATCAGAGCTGCTGTTGCAACACCCCACTCCATGCTAACAATGTGATTGTTTTCAAGGGGTTCTTATTCTCCTGAGCCAGCTTTGAACCCTTTCAAGTACAGTTTAAAAAATCATCATTACATACACTTCAAGCATTTTTCAAATAGGTGATGTATTTTACCCTTTAAAATATAAAAATTCTGAATATTCATATTTTAGAATACCATTCTTCGAAGTTAATAAAATAAAATAATGATGCTGGGTTTTTACCAGTGACTCAGCTCTATAGAATAAAAATTTACTACTAGTCGGGGCTCTTTTGATCCCTTGTGTTGCATTTTCACTGAGGAAAAGGTAGGCATATCATTGGTAACTGGCTAGTGGACCCTTGTAACATTTCTTTGGCTCCCTAGAATAAGGAATTGTCGACTCTTGATCTGATGTCAGACTTACTAATTTATACTCTGTTGTTCATCTTTGTATAAGGAAATGTGTTGATCCAACTAAATGCACCCTATTGTGAGATATTCAGAGGCCTTGGCCTGGGTAACTTTAATCAATGTGGCTGACCACTTTGACTTGAACCAACATGAATCTACTATTTAAATAGCAGAACTGGTTAATTTTACTGAACAAAATGTAACAAACAAAACACAAACAATGCCACTTAGATTATTTTGTATGTGTGCAAGATACTTTATTTCTTCAGTCTAAGCTATATATAGTTGCTCTTTTGTAGTTTTTCATATGAATTCCTGAGATCCCTTATAAAAATTCAGGGATTCCTAAACCCTAAGGCATATAGAATGGGAAATAATTTCTTTTCAAGGTGCTTTTTTTTTTTTTTGCTGTCCTATAGACATACTCTTGAAGTCAGATGCATAAGAATTACTTCCATAAGTTCAAGAGGGTCTGTTTTATTTCCCTCACATGGCCATACAATTTACAAGATATTGATTTGCCATTTTAAACAAGCTATGGAGGTTTTCATGAGCAACTCATTCTAAAAATATCTCCAAAGAAAATGTAAACCAGAAAAAAATGTATACTTAGCAAAGGATTTTATATTTAGAGACTGATTTCTCCTTTATTTTCTCCTTTGTTTCTTGTAAGAAACTGAGATCTTCGTACTGGAACAAATTTCATGTGGAAAATACCTATTTCCAATACCAGTAAATGTAACCAGCTTCATTTTCTGTAATTTAAGGGTAGGTCATAAAGCATTTGCCCTTCATCAGACAATACTTCAGCTAAATGGTATGATTCTAAACACTCAATCTTTATGTAATTCTCAAAGAGTTCTTTTCTACTGTTTAGTGCTTTCCTTTCCTGATTTCCTAATTCTGCCATGCTTGCACTGTTAACTGTTCAATAGACTGGAAAAGTCTTTTACAGTCTAAGAAATGGAAATTCTACCCATCCAAAAATGAGAAGCTCATATGTGGGGGCAACATGTACTTAGAGAAATGAGAGAAGAAAATGTGAGAAATTCCTGGGTTCTCAAATGCTTATGAAAGCTAGGGTATAAAAGCTAGGATCAGAAAGATAATTTCTGTCTTTTTACAGAGTTTCAACAGAACTTGATTCTTCTTAATTCACATTTTATTATTACATTTAAATTAAACAGTCCAGTTTAAAGAGAACTAGATTTATAATTGACCCTGCTTCTCTTAGTGTTCCAATTACCAACCTCATAAACAGTCTTGTATGGACTAACAGTGCTCTTGCCTCTTTAATATACAGATTTATTTCTAGAGCAATTACTGAGATAGGTGGTTTAATATATAATGCTTTGAATTTATTCAGGGAAATGATTTAACTTAATACATATTACATCAAGAGAAGAATAAATGACCTTACATTTGCATGAATATTTTTTTTAGATAACTGTTGATTTACAATCAGACTTTATTGGCCATATTGTTAGCTGGAATTGTTAGTTCAATATAAATCAAACTTTAATATACATTTTTTTATCTTGCATCTCAGAGTTGCCAAGGAATATTGAATATCCATAATATTGTAGTATTTGATATTATAAATCTTTATAATATTCTATTTATCAAGTATATATTTTGAAATATATATTTCATAGATTTTAGACTATAATAGCACAATAAATTTCTTAAAGTAAGCACTTTATAGAAAAATCACATCTAATTAACTACAGAATATAATTTTTTACCAATTTAATCAGACATGAACAAAGGGTCATAGTTTAACAGAATAAACAGTGATAGGAATAAATGTAAAGTCTTATATTTGCATTTTCAAAAATCAAAGCACTAGTATTTTGTTTAGTCATATAAGTCATGCCCTACTCTTTGTAACTCCATTTGAGTTTTTTCAAAGATACTGGAGTGATTCATCATTTCTTTCTTATAGATGAGGAAACTGGCAAGCAGGGTTAAATGACTTGCCCAAGGTCACACACTTAGTAATCGAGGCTGGATTTTGAACTGAGGAAGATGATTCTTCATGACTCCATTCCTGGCACTCTATAAACTACACCATCCAGCTCCCTCTAAGTACATATATAGGATATGATAAATGTGATTAGTATGGTTGACAATGGTTTAGGAAAAAGAGGGAAAAATTATCTCTGAGTTTTTGTGAATTTGAAGTCCTAATGGATGAATAGTGTGACATAGCTGTTTACTACTAGAACAAAGACTTAGATGTTTGTCACTCTGAGAGCTGAACCTATTTATGTCTACATGACAGATCTTTCTTGGAAAGAATCTCAAGAGAATGGAAAATGAAAACTGTCGTTCTTGTAAGTTAGTGACTATTTTATTTCAGAGACAAATCATGGACAAAATTCCTTTTCATTATTGTGATTCATTGCTTCTACATGCTAATTCTCTTTGATCCATCCTCTATTTTTTTTAACAGAACATGTAAATATTACAACTTTATGCTCCTCTCTCTTTCCCATACCCCCAACAAAGATAAGAAAGCCTGCTAGTGATAAGGATAGCAACTAGTTCTATGACTTCACTGTTGTAGAGAACTTCTATTGATGACTCACAGTCTTAGAGCTCTAAAGTTATCAAGAACACTTGGAGGTTAAGTGACTTGGCCAAGGCCCCACAATCATTTAAGTGTCTTCCTAATTTCAAGGCTTGCTTATATCAATTGTGTGACACTTTGTACCACTTTTGTGGTACAAAAAATAAGCTTGGCCAATTGGCAGTCAGTCAAAGAAGCTAGCCACAAGAATTGTAGAGAATAAATGAGCCCTATTCCAGAAAATTTGAAGGGCAAGCAGAATTTTCCAATGATTTACCAAGAATAACCTCTCTGTGATTTTCATATAACCTTACACATGCTTCATGTGTACCAAATTCAGGATTGACTCTTTGCTAGTGAAGAAGATGAAACAGATATAGGAAGGCTTTTCTATTTGCCAGGCATCTGGGAGAATAAAACGTTCCTTGTGAAAATGGAAAAGGCACTTTAAAGGAAAACCAAAGAGGGACAGATATGTGATGTTGTTGAGAGGAATTGTAATCTGCATCAGACTGAAAAGTTTGTACAGATTGGTTAATAGGGCCCTGAAACCAAAGATAAATCAGGATGTAATAAGAGTACCTGTTTGCTCTTAATGTGTTCTACTCACCAGAATTTCTTGAATTGAACCTCAGGAAATAAAAGGATTTTGGGAGGGAGTTCAGTAGAGAGTAAAGGAACTGTGTTCAAATCACAGCTTTGCTAGTTAAAAACTGTGTGACCACAGAAAAGAAAGTTTACTCCTGTGGATCTTACTGTCTTCATCTCTAAAGCAATTAGGTTTGGAATAGGTGACTTCTATTCCAAATCTCAACTCCAAGGAGCTTTCAGATGTGATTACTGAACTCCTGTTTATGACCTTTGAAAAATCTTATTGCAGCACTTACTGAAGATGGACAAATTCCACTCCTTCCTTCTCTTAAATAAAAGAAAAGTTATTCAAACTACTGATTGGTGAGTTTGGGTTGGATTCCTGAAAGAAACTTGAGAATATATCATTAAAGGAATGGTTATTAACATGTAGTAAGGGAAGTGGAGATTACTGAAAGCCAATAAGGATTCATCAAGAAAAATACTTTCCAGAATAATGTAATGTATTTTTGGTGGGGGGAGGGAGGAAAATGGGGTAGCAGAGTTGCAGTATACTTGGATTTCAGTTTTGTGTTTTTTACTTATTAAAGATAACCCTGCAAATAGTGTAAAATCATATTTATATTTGCTGGATGACAGAATAGCAAGGTGAATTGGTAACTTGTTGCAGAATCACATCCCACAAAATTAATGGATCCATGTCAACTTGGAGAGAGATTTCTTGTATATTGTATATATTTTTCCCTGTGCTATTCAATATCCTCTTTTTTAATATCATAAGTAGATTTATTAGGGTAAAAAATGTCTTTTGCTCAATTATCCATGCCATTAAACACTGTTTCATAGAACTTTATTCTTTCCTCCAAAGAAGATTAAGGTAAATGGCAGGCAGGAATATGGCCCTTGAACTGAGATTTTTAAAATGAATGGGACATCTTGGTTTTTTTCACTAGTATGAGAATGTTTTCTGTCAACATTAGCAGAATGGGTCATTGCATGTCCTGCCATCCACACCATCTTCTTCTACTTAAAAGTTTCTGAATCCAGATAGCCCCATTTACCTTAGACCAATATCAATGTAACAGATTTTATAGGGATTAGAACCCAATTTATGAGGACTTTTTATTCCCCCCCTAAGATATGGGGAAATAATATGAGGACCTGTGCATTCACTTATGTAAATGACTGTACTAAGCTCCTTTCATCTGATCATCTTTTCTTAACATCCTTTACTTCATTTGTATGTGAGAACTTACTACTTTCTATATCTTTGGTTTCTATGATGCTGTACAATCCAACTTCTCTGATAACTGTTGGAGGCAACTCTTTCACTGTATCCAGTCCCTCCCACGAATTATCCTCAAGGTGTTCATTTCTCAAATCTTTGTTCTTTCTGCTTTTAAAAAAAAATCTCCCTTCCTGATCTTATTACTTTTAATTTCTTCACTGATCATATCTAGCCTGATGACTTTCTTTTCTTAAAATTTATGGAATAAAACAAGCATTTCCATGAGATAGTATAATGAAAATGATTGCACATGAAACTGCAGATCTATTATGTACAAATTGATATTCTTCTAAAATATATAATAAAGTAATCATGTAAATTTCTTTTTTTCTCCTTTTGCCTTTCCTTGCCTCCCTGCCCTATAGATGGCTACCATTACACACATACACACACACATATGTGAAATCATTTTATACATACTTCTAGTTCTTTCTCTGGACGCAGACAGTGTCATTCATTATTTGTCCTTTATAGGTAATTTGGGTAGTTATAATAGTCAAAATGGCTTATTCTCTCAAAGTCATTCTTAAAACAGTATTGCTACATATATTCTCTTATTTCTCGGTTCTCTTGTTTCTGCTAATTTTGCTTTTCACTATTTCATGTAAGTTTTCCGATGCTTTTCTAACATCATTGAGCTCATCATTTCTTATAGCACAGTTGTATTCCACCACAAACATGCAGCAGAACTTGTTCAGTTATTATCCAAGTGATGAGCATCCTTGCAACTTCTAGTTCTTTGCTACCACAAAGAGAACTGCTATAAACATTTTTAGAACATAGAGGTTTTTTTCCCTTTTTTCCCTATTCATCATTGTAAATAGACCTAGTGTTGGTATTTATGGGTCAAAGGGTATAGGAGTTTAATAACCCTTAGGGCATCATGCCAGATTGTTCTTCAGAATGGTTGGATCAGTTCACAATTCCACAACAATGAATTAGTGTCTAAATTTTTTCACATCTCCCCCAGCATTTGTTGCTTTCACCTTTAATCATTTTAACTAATCTGATAGATGTAAATTGATGTCTCAAGGTTGTTTTAATTTGCATTTCTCTAATCAATGATGACTTAGAGTATTTTCATATGACTACAAATTGTTTTGATTTCATTGGAAAACTGACCATTTTATTTATTTATCATTTACTTAGATATAGACATTGACAACAAATTTATAAAATTTGTTTTGAATCCAATTTTAAAATTAAAAAATCTATTTTCTATCTGGTCCACTTGACCCCGCATAGCCATTGAAAAAGAAAGACAAACAAAACCCTTGTAATATATGCATAATTGAAACAAACTTGTGTTTTGATCACTTTGGAGAAAAGAAAGTCTTAGTCTGCACCCTGAGTCTATCACTTCTCTGTTAGGAAACAGCATACTTCATTTTGAGATGTCTTGTTGTCCATTGCATTGAGTTCTTAAGTCTTTAAAATTGTCATTATAATGTTGGTGTAATATAAATCATTCTCATAGTTCTACTCATTTTACTCTGTTATCAGTTCATATAAATCTTCCCTCATTTCTCTGAAATCACTCCCTCCCTCATTTCTGCTAAGTTCATGTTCATTTGTATAATTTATTCAAACATTCCCCAATTGATGGGCATCTCCTTAGTTTCCAGTTATTTCCCACCACAAAAGGAACCACTATAAATATTTATGAAAAATAGGTCTTTTTTCTCTTCCTTTGATCTTTTGGGGATATGGAGATAATAGTTATATTTATGGGTCAAGGGGTTAGCATAGTTTAGTAACTTTTGGGGCAGAATTTCACAGTGCTTTTCAGAATAACTAGATCAGTTCACAGCTCCCTAAGCAGTATATTAATATTCCTGTTTTCTAACAGCTTTGCCAGAATTTGTCATTTTCCCATTTTTGCCAATTTGATGGATATGAAATAGAATTTTAAAGTTGTTATGATTTATATTTCTCTGATTATTGTGAATTGGAAGACTCTTTTACATGACTATTTATTGTTTGAATTTCTTTCTCTAAAAACTATCTGCTTGAATCCTTTGATCATTTACCAGGTGGGGAATAGATACAAATTTGAATCAGTTTCACATACATCTTATGAATGAGGCATCAATACATATACATATTTATAAATAACTTGCTATAAAGATATTTCTCAGTTATCTGCTTCCTTTCTAATTTTAAGCTTAGAAAATTCGCACTTGATTAGAGAGCTAGGATAGTACATTGGATAACAGTATCAGGGTTCTAAAAGACCTTGACCAGTTGGAATAGCGGTCTACATATTCAAAACTAAAAAGTTATTAGGAATAATGAAATTTCCTTTTTTGGCACAGCTAGCCAAAAGGGTGAGAACAATATTTTGTGGTTTGAGTAGACAATATAAATTGAAATATGGCGTGACAGCCAAAAAAACTAACATGAATTAAGCTAAATTAAAAGAGGCATGATATCTAGAATGAGATTGATGGCAGTTTTTTGCAATCTGTCTTTGCTAGAACACATTTGGCCATTATGTTTATTTTGTGTCCTACATTTTAGAAAGAATGGTGATAAATTGGTGTGTTTGTGTGTGTGTGTGTAAAAGGTGACTAAAATGATGGAAGGATTTGAAAATGTACCATGTGGGGAGTAACAGAGGCAACTAGGGATATTTAGCTTGGAAAAAAGATTTAGGATAAGCATGATAGCTTTATGACAGAAGAGGAGTGGGGAAAAGTAGAGGAGAAGTGAAGAGAAGTGAGAAAAGGAGAGGATGAGAGAGCAGAGAAGAGGAAAAGGAAGTAGAAGAGAGGCCAGAGAATGGAAGGGAAGGGAAGGGAAGGGAAATATTCATCCTCCGAGCAAGTATTTGATTTTTGAAAGTGAATCAAAGTAACTGGAAGCCAAATGACAGGTGATGAAGTTAATACAAAAGTACGTGTAACTGGTGATTTTGGATATAATTTATTTGACAGCTTTGTAGTCAAGTTTAGGAGAGGGGAGAGAAGCAGTAATGTCCCACAGGGCCTACTTTAAGCTGTTCTCTCTGGTCACTGGCTTCTTTATTTCATGTTCATCAGACAGCAGAGATTCTTTGCAAAGTGTCACACGTCATGAGGAATGATGCTTTTTGCCTTTAACCCTTCTGATTGAGTGCACATGTTACATTTCCTTTTAAAGCTCTGTCTCCTTTAATAGGATAATCACTAATACTCTTGGCACCATAAAACTGGCCTCAGAAAAATCTTTTCGGTGTCCTACCATCTTCTGTTATGAGGATCCCCAGATTGATAAAATGTGACCCAGCAATATAAACCATGTTTCCAAGAATTTGAGAGGAATACTTTAAAAAGACATGGACTCTGCAAATAGTGGCTCTGTCAGTGTGAGACATGAGGAATTATATGGAGAAATCTCTTCTTATGACAAACTTAGCTTTTGCACTTTCTTGTACAGTGGGAAAGAATTTTCTGTGGAAAATAGTAAAATACCTGTTGTCATCTTTTAAAATAAAAACTATTAAAATATTTTCTACTTGGTAAGAATAAAATGATTATAAAACAAATATAAACATTTGTTTTAGACTGTGCCACTAAATGATAGACTTGTAAGGGTGTAGCTATGTAGTGTATAGTACTATTCATAACTATATAATAAAAAAGTTCCCAAAGTTTATCTGTAAGAAAACAGAAAAAAATGAAAACAACAATGCAATGGGGGAAGTTTTCATGTGCTGTTCGGACTATAGGTTTGTAATGACAGAAAAGGCTAGGTACAGGCAACATAGGCCAAAGGTGACCCTTGGACCCAATGCACTAACTGTCTGTATTTCTCCACTTATAAGCTCCTTTCCTCGTTAATCCTCTCTGGATTCCAAAAGGCATTCTAGGCCATGTTCTGTAGTATATAAAAATTTGCAGAAATTTATAGTTCAGTATTAACATATTCTATATTATGGAAAATATCTTCTCATTTTGGGTTAGGTTCCTTTTTATTAATCTCTACTGCTTACTTAGTCTTAGACAAGAATAATTTCCAATGGTTAAATTGGAGGTAAAAGTTATTATGCTAAGAAATTTGTCTCTGTCATATTATTCATTAAAGTTGTTTTTTTCTCATTCAGCCTCTTCTTTACTTGAGTATTAATTTTATAGCCTCTGTAATGATATAATGATAATAAAGCTGATAATATATAATAATATCTCATATTTATATAACACATGAACATACCATACATTTAATGCACATAGAGCACTTTAAATGTGTGATTTCATTTTATCCTCATAACAGACATGTAACCAAATGCTATTATTAACATCCCCATTTTACAGATTAGAAAATTGAGCCTTAGAAGGGTGAAGTGACTTGCTCAGATTCATATAGTTAATAAATGTCTGAAATAGAACTCAAACCCACATTTTTGTGATTCTAAATCTAGCTATGAATTGTATTACTACCTATTAAAATCTAACCCCAACATTGTACATGTACTATTTATAAAATCACTGACAAGAAAAGTCATATTTTCAAGCAGAAACTGATGGTCGTATAATATATAGTGATGGTTGATCCCTGATCTAGTTCTGTCACATAAAGTTCCAGAGCTTTTTGTATCAAACTTTGTTTGTTTGGGGTTTTTTTTCTATTTTCAGCTCTTTTGCAGAATAGCTCCCAGATTATAGTTCACAAATGATTCCCATATGTTATATTATATCATGGATTTCCAATGTATTGTCAAAATTGAATATGTATGCACTTCCAGCAGAGATGGTGATTTGAAAGTTCATGGAAAGAATCAGTTCTCCCACCTATCCTTTGTAAAGAATTTATAAAGGGCATCAGGTGAAATAATGGTCTATTAATCAAATGATAAACAAGAGTAAATGCTTCTATTGAACCTGGGCTATTAAAAAAAAAGCAAGAATCCTGTGGCCACTTAGAGAAATCCTGCCAGGAGTCAATGAGAAGGCAGGTAAACAGATGTGAAATCTGATGTCATTATCACTGAGGACCAATAGTGCTTTATTAAGATGCTGTGGTGGGGAGTGAAGTCTTCCAGCTTTGAGTGCAGATAGGGCAGGTGGAAGCCAGCATCAAAGCATATGGACTTTGTAACAGGCCCAAATAGAACATGACTACTCCATCCAAGTGATGGGGATCCAGAGACTAGACTTTTCATAGACCCCAAACTAGGATATAATTAAAAGGAGAAAACAGGAATATATTGAAGAAATTCTATGAGCTAACTTCACAGAATAAATCCCCTTAATTTGTTCTGTAAAACTTGGATTCAGTCAAAAAGCTGAACCCAAGGGCCTAGAAAGCTACATGTGGCCTGGAGGCTGTAGCTTCCCCACCCCTTGGCCTAAGATATATTCATGAGGTATACCCAGAAGAAGAGGGTATATAACATAGAGTTCTCTCTTTCTTAGTGATAGCATGGAGTTGTCAATAACAAGGGAAAGAGCAGAAAGAATGAGAGCTTTTAGACCATCTGTAAACACTGACTCATGGTTCCCTAAATGTGAGCATCTGATCTAATGACAAATGAGAGGATATAATACTGAGAGTATGAATCATATTAATCTTAGCATTCTTACCATAAACAAAATCAGAAGCCAAGAAGAAATTGCAGCTACATGGAAGGCTGGCTCAGATTCTAGGAGAAAAGGAGTTTGCTTTGTTGTGATGTCCAAAGTCAAGAGGAAACAAGATAAATTAGGCACTTAGGCACCCAATGGTGCTTATAATTTTACCAAAAAGTCAACAGTGATGATAACTGCGACTTATGTCAATACATGTTACAGAAGTTGACGAAAGTAGTTCTAAAAAATCAATAGGAACTTCCTAATTAAATCTGCCCATAATTTAATCATGTTGTGGGAAGATATCACAAAACATGTTAAAACGGGTTAGGAGTAAGACATGGGAGAAGTCGTGCAAATCTTGAAGTGGCAATAAGGAAGCTTGTAGAGTATAGAGGATTCTCAAGTCATTATTTTGTGAATATTCTCTTTAAGACAAGAATCAAGACACATTAAATATGGTAAGTACTAAATGAAAGCACAAAAAAATGAAATTGATTATGTTTAACAGATGGAAAATGGTTACAAGTGAGGGAGTCAAAATCAGATGTCTATGAACCATTAGATCAACAACGTGTTAGAACAAATATAAAAATCAATACCAAAGTAGAGGAAAGAATACAAAAATGAAAATGTGATTTGTGTAATTTTAGTTATTCCAACCTGATTTGTTTAAACAAACCACTAATGACAAAAAAGTAGAACATGAATAAAAGAATAGGCATTTATACCATCTCCTTAGGAATTTAATTTAATAAATTTATTAATTTAAATTGATACAAATCAATAAAATTTATATAAATCATTCTCATTAGTCCATGAGAATCTAGAAACTGCTTTATTCAACAAAATCTTTTATCATTGAAAAATTAAGGGATAGGATAGTTAAGAATAATATTAATTTAGAACATAAGCTGCTTTGTAACATCCTAAAGAGGAAGAGAGTGAAATATCACGAAGATTAGCACTTCAAAAGAAAGTGTGGGGGAAATGGTCAAAGAAATCTTGGGGAGATTACTAATGAAAAGAGACCACTACAAGAATGCTTTAGGAGAAAATGAGAAACAAGAAAACAAATAAGTGAAAAATTGAAAAGATCTATTGAAATTTCTATAAAAAAATAAAACCAAAACGCTTCAGCAATGATAGAAGATATCCAGAACCAAGTTAAAATACAACCATCACAGATATAAAGTATTCTAAAGTTTGCAAAGGGTTTTCCATATATTTAACCTTTGTAAAAACTCCTTTGAAGCAAGTACCTTGGATGTTATGTCCATTTTATAGTTGAAAAATTTCAGTTACAGAGATGCTGATCACACATCTTTTATCAAGTCAAAACATGAACCCATGTCTTTTTGTCACCAAATTTATAGCTCTGGGTAACTTAGATGCTCCAGTGTGTAGCTGATATTTTCTTGATTTCATCAAGTCCTGAAACATGCTAGTACTTTCTAAATTAGATCCACAGTCCACTCAAAAGAATTCACCTTAAGTATACACAGAGGAAAGACAAATGAATTAAGAATGTTGACTTTTCTGTTCTGTAGTATACATATGGTTGTCCAACTCACTGATCTCATCCATGAATGCGTATATCTTGGACATACAATAAAAATGGACAATAACGTTGGCTAAAAATTGAATAGGTGAGATGAAGTTGTATTTTTAAATATATTGTGTAGTTTTTAATGTCTCCAAGCTTCTCCCTTGACTAAAAACTCAATTCATTCATCCCAATATTCTTCCAATGATGCAATAGAGCTGTGAATCATGGAATACTCTAGTCTCTGAAGAATTAATCTCAGGTTATTCAAAGGCAATTTGGAGGAACCTATTGGGTACGGGGATGGAACATTTTATCAATGAAGAGTTGCACAGGAACAGTGTATATATATATGTATATATATATATATATATACATATATATATACATATATATATGTATATATATACATATACATATATATGTATATATATATATATAACATATATAAATGTATAGATAACACACATATATATGTTTTATATGTACATAACACATACATAACAATATATAACAATGCCAGTCCCTGTTCTACATACTGGTAAGCTAAACTTCTGTATTTCTGCCAACCTCCTACGCACACAATAAGACTTCTTGTGCCCTGCCTGGGATTCAAGATACCCCGGGACACAGCAAAACTTCCTATTTTTTGTCTAGTCTTCCAAATCATGCTTCATGGCCAGGTAGCTCAGGAGTGTGCCCAGACCTTGAGAGACAGGGCTACACAGAGATTCTGAATTTTCTAATAATTTATTTATCACCAGAACTCCTATTATTCATTAATACTCTGCCTGGGCTTAATTTCCAATAGTTAGCAATTTCTCTCTTTTTTTAAAGTAAAAAATAATAATTTATGGAATAAAACAAGCATTTGTATAACATAAAAGATGATTGTACATTAAACTACAAGTCCCCAGGAAATGGAACCCATAGTTACACATGGACAAACACCACCTTCCGTACCTAATTATCTGCTTCATCATTACTATCCACCTCAACCCTGCCCTTATGATTATACTTTCCAAATTTAGCGCTTAATTCTAGATCTTTGTGGTCATTATCCACCAACACTTAGGATACTCTTCCACCTTTCTTAATGAGTTAAATGCCTGGTTTTCAATTCCAATGTATGTCCTCATACTGGATGATTTAAATGTATATATTGATGTTCCAACAAATACTTAAGTTTTTAATTTTTCATTCTTTTTTTTAAATTGGTTATTTGTTGTTTTTCGGTATTCAGGGTTAGTATGACACTTAAGGAATTGGTTGCATTTTTGTACAGATCTTTCTATATAATACAGAAAATTTACAACTATATATATGTATATGTGTGTGTGTGTGTATATATGTGTGTGGGTATGTGTGTGTATGTATATACATAGGCAGACAAAAATCAGGTCCTCTAAAAAGGTGATACATGGGGCCATGTTGTAGTGCCCTAATGGAGGGGAGCACAAAGGTAATCAATGTATCAATAAAGAGTTACTACTGTATGGTGTTTTGTATCCAGGAATATTGTCTTCTTGACCTTAGGGAACCTGTAGTACCTACATACAAAGCAGGTAGTTTATATACCTGTGGGGCATTGGTTCTGCCTGACACCAACCACTGAGACCATACAAATCATATCCAGCATCATATGCTAAATATAGCTACAATAGGGTTCTATTCCCCATTTCTAACTTTAGGATTCAAGTTGACCTTCACCACATCTGAAATACCCTTCTGCCCCCAAGACACATGGGACACTAAGAAAGACATCCTCCTTAATGCCTAATGCTTTCTGCCAGATCTGTCACAGACAAGCCAATGACCCAGGAAGTGAAGCCCTTCAGTTTGATTACCTCATAAGTACTTTCAACAATCTGTTTATGAACATCTTTCCAATTCTCTTCATCAGCATCAGTTCCCAAAGAAGGATGAAGGTTCTTTAGAGACACACCAGCAAGATTCACACCACTCTACACAGGAGCATTGGAATCTCCATGTTCCCCAAGGACCCATCCATGACAACTTGAAGAAAGGACACCAAGTCTCTCCCCTATTAGATAACAGAAATGGGCAGAATCCAGATTGCAACCACTTCCAATAACATGGTTTTTAGGAAAGCCACTTAGCTTCCAGGCCACATATGTCAAAATGTCCACTGGATTGGAAACAATAAACACCTTGCAATTAGGGCTATATTTACCAATGTCAGGAATGATGAATTTAAGGATATTCACATTACACTGGACCAAATTTATACAACTTTCTCCCTCCTGTTGATGTGCCCCAGCTGTAACAATGACCAGTTTTGAGTTTGCAGTCACACTGTAGTCTTTGCCAGAAACAATCTTTGGCCTTTTCAGTAAAAGGCTGCCATGTTGGAGATTCAATCTTTCCCTTTAGTTTGTCATGCATACATAAATGAGGGCAAATTCATCAGCCAATTCCTTTCTTAAGATACTAATGGCATATGCTATGCCAATTGCACCAACCCCAACAACAGTGATCTTGTTCTGGGGAACCTGGTAGGACATTCAAGATAAGCTGATCCTTGACAGTTGATGCCATTTTGGAGGGTATCTGGAGGGACAGCAAAGGTGCTGGTCAGGCTGTCAAAGTTCTGAGTTAGATATGAGGTTGCTGCTCCCAGGCTTGCCCTTTCATTCTTCATTCTAACCAACTTTTATTATGATTTACTATGCTCTTTATGTCAGCTACACCCAGGCTTATATCTTACATCTTGCCAACACCCAGAAAAGATCCACTTCTATATTAAAAAATCTGAAATTCCTAAATATGATCATAATCCTTTATCATTCTACCTTTATCCATACCTTATCACCCCCAAAATTATTCCTCAGCCTTATCATGAACACCCATCAGGACTTTTTCAGGCCATTAGACCCTTGCTCTAATAATATTTCCCCTTTCTAATCTCAAACCCTTCATTAACCAGCTCAGATCTGTACTATCCTATGTTCTGGAATCCATTATCTTCTTGTCTTCTTGCTGCTCATGCTTTACCAAATCCCAAACCTGAATTACTCTCACCTTTACTCATACTCATATGCCAATGAATAGAGCTAGAGAAATTAACAAAAAATGTGAGGTACACTACAAATGTATGTCTTTAATTCTCACCTGATCTCTCACTTCAGTAAAAAAAAAACTTTCTACTCCCCCATAATTGATTCTCTAACCCCTTCACCACAGACATAATTCCAATTTTTTTTCTTCCATTTAGATTTCCCTAGTAACTTTGCCCCACCGTTTGAGCAGAGAATTCCATGCATACTTAAATGAAAAACATATTGATTCAATTTGCTTCAAGAACTTCCTCTCATGCTCATCTTACATTCCTCCCCATATCAAATCTTGTTATCTCCTCTTCTGCTATAGTTTCTAATGAAGAGTTGGCACATTAAGGTCTACTCTTTGATTTCATCTTCTGTCTTTCCCAGAAGATTGCCCACTGCACTATCATTCTCTCTCTCTCTCTCTCTCTCTCTGTCTCTGCCTCTGTCTCTCTTTCTTCTTCCTCTCTGTTTCTCTTTCATCTTCTATCTCTTTCTCTATACTGTTTACTTAACCTTACCAGAACCTATCATTCCCACCATCTATTGTACTATATCTGTCCCTCCACTCATCAGCTAGAATTGAAAAAGCTGTCTCCTCTCAGTGCTTCTACTTAATTTTACTTCTAAATGCTTTGCAATCTGGCTTCTAAATTCATCATTCAAATGAAGCTACTCTCTTTCAATTTCTTAGTTGCTAGATACAATGGCCTTTTCTCAGTCCTCATTCTTCTTTTTCTCTCTGTAATATTTGACACTGCTGACCACACCATCCTGGATAAGCTTCTCAATTTTTGTAATGCTTTCTCTTTTACTTCTTTTCCTATTGGTCGGTCCACTACCTCTTAGCCTTCTTTGCTGGATCTTCTTTCTTGTGAGTACCCCCAGAATGTCTCCTTGTTGCACTTGTATTTTCTCTATATACTTTCATTGGTGATCTCATCAGCTTCCATTGACTCAGTTATCATCTCTATGCAGATGATTCCCACACTGATAAATCCAAGCCTAGTCTCTCCTTTGAACTCTAATTTCTCATCAGGAATTGTCTGTTGGATATCTGTTTCCTTAAGAACGTATTCAAACTTAACAAGTCCAAAATGTGATTCATTTTCTTTCTTCTTTCCCTAAACTTCTCTTATTATTTATGAAACTGCCATCCTTCTTGTTATCTGGATTTGACATCAATCATCATTTGTAGGAATCCTTTCTCAGTTCCCCAACTGTTACTGCTTTTTGTTTTAAGGTTACTTTGAATGAATCCTTCATTACAATGTAAGCCCATTAAAGGCAGGGATTAGTTTCACTTTTTCTTTCTATCTCTGGAAATTAGCACAGTGCCTGGCATATAGTAAGTTTGTTGTTTGAGTAGAAATGGAAGTGAATAGGTCATGTAGAAAGAACAAAAGATACCAAAAAAGAATAGTCAAAATGAAATGGAAGAAAGAACAAAAGATACCCAAAAAGAATAGTCAAAATGATCCACTGGTATCCAGTATCAATTTAGAGGAAAGTCCTCCAACATGTTTGGTGGACTTTATTTGGATGACTTCCTGCATGATACAGTGGATAATGAAGTGTGGAAGACACACACTTTGGAGGAGGTACCTGCATAGAGGTAATATAGGTTCATCAATGAATCAGAACAGTTGACATGTAAGTCCTTTGTCTTTGCCAACAAAATGTTACTGCACTTGAGGAACTCAAACATATCCAATATTAACATTCTTATTATGAATAAAGCTGGAAGACGTAAGAAAATTACAGCTGAATATAAGAAGTGCTGATTCAGCCATTAAAAGGAATTGTCAGAATAGATTTAACTGTTTTCCCCAAAATATATAAAAACCATTTTATTACATATTTCTTCACCTCTTCCAACAGGACTCATAAAGAGGATAAGCAAAAAGACCATTATATTAATAGCTGCAGCATATTCCCTACTATCATTTTCAGAAGATAAAGGAGAAAAATTATATAAAGTAATCAATAGTATTCTCTAAACCCAGCCAACAGAAACCTTCATGTTCAGTGCTTTCAAAGGGAAGTTGGGGCACATATGAAGGCAGTGAAAAATACATTGGAAAATGGTTCTGGAATGAGAAGTGAAAAAAAATCCCGAAGGCTTATACACTCAGAAACCTCATAAAATATGTACTATAAAACACATCATAGATATAAGTTAAGTTTAAATTCTGGATTTTCCAAACTAAAATTTCAGAAGATCCTCCTTAAATTATAAAAATAGATCTCCATATCTTCATATCCCATTAAAATGATGTTTTTTCCTGATACAAGTTTGCTTACTATGAATTACTTGAATTCCTATTAGCTTCTTAACTTACTCTGTTCAAATTGGACTTGAGTAATTAACCTCCACGAGTGTAATAACTGTTCTTTAACATGTGCATAACTCCTACAAGTTTGGTGAGATTTTTGCTTGTAAGCAGTATTTTGAAACAACAGAAGCATTGCATGACAAGAATTCAGTCTGTTAATTGGTAAGGCCCTCTAGTCATCACCCTCATCTTCCCCCACATTGGAACTTTGTGATCTGCTACTGAGAAGGCCTATCCTTACAGGTAAGCTATCATCTCATCTTGTCATGAACTAATACTACATGACGTTTCCCATCTAATTCAACCCCATGCTGCTGTGGAGATGTCCCACTTTTTCCAGCTCCCCTTTGTATGTTGTTTTTCCCCTTTCAAAGGCAAGTTTCTTGAGGTTAGATACTGCTGTTCTTACCTGTACTTGTATCCCCAGAGCTCAACACAGTGCCCGGTAGGCAAGAAGTACTTAGTAAATGTTCAATCCCTCTCTCCTCTCTTTATCTCTCTACCATTTATATATCTCTCTATCATCTCTATCATCTGTCATCTATCATCATCATCATTTCTCTCTCAATCATCTATTTATTCTCTCTCTCTTTCTCTCTGTGACTGTGTGTCTGTCTATGCCTGTCTATCTATGCCTGTTTATCTGTCTATTTCCATTGCCAATTATAATCCATGCACAACACTAGACTTTGTCTTTTTAAGATCTTACGAATAGATGACAATTAACTGAAGCCAAAGTGTCAATGAACTGTCTACTGTGGCTTCATTTAGGGGCTCCTAGGTGGCGGCAGCTAGGTGATACAATGGATAGAGCACTGGGCCTGGAGTCAGGAAGACCTGAATTCAAATCTGGCCTTAGACACTTATTAGCTATGTGATCCTGGCCACATCACTTAACCCCTGTTTGTCTTAAGTCACTGAAGAAAGAAATGGCAACAAATTCATTATCTTTGCCAAGAAAACTCCATGGACAGCATTGATGTTCTGTGATCCATGAGATCACAAAGAATTGAATATGACTGAACAAATGAATGAGAACAAAAGTTTCTTGCCAGATTTGGCAATGCCTATTGGAGTACATATCCTAAAGAAGATACACTCTAAACAAGGGTCTCAGGAGGAAGTAGAAATATTGCTAATCCTGTTCTCCCTGCCCAGATGCTCACTTTCTATACACTCTATTTTGGAGATTACTTCAATATGAAAGGTGACTTCAAAAAGCAAGCTTTCTGACTGGAAGTTTGCTCTATTTGCTTTTGATTCCCTGCCTGGGTTGTGGTAGATAATTGAGCCAGGCTGCTTGGGGGAGTTAAGAAAACAAAAAATAGTTAACTGTGCCAATAAATAAATTCATAACCTCTCCCAATTAATTATGTCAATACAATTTAACTGGAAGATTTGTTCTGATAATCTTCAATCTTAGACTTGACTGTAATTCTAAGTGATAAATGCAGATAGGAAGTAGGTGATACTTGGGAGAAAATAGACATAGAAACAGCATTATGCATGATTCATGAATTATAGAGAACAAACCTTAAGAAGAATTAGTTATCTTTTCTTAAGTCATGTTTTGTAAATAAAATTAGAAATAACAAAACTATTTAGATGTTAACCATGGTTTGTCTTCAGGTATATTGCTATCTAATTTGTTTACATTATTTTTCATAATAATCATATTATCAAATTCCAATGTATCTAGTAAACCTCCTTAGGAAAGAATTTTGGCTTTGGCAGATTTTCAAAAGGGGCTAATTGTCCACAAGAAAATTTTTATTTCTTATGTCTTTAGGTCCAAATAGCTGTTATTTGTCAGAAGGAAAATGAAAGAATCTTCTTGCAGAAAACAGTTCTTAGAAGGCTCAAGAACTCTCATGTTACCTTGGGAACTAGTTCAGTGATATAAGAGCATTTTTATTTTATTCAAAAAGCATTTATTAGTCATTCGCTACTATATTCTGGGCACTGTGCCTCAGCAATATGGGGACATGGTCCTCCCACCCCCCCCTTAAAATTCCTCCTGCCTTTAAGGAGCTTATATTTTGATGGAAGAGACAACAATTATAAATTAAGCAAATACAAGATGAATAGGAAATGTATGGAAGGTAGCCTTATAGAAGACAAAACTATCAGCTGTAGGCACTGGGAAAGGCCTCTTGAAGAAGGTGGTATTGAATTGAGTCTTAAAGGAATCTGTTGTCCAAATATAGTGGTGAATTGGAATATTTCTTATGTAAGACAAACAAAATTTTCTATTGTGAAAAAAGATACTTTTTATTCAAAATATCTGGATTAGTATGCAGATGGATTGAAGTTACTAGAGACTTTTCTTCAACTTTTCACTTAGTCTGTTCTGAGTAAATACAATGTAGAGTTTCATGGTTTGAGGTCCCTTTTGGGCAATTAAATAACGTATTCCACGGTGAATTAACTGACATCTAAATTGTCTGATGGTAAAAGGTCATCACTCAGTGTCTTAATCTTTATTTGTGTATATAGTTGTCTGAAAGAATATTGAATGAAAGTGTTAGTAGTAAAGATACTGTGTTTACACAAGCAACATGGGGGTACTTGTTTTCTAATTTTCTCCACTGAAGAATACTTGAGTTTGAAAATTCCTAAGGGTAAAATGAGATCCACGATAATGTTCAACTATTTATTGCTGGCATAGTACACTAGAATTAGATGAAACAGTAACTCTAAGATGATTTGAAACAAAACTGAAAATTTAACAAACTTTCTATGATGCACGATGAACTTCCCAGGGTTCGTTGAAAGTTTCAATTTAAAAAAAAAGTCCCTCAGTATTTAGTTGAATTCTGCTAGAAGTGTTTAAACTTTAATTTTTCTGATTAGTGTTTTGCTTAATGGAAAAAGCTATATATTATTGGGTTATGTCAGGATACAATACAGCTTGAAGTAATAGGAATGTACAAGAGCAAATTGGTTGCTCCATCAATCTGAATGACAACCAGTTTTTGTAGTGCAAGTAAAAAGTGGGTAATTACCTATTGCCCATGGGTGATGATAGATGTCTAATAGAGGGCAAGTCTATTATGTGGTTGAATTTTCTGCTCCTAGCATATTTTGAAAGAGCATGTGATCTGACATTACATGAATGCTAAGCCATTATGTGATCAGAATACTAACGGGTTCATTGAATGGTTTTAGTTTACAAAATTAAAACGATTATTAGCAATCTTCCTCATATATACTCATTGTGATCCTAGTCACGCACTAGGACTAAATTATTTGCTCAGTTGTCAGTAAACATTTAATAATTGCTGACTATGTGCCAAGCACTATGCTAAGTGTTGAGGATAGGCAAAAGACAATTCTTGCCTCAAAGGATTTACATTCTAATGGAATTATCTACTGGATTTGGATTCAGAGGACCTGTGTTCAAATACTAGCACCACCCTCAAAGTGACCTTTGGTGAGTCATTTAACCTATTGCAGCCTCATTTTTGCCATCTATAAAAGACGTATAGATTAGATGACATCTGAGATTTCATTGATGTTGTTGTTCAGCCCTCATTCTAAGAACCTATGCTCCTCCTACACGTTGACAGAAAGGCACAGCTTCAGGTTGCATTGTGTCTGTAGCATACTAAAATTGTGGACTAAATCACAAGTTAAATCATTGTGAAGCTCTTACTCTTTCACTACTTGGCCCCCAAATTTCCAATAACAAAAATAACAATAGTTGCAAGGACAATGCATAAAAAAATCACATCCTATAACCAAAAAACATTGAAAAGTATTTGGAGATTATCAGTCAAGTCCAACAATCTCATTTTATGAATTTTATGCATGAGGAGTATTCGTCGCAATGCACATCTCCATGGCACTTTGACACTTAAAAAAGTACTTTTGGACTTCCAGCACCAAGATAGCAGAATGAGCAAGGAGCCTTCTGAAGTCCTCCCAAATTCCCCTTCAAACAACTGGAAAATTGCCTCAGAATCAATCTAGGAGCAGGGAAGCAAATTGCCACCACAGCAGGAAAAGTTTGTCTTACTGGAGTGGGAGAGTAGCAAGGTCCAAGAATAGCAGCAGCAACCACCTCATAGGAGGGGACCTGCAGCAAGGCTACAAGCCTGGAGAAATCTACTCACAAGACACAACTTCCTACAAACCAGCAGCTGCCCTAAGCAAGTGAGCAGTCTGTGAAACTCAGCAAGGTTATACCCCAGCCACATCACCCCAGCACAAGCCAACAGTGAGACTCAAACCCAATGAGAAGCCCTACTCTGGGGCTGACCAATAGCAAGACCCTGCCCCTGGGGCATGCCAGCAGAGGGAACCTGTTTCCATAGCAACACAGCAGTAGAGGTTCATCCCTGGGGCAGACCAGCAGCTAAACTCCAGGCCATGGGGAGGTCAACAGGGAGGTGGAACACCCCATTACTAGTCAGAAGGGAAGCCTACTCTTCAGTGAAAGCAATAAACTAAGCCCTGAACTCCAGTAAGTGACACTAGTAAAGCACTGAGCCCCAGATGGAAAAGCTTGGGACAATGCAGGACCAGAGCCCAATTCATAAAAATAGTCACAAGAAAGGCAGAAAAAATGAACAAAATAAAAAAGAAACAAAAATAAGTTGACTAGGTTGGCAGGAAGGATCAAGGCATAAACATAGAAAAGGGCAACAGTATCAAAATGCCTACATGTGAAACTTCAAAGAAAAATGTAATTTGAGGGGTAGAGCTAAGATGGCAGAATGAGAGCAGCTACTTATCTAAGCTTTTAGACAAACTCCTTCAGATACCTCTATAAAGAGAATCTGACCAAATTTTGAAGGTGCAGAATCCAATCGGAGTCAAACTGTGGCAGATTCACAGACCAGGACAGACTAGAAGGTTGATGGGAAAGATCTGTTCCATGGATGTAGAAGAACCCACAGTATATAGCATAGCTCCTCCCACCACAGCACAGATGAGCAGGAAAGCTCCAGGGTGAGGCACCAGCAGGGCAGCATGGAAGAAAGGTAGAGTAGCAGCCTAGGGCAGGAGACTGGCAGAGCCGAGTGAGTGACAGCTGCTGAGTTCCAGGTATCAGCCACAGCCGCTCCTGAGATTAACAGCCTGCAGATGAAACATCTGTAAGTCATCTACTTGAACTTCTGGGAGCCAAAATGGTGGAGTGATTGGTAAATGCTCTCCCCTTCTCCTCTTGTTGACCTTGAAAGAACCATAAAATATTTCCCCAGAAAAGTCCTGGATCAGTGAGATTAGCAGAAGGGGCAAACAGTCTTGTAGCACCTGAGGCTAAGAATATTCCTCTTACTGTGGTGACAACTCCACCTCAGTAAACCAACTGAGAGGAGATCCAGAGCCCAGGGGTTGGAGCCTCACACTAGGACCCAGGTGTGCCTCAGCACCCCAGGGGAAATGGAAAGGCAGCTGGGATCACCAAGCCCTGAGCTTGCCTTTGCTGTAGCTCAACTGAGAAGATCTCCCTTGACCAGACCACCCCTCCCCCACACTTAACAAGCTAACCCAAGGGCTAATATAGGGAAACACAAAACAAAAAGAAAAAAGACACCTGCTCTTTGTTTGCTTACACCAGCCAGTTCAACACCAGGTTCTCCAGCTTCTAACTGAAAAAACCAGAGGACACAATACACAAATTATCATCATCTTGAGTAAGAAGAAGCAAAGTAAGAATGAAAAGGTCATAGAATCTTTCTTATGGAGACAAGGACCAAAAGACGAATGCCAAAGAGGTCAATGTTGAGACTGTACTCCCATCTGCTGACAGAGCTCTCCTAGAACAGCTGAATGATTTTAAAAGTATGAAATAAGAATTCCATGGAGAGAACAGCTTTTTATAAAGGAAAATTGAACAAATGGAAAAGGAAGCACAAAACCTAACTGGGAAAATTAGATAAATGGAAAAAGAAATGCAAAAACTTACTGGAGAAAATAATTCCTTAAAAGGATTAATTGGACAAATGGAAAAGGAGATGCAAAAGTTAACTGAAAACAATTTGATAAAAATTAGAATTGGACAAGTAGAAACTAATGACTCTATGAGACATCAAGAATCAGTTAAACAAAATCTAAAGAATGAAAAGATAGAAGAAAATGTAAAATATCTAATTGGAAAAACAACTGACCTGAAAAATAGATCCAGGAGAGAAAATTTAAGAATTATTGGCCTACCAGAAAACCATGATAAAAAAAAAACAGTCTGGACATTATCTTCCAAGAGATCATCAAGTAAAACTGTCCAGAAGTGCTAGATTCAGAGAGCAAAATAGTCATTGAAAGTATCCACCATTCACCTCCTGAAAGAGATCCCAAATTAAAAACACCAAGAAATATTGTTGCCAAATTCCAGAACTATTAACTGAAGGACAAAATAATATAGGCAGCCAGAAAGAAAGCATTCAAATATTGAGGAGCTACAGTTGGGATCACATAGGACCTTGCAGCTTCTACATTAAAAGATAGACAGAATTGAAATATGATATTCCATAAGGCAAAGGAACTGGGACTGCAACCAAGGATCAATTACCCAGCAAAGTTCAGCATACCATTTCAGGCACAGACATAGACAATCAATGAAATAAGGGATTCCCAGACCTTCCTGACAAAAAGATCAAAACTCAATAGAAAAATTGTATTTATCAGATTTAGGGAGAAGAGAAGAATTTTTAACAGTTGAAGAAGAGATAGAAAGCGTTATGAAGTGCAAGATGGATAATTTTGATTACATTAAATGGAAAAGTTTTGTACAACCAAATCCAATGCAACCAAGATTCAGAGGGATGTAGAAAACTGGGATAGAATTTTTGCTAGTGTTTGTGATAAAGGCCTCATTTCTAAAATATAGAGAACTGAGTCAAATGAACAAAAATACAAGTCATTCCCTAATTCATAAATAGTCAAAGAATATGAACAGGCAGTTTTCAGAGGAAGAAATTAAAGATATCTATAGTCATATAAAAATGCTCTAAATCACTATTGATTAGAGACATGCAAATCAAAACAACTCTGAAGTACCACATCACACCTATCAGATTTGCAAACATGACAGAATAGGAAGATGATAAATGAGGATGAGGATGTGGGAGAGTTGGAACACTAATTCATTGTTGGTGGAACCGTGAGCTGCTCCAACCATCCTGGAGAGAAATTTAGAACTATGCCCAAAGGGCTATAAAAATATGCATACCCTTTGACCCAGTAATATGGCTTCTAGGACTGTATCCCCAAGAGATCATAAAAATGGGGAAGGGTCCCACACGTACAAAAATATTTATATCAGCACTCTTTGTGGTAGTCAAACACTGGAAATCAAGGGGATGCCCATCAACTGGGGAATGGCTGAATAAATTATGGTATATGAATGTAATGGAAATGATGAACAGGAAGACTTCAGAGAGGCCTGAAAAGACTTATATAATCTGATGCTGAATGAAAGGAGCAGAGCCGGGAGAACGTTGTGCACAGCAAAAACCACAGTTTGAGAATTTTTTCTGGTATACTTGGAATTTCATTGCAATGCAAGGACTTAAAAACGTCCCCATTGGTCTTTTAAGGAAAAATGCCTTCCATATCCAGAGAAAGAACTATGGAATTCAATTGCAGAATGTAACAGATCATTTTCTTTTGTATTGCATTTTGGTTCATTGTATGATTTCTCCCATTTATTTTAATTGTTTCTAATCAACGTGACTATAATGAAAATGTATTTAATAGGAATATTAATAGAATTAATAGAACCTGTATAAAATTGTATGCCATCTCGGGTGGGAGGGGGAAGGTAGGGGAGAGGGAGGGGGAAAATCTAAGTTATATGGTAGTGATTGTAGAACACTGAAAATAAATAAAATTAATAAAAAAAAGAAAAAATGTAATTTGGTTGGAGACCCCAAAAAATTCCTGGGAGAGCTTAAAAAGGATCTGAAAAAGCAAACTAGAGAAGTAGAAAAAAACTGGGAAAAGAAATGAGAGTCCTGCAAGAGAATCATGAAAAAAGAGTCAATAGCATGGGAAAAGATACAAAAATTTACTGAGGAAAATACCTCCCTAAAAATTGAAGTAGTCAAATGGAAAAGGAAGTACAAAAACTCATTAAAGAAAATAATGCCTTAAAAATTAGAATTGAGCAAGTGGAAGCTAATGACTCTGAGATATCAAGAGATGATAAAACAAAATCAAAAAAGTAAAAAAAGAAAGTAAATATGAAATTTCTCATTGGATAAACAACTGACCTGGAAAATAGAGTCAGGAGAGATAATATAAGAATTACTGGAGTACCTGGGAGCCATGATTAAAAAAAAACCCTGAACAATATCTTTCAAGAAATTATCAAAGAAAATTGCTGATATATTAGAACCAGAGGGTAAAATAGAAATTGAAAGAATCCATTAATCACCACCTGAAAGATATTCCAAAATGAAAACTCCCAGGAACATCATAGCAAATTTCCAGAATTTACATATCAGAGAGAAAGTACTTCAAACAACCAAAAGGAAATGATTCAAATATCCTGGAGCTACTGTCAAGATCTCACATGATTTAGCAGCTTCCAATTTAGAGAACTGGAGGACTTGAAATATGATATAATGGAAGGCAAAGGAGTTCAGATTACAATCATGAATCACCTTTCTGACAAAATTGAATATAATATTTCAGAGGAGAAAATGAACATTTAATAAAATAGAGATCTTTCATGCATTCCTAATGAAAAGAACAGAGCTGAATAAAAAATTTGACATCTGAATATAACACTCAAGAGAAACATAAAAAGTTAAAAAAGAAACAAGAGAAAACATAAAAAATTCAAAAAGGTTAAACTTTACATCTCCATATGAGAAATATCATATTTTTAACTTAACTTTATTACTATAATATCAATTAGAAGGAGTATATGGAGATAGAGGGTGGATAAGATGATAACCCAAAAAACAAAATAAACGGATGAAAAAGAAAATTGTACTGGAAAGAGAGGAAAGTTTGAATGGGATAAATTATCTCGCATAAAAGAGCCATGAAGTTGCTATCACAATGGAGAGGAAGGTGGTGAACTAAAAATTACTCTGCTAAACATTGGCTCAAAGGGGGAATAATTTAGATGCTCAGTTGGATGCAGAAATCTATCTCATAATATAAGGGGTGAGGGGAGATTGATAAAAGGGAGGGTAGATTGGAGAAGGCAGGGATCAGAAGTAAAGCATTTGTGAGAAGAGAAAGGGTGAAGGGCTAAAAGGGGGGATAAACAACAGAAAATAGCATGAAGGAAAATAGGCAAGCATTATAAATAACTCACTCATAAAATGGAAGCAGATGGAAGAATGGATTAAAACCCAGAATCCTACAATATGTGGTTTACAAGAAACACATTTAAAGCAGAGAGAAAGACACATGGCAAATGTAAGGGACTAGAGCAGAATCTATTATGCTAAAATAAATAAGTGGGTCAAAGAAAAAAATCACAGAGACAACCAATAATTTCATTAAGGAAAATGACATTAAAGAGACAACATACCAAAATTTAGGGAATGCAGCCAAAGTGGTACTTAGGGAAAAGGTTATATCTCTAATTGCTTATGTCAATAAATAGAGAAAAGGCAGATCAATGAATTAGGCATGCAACTAAAAAACTAGAAAAAAATATTAAAAATTTCCAATTAAACATTTAATTGGAAATCCTGAAAATTATAGGAGACATTAATGAAATTGAAAATAAGGAAACAATTGAACTAATAAATAAAACAAACTGGTTTTATGGGGGAAAACATAAAATAGATAAACAACTGGTTAATTTGATTTAAAAAATGGAAAGAAGAAAGTCAAATTACTAGTATCAAAAAATGGAAATGAAAGATCAAAAACCTTCACCAATGAAGAGGAAATTAAGACAATTGTTAGGAAATATTTTACCCAATTATATTCCAATATATTTGACAATCTAAATGAAATAGATGAATAGCTACAAAAGTATAAATTATCCAGATTAACAGAAGAACTAACATACTTAAATAACCCAATCTGAGAAACAGAAATTTAACAAACCCTCAATGAACTTCCTAAGAAAAAATCTCCAGGACCAGATGGATTCACAAATGAATTCCACCAAACATTTAAAGAACAATTAATTCCAATACGATACAAACTATTTGAAAAAATGGGCAAAAAGGAGTCCTACCAAATTCCTTTTAAAACACAAATAAACTGCTGATACCTAAATCAGGAAGAACCAAACAGGAAGAAAATTATATACCAATTTCCCTAATGAGCATTGATGCACATATTTTAGTAAAATAATATTGAAGTATGGTAAAAGATTATAGCATTACATCACAAGGATCATTCACTATGGTTTGGTTGAATTTGTATCATGAATTCAGGGCTGGTTCAATATTAACAAACTTGTTAGCATGATTGACTATATCAGTAACAAAAACAACATAAATCGTATAATTTTATCAATAGATGCTGAAAAAGTTTTTGATAAAATACAGTACCTATTCCTATTAAAAATGTTAGATAGCATATGAACAAATGGAGACTATCTTAAAATGATAACAGATATTTATCTAAAACTATCAGCAAGCATTTTCTGTAATGGGGATAAGCTATAAACCTTCTAATACAATCAGGAGTAAAGCAAGGTTGCCCAGTGTTACCTCTATCATTTAACATTGAGCTAGAAATATTAGCTATAACAATGAGAAGAAAAAGAAATTAGAAGAGGCAATGAAGAAAGGCTTTCCATATTTTTCTGAGAGCATCCTGCTCACCATTTCTTAAAGCACAGTAGTATTCCATCATAATCACATGCAATAACTTGTTTAGTCATTTCCCAGCTGATGAACATCTGCTCAGTTTCCAATTATTTGCCATCACTAAAAGAGCTGCTATGAATATTTTTATGCATATATGTTCTTTTCCATTTTGTTTTTATCTCTTTGGGATACAGACCTAGTAGTGATATTGCTTGATCAAAGACTATGCATCATTTTATAGCCCTTTGGACATAGTTCCAAATTGCTCTCCAGAAAAGTTGCATCAGTATACAACTTCACCTATAGTACATTAGTGTTTTAATTTCTCACATCCCCTCCAATATTTGTCATCTTCCTTTTCTGTCATATTAACCAATTTGATAGGTGTAGTAGCTCAGAGTTATTTTAATTTGCATTTTTTCATCAGTAGTGATTTAGAGCATTTTTATATGACTATAGATAGCTTTGATTACTTTGAAAACTGTCCATTCATATCCTTTGACTATTTGCCAATCCAGGAATTGCTAATATTTCTATAATTTTGACTCCATTTTCTATATGTTTGAGAAATAAAGTCTTTATGAGAGAAACTTACTGTAAAATTTTTTTTCATGGTAATGACCACCAAACATGTATTTCCCTCCATCTTATTTTTCCCATTCATCCTATTCTCTCTCTCTCCTTTTGACCTTTCCATTTTCAAGTGTTTTGCTTCTGACTTTTACCTCCCTCATACTGCCTTCTCTTCTATTAGCTCTCCCCCCTTTTCTTATCCCCTTTTCATTCTACATTCATGTATGGTAAGATAGATCTTTACAGACAACTGAGTGTATATATTATTCTCTCTTTGACGTCAGTTCTGATGAGAGTAAGGATTATGTGTTTTGATGGCTCCCTATGTGCTCCCCAATGGACTCACGTGCCCAATTCTAACTTTTAAGGAATTATTTTCTTCAGTGAACTTTTATACCTCCTTTTTCATTTGACTAATATTACTTTTTAAGGAGTTCTTTCTTTCATTGAATTTTTGTGTCTCTTTTTACCATTTGGCTTATTCTGTATTTAAAGGTGTTATTTTTCCCCCCATATTTTTGTGCCTCCTTTACTAAGTTGTTGACTTTTTTCAATTAGATTTTCTTGCGTTACTCTCATTTTTCTTTCTAGTTTATCTATTTTGAGCTCTTCCACGGCCTGAGACCAATTCATATTTTTCTTTGAGACATTGGATGCCTCAAATTGGGTTTTGACTTTGTTGTCTTCTTCTCCATGCATATTTTGATTTCCCTTGTTGCCATAGTAACTTTCTATGGTCATTTTCTGTCATTTGCTCATTTTCTAGACTATTTCTTAATGTGTAGCTCTTTGCTAAAGTGTGGCTCTGCTTCCCAAGTGGAGGGGGCATTTTCCCAAGCTTCAGGGTTTTTTTGTACAACTGTTTTCAGAGATAATTCTGGTGACCTGTAAGCTTTTGGGTCTTCCAAAATGGTATGATCTAGGGAGGGGTGTATTTTCCAGTCTTCTGTTATTATACACTGGTTTTTGAGCGACCACAAGAACTCTTTTCAACCCTGGAAATGTGACCATGTTTCCTGCTTCCCTGTGGCCACAAACTCTGTTATGCTAGTGTTCCTCCTTGCATACTAAGACACAGGACTGTGGCCTGAAATCCAAGTATAGGCAATGAAACAGAGACCTGCCCATGGTGTCAGCAAAGGGATCTCTGTAAATCTCCTATCTGTTGTCTGATTCCCTTAACATTTGTGGACTGAGAGGTTTGGAAATTGCCACTACTGCCATTGATTCAGTTGCCCAGAGGCCTGCTCCTGGTTTTCTGGGGCATGATTTGTGCTTGGCCTGCATTGGACTGCACTCCTCTCTTACTCTAGTGCAATAGATCTGTCCTGTCAAACTTGTAAGTTGTCTTGGGCTGGAAAATTGCATAATTACATCTTTTTGTGGGTTCTGCCACCCTAGAATTTGTTAAAAGTCATTATTTAAAGGTATTTGGAGACATATGGGGAGAGTTCAGGTGAGTCACTGCCTTTACTCCGCCATCTTGGCTTCACCTCCTAAAGCTGTAATTATCAAAAACAATGTGATACTGGCTAAGAAATACAGTGGTGGATCAGTGGAATAGATTAGGCACAAATTACATTATTGCAAATTATCTAGTAGTGTATGATAAAGCCAAAGAGCCAATGTTTTAGAACAAAAACTCATTGTTTGACAAAATCTTCTGGGAAAACTGGAAAGCAGTATGGTGGAAAGGGGGTGTAATCCAGCATCTCACATCATATACAAAGATAAGATCAAAATGGGTACTTGACCTAGACATAAAAGTTGATACCAGAAATTAAGAGAACATGGAATTGTTTATTTATCAAACCTATGGATAAGGGAAGAGTTTAGCATCAAAGAAATTTCAGAACATTACAAAATATAAAATAAATAATTTTTATTATAGAAAACTGAAAAGTTTTTGCACAAAGAAAATAAATGCAACCAAAATTACAAGGAAGGCAGAAAACTGGGAATTTCTTTTTTTTTTGCAACAATATCTCTGACAAAGGCCTTATTTCTTGAATAGGTAGAGAACTGAGTCCCATTTATAAAAATACAAGTCATTTCCCAATTGATACATGGTGAAAGCATATGAACATGCAACTTTCAGATGAAGAAATAAAAACTACCTATAGTTATATGAAACAATGCTCTAAATTGCCATTGATCTTAGAAACACAAATTAAAACAGTTCTGAGGTACCTATCAAGTTGACTGCTGGTGTTTATCCTTTGTTCTGGAAGAGGACTATGGCATCAGAAAGGTGCTGCCATGACTTGCAAGTGAATTGAATTTAATTGATGTAGAGCCATGCAAAGTCACCAGTCTCAGTTTCTCTTCCAGACATCTGATTTATCAGATTGCTAATATGGTAAAAAATAAAAATGTGGAATACTGGAGGGAATAATGGAGTAATAGAACACTAATGCACTATGGATGAACTTGTGAAATGATCCAACCATTTGTTGAGGAATTTGGAACTATGCCCAAAGGGCTATGAAACTGTGCATACCATTGCAAGGTATGAAACTCAGAGACAGCCCCAAAGGGAGGAAAGGATCTATTTGTACAAAAATACTTATAGCAATTCTTTCTGTGGTAGCTAAGAATTAGAAATTGAAAGGATACCCATTAATTGTGGAATGGCCAAACAAGCTCCACTAAATTATTGTAGTGGAATATTATTGTGCTATGACAAGCAGGATGATTTCAGAAAAACTTGAAAAGACTTACATGAACTGATGTATAGTGAAAAGAACCAGGAGAACATTGTACACATTAATAGCAATATTATTCAATGAAAATCTGTGAATGACTTAACTATTCTCAGGGATACAATGATCCAGGACAATTCCAAAGAATTAATGATGAAACATATTATCCACCTCCAGAGAAAGAACTGAATTGCTTGAGTACAGACTAGAGCATGTTATTTTTCATTTTCTTTCTTTCATTTTTTTCCTTTTATTCAACTGTGATTGTACAAAATGACTAATATGGAAATATTTTATGTAGTTGTACATGTATAACCTCTATATGACCACCTCCAGCTAAACTGAAATACTAAAATGAACACAGGCAATAATTAGGAAAGTGAGTTTTAACAAAGGTCATCGAAGTTTTTGGAAAAGACATCATTAAAGACATAAGGATCAATACACTTGGGGTTAGTACTATAGAGCAAGGGTTGCCCTTTCCAAAGTCTGAAGACAGAAAAAGAAATGATAAAATACGGGGGCCTAGTCTTTATAAAGAAAATCTCATCATATTTTGGTAAACATTACATGGCAAAAATTTACCTGATTTTTCTCCCTTCTGTAGAATTTAGGGCATAGGGGTAATTGGTTTCTTACTCATGAAGTATTTGACATTTTTATGTAAAGATATGATCCTAGTTAGGATATCTGAGTCTATGGCTGAATGGCATATCCCGTTAATTGTATAGTGTCTCTTACTATGATTCCCAGCAGAATCTTTGGGTAAAGCACTTTAAGAACCTTAAAATGCTTTTGGACCTGACCAATATGGGATTTACATGATTTGACTATACTGCTTTTTTACAACAATTTTCTTCTTTTGTTTTCAGCAGGGGAAGGTGCGAAGAAAAAAAAAAGCAATTGTTTGATTTATTTTAAAAAATAGTATTTAATTTAAGCATACTATTTAAAAGTTAGTTGTTGTTTATATTATTTTCATCTTGTCTTATGAAAGTCAAATAAAAATGGTGACATGACAAGTCACCATCTTTGTGGTCATTATTTTATACTTTAGATTCTCTTGACTCTTTACAGGTAGATGAAACAACTGCTTTGAATGAAAATATTTGGATGCAAGCTTGTCTTTTATAAGTTCACTAAATGCAATTTTGGCACACGAGATGACAGGGATGATATGCACCTCACCCCCTTTCCACATGATTTTCATGGTTTCTACTAAGTCTCTCTATATTTTGAGAGCTTTCATTCCATGAAGTTTGGGTACATGATTAGGTAGCATGGTATTTGGTAGACACAAAATACTGTTCTTAACTATTTATTGATTAATGTTATATGTGCACAATTTATTGAGGATAACTGTTTTATGTGTGATAATGCTCTAGTACTGGAACATTTTATTGTTGAATTTTCAAGATATTTAGGTGAGAATCTATATTTTTATTATGAGGGCTTGTGGTTGGTTAGTTTATGAAAGATAGCCTTTTGATATATAATTCTAACCACTGGATCCTATCTTGCTAGCAATTTTGGTAATTGCTAAATTTTTGAAGCCTGCAGTTATATGTGGGACACTTTCTACCACTTCTTTGAGTAGTCTGAATTGATCAATGAATGTCCTTATAATTTTTGACAGTGAAGTCTTATTCCAGAACTACCATCATAAACTCCATCATTGCTATAAACAAATCCACACGACTCAGTCATTTATTTGAGGTCTGCTTATTGTTAGTTGAGCTCTTGTAGATGTCTGTCATGGGGGTCCTTTTGATTCTGTCCTTGGATCTTTGCCATTTTATAGATTCCATTCTGAGGCAAAGCATTTCTATTCAACAAATCCAGCGGTGTGTTACCAGTTTCAGCTTTTATTATTGCTAAATGATGTCTGTTTGTTACAAAAATAATTCCGTATGCTTTTAACCTACTTATTTTGTTCTCTGAGAATATCTAGCAATCTTCCCATCTTGCTTTTGATGAGGGGCTTATACAAATAACACTAATACTTATTGTTATCATTTATTATCCTGACTTTGTAGCACTTTTTAAGTAGCTCTTCTAGGCTCCTACCTATCAAGGAAGACCTGAGCATAACAGGAAAAGAAAATGCAAGAAAAAAAGCTGAAAGTTTTTCTTTTGTCTGTGATTAAAGTGGATATAAATACATACACGTGTATGATATAAAATGATGACTAATTATTGAACTTTTCTTCTCAAAATTAGGGTATATTGATGGGCCTTTAATATTTAACATTCCTGTAATTCTGTTGTAATTCAACAAAATTACAACAACCTAGGATCACAGGATTATATTACCATTTGAGATATAGTTTTGGGTCAAAACCTTTCCTATGATGTATACTATTTGTACAAATCTGGGCAAATCTCTAAGAATAAGTTACAGTTTCATGTTTGCATTGGTTGAATGCAAATTGGTTGTATACTTACTATACCAATAAAATAGTAAGTATTGTTCATTCTCTCTCACTCCTACTCCCTCCTCTCAAAACACACACACACACACACACACACACACACACACACACACACACACAACTGTACCAAATCACCAGATTTTGAGATGAAAAGTAACTTGGAGATCAATGATGCTATCCATTCCTCCATTTTACAAGTTTTAAGGGTTGTGCTTAACTCCTATCAGACTCTTGGTGGGTTAGGATTGACAATGGAATGAAGACACTCAGTTAAACAAAGGAGTGTTTCTTATCCATAACAGGGAAAGTATACTTTATATATATATATACATATATATATATGTATATATATATACATATATATATATATGTATATATATATATTCAGTGAGGACACCCACTTGATTAAGTTAGGAACAGGTTCCTGGTGTTGGTCATACTGTTTAGCTTCTGTCAGAAGGCACAGGAAGAGAGCTGAAACTCCTTATGTATTTTATACTTAATGTAACCAAGAAGTCACTTCAACAACCTGAGCCAATCAAATCTCAAGGAGAGCTCCTGTACTTCTTAAGGAGAAGAACTTGCCTAACCTGCCTTGGGGTAGAAGCTTAAGGAAAGCTAATTCAGCTTACATAGCAGGGCCCTAGAAAATATTAATGTTATCAAAACAGAAAAAGAAACCTACAGAGGTTCTGTGACTAGTATCGCACAGGGACTAGTTACAAGAGCTAGTATTAAAATGCAGGTACTTTAACGCTAAATCCTATATTCTTTCTCTCTCTTCAAAGGAGAAAGTTGGGATAGCAGTTATTTAAAAGATATTGTTAAATGCTAAAGAAATAAATAATTTCACTCTTTGAGTTTTATCCTATTTAAATATTATACCAATATTAAGTTGCTCAATCAAAACCTCTGACATATTTGAACTTAGTATAGTGTACTTACTGCCCAGAGAAACTTGCATAATACTTAGGACATTGTGTCCGTCTTTAAATTTTCTGCCAAGATGAGATATTTCAACTAGATTCATGTCTCATCATAGGCATGATTGACCTCTTTATGCAACAGTAGGGAGTTTCAAGATTTAAAAATAAAGGACCCATATAAGTGAAACTGGAAGAGAAGATGAGCTCAGAAAAGAAGCTATGGTTAGAATGTCGTTGCCAGTGAGAACAGAGATTTCAGAAAGCTTCATTCAGTGGGAGGCAGGAGGCAAGAGTTCTGTCCTAGCTCTGACACTGACTCACCAAATGGCTCTGGGGAAGTGTTTTCTTCTTTTTCTACTTCTGTTTCTCCATCTGTCTCATAAGAATGATTGCTGTATGCTTTGGTCTGCTGCTTGGAGATCTTGAAACAGAAGATAATTTAAACTATGGGTCATTTCAGTGTTTTCATATAAGATGCTAAAGATATTTGTTGATGGGAAATGGTGAAGCTGCAAAATAAAATTAAATCTGATCATTTAAAAATTTAATGCTTAGGTTATTTAGATTCATGAAAAATTGTTTCACTATTCCCTGGGGACTAGATGTTAGTTAATCTGTTATATTGGCCCAATTTACTTTCTATTGTTAAAAATAAAATTATTATATGCTTTTTACTTGTAGGAAACTGCTGCTATCTGCTTAGTGAAATCAAAAGTTTAGAAAATTCATGATCCTAGGAATATTCTGAAATAACAGTAATATAAAATAATGTTATTAAGTAAATATAAGAACAATAAACAAAGTACTCTGTGAGGTCCAAGGGGGAATACTCTCCACTTACGTGGGAGTGAGATGGGGGCGGGGAGCAAAATCAATAAGACATCTGTCATTATAGCATTTTTTACTGTTTAGCCAAAAAACCCAAACACAATTTTGCTAGCACAGTGCCTGGAATATAGTAGGTCCTTTACAAATGTTTGTTTATTTATTACAGAAGACCCTTTGTATTCAACAGGTAAATACCTTGAAGTACTCTAAATAAAGTAAGTACTTGAATATACCATATTAAGCAGATAATGAAAATAGTAAGGGAGGATATGGTAAGACAAATACACATATTCCCAGGATGGTATAGTGGAAAGTATGCTGAATTTTTATTCATAGAATCTGAATAAAAATTTCAGACCCTTCACTTACTTACCTTGTGTGACCTTGGTGAGTAATTTAACCTCTCTTGGGCCTCAGTTGCATTATTTGCAAACTTGGGGTTTGAACTAGAGGACTCATAGGTACCTTCCAGCCCAACAACTATGATCCTATATTCAGCTCTTCATTATTGTTATTCCAGAATTCAGGAGTTAGAAGGTACTTGAGGAGCTAATTTAATATAATCCACATCTGAACAAAATTCCCGTCCATGAAACCCCAATGAGCTGTCATCAAGGCTCCATTTGAGAATATCAAGTGATGTGGGACTCCTGCTTTCTGCCTGTTCCACTTGTAAACTGCTGTAATTGCTAGATTAAATTGATGTATGATCTTCCTTATAGTATCCCAAATCTGTCTTCATTGTCTACCTACTGTTTTTAGTTCTCTCAAAAGCCAAGCAAAACAAGTCTGATACTTCCACATGATAGTCCTTAAATATTTGAAGAGACCTAAGAGACCTATTATATCTTTTCCACTCCTGAATCTTTTATTCCAAAGAATAAACATCCCCAGTTCTATCAACTGGATATTGCTTACTCAGGGATGTGCTAGAGCCAGTTTTAACAAACCTGCAGAGCTGATAGTTAAATTCTTAGTATAAGCATTTACCCCTCAAAAATTGGCGATCACCACAGATCAGAGTTTGACTTACTGGATTTTTAAAAATTGTTTGGATTTTTTGTAGATTAATTTTAAAGTGTGTGTAATTTCTTTTCCCTCCAGAAGTTGTTAAACATTTATAAGCATACCTTTGTATTGCTCTATAAACATTGCTCCAGCTCAGCAGAATTGCAATAGACGCCTCAGAGAATGAAGTCACCAGCAGAGTGGAGACTTGGTGACTATAGCATAATAAAAATATTAATTATAACTGGCATTTATATTGTGCCTTAATGTTTGCAAAGTATTTTACATCCATAATCTCAGTTAAGCCTCACAATACCCTCATATCCTGTCCTCTCATCACTCTGCTTAACATCCTGCAGACACATTTTATTTTACCAATGTCCTTTCTAAAATGTGATTCCCATACGCTCAATACGCAGTCAGAACAGAGAGCAGAATAGAGATACCACTGCTTTCCTCATTCTGGGTATTTTGAAATATCCCATGTGACTTCAGCTTCTTTTTTCTTTTATTTGGAAAGGCAGCTGTACATATTGGATAGAGTATTGGACTTGGGGTCAGCAAGACTGGAGGTTGAATCTTGCCTCAAACACTTATTAACTATGTACCTTTCAGGAAGATATAACTTCTGTTTGCATGAGTTTCCTCATATATAAGATAGGAATAATAAAACAATAGAGATAAATAATATTTCACATGGTTTTAGTTAGAATCCAATAAAATAACATATACAAACCTTAAAATTTGAGACCTCAAACTGTATGTCCTATAAGCAACTTAAATTTAACATGTCCGAACCAAAACCATTCCCCAATACACCTTCCTCTTTTCTCAACTTCTCTATTACTGTCAAGGGTGCCATAGTTTTCTAATCATTTAGGTTCACAATCTCTGTGCGATTTTTTGATTTTTCACTCTAACTCCGTGTACCCATCTGTTGCCAACTCCTGTTATTTCTATCTTCACAACATCTCTCTTGTGCATCCTTTTGTCTACTTTGGCAAAGTTATCACTGGTACAGTCTCATCATCTCAGTTCTCTGTAAAATTGCAATAGCTTGCTGATTTGTCTCCCTGCCTCAAGTTTCTCCCCATTCCATTCTGTCCTCCACTTAGCTGCTGGAAGAGATTTTTCTAAAATATACATCTGACTATGTCATTCGAGGACAACAAGGTGGCACAGTGGATAAAGTACTGGGTTTAGAGTCAAGAAGACTTGAATTCAAGCTTGACTTTAGACACTTCTATCTGTGTGACCCTAGGCAAATCATTTAATCTCTGACTCATTTTTCTCTACTGTAAAATGGGGATTAAATATAGTGCCTATCTAATAGTGTTCTTATGAAGATCACATGAGATCGTAAAGTGCCTGGCATACAGTAGGCACTATGTAAATGTTTATTCTCTCCCCTTCCTCCTATTCAATAAACTCCAATGACTTCCTATCACCTCTGGGACCAAATATTAGAATGCTATTTGGTGCTTAAAGTCCTTTAAAACTTGGCTCCTTCTTACCTTCCAGTCTGCTTATATTTTACTCTTCTCCAGGTAGTCTAAGACTCAATTACTACCCTGCATGTTGTGCTTAATTTGTCACACAATACGTATTCTGAGTCTGAGTCTTTTCAGTGACTCTGCCCCTGCTTGCAATATTCTCACTCATCACATTTATTTCTTACTTTCCCTAATCTCCTTCATGATTCCGTTCATATCTCACCTTCTTCAGTGTCTCCCCATTGAGGTTGCTTTCTGTTTACAAGGTATATCTTGCATGTACACAGTTATTTGCAGGGTGTTTCCTCTCATTAGAATGTAATTTCCTCAAGAGCAGAGATTACATTTTTGCTTTAGCACAGTGACTGACATCTGATGTGTAGTAGATGTATGACCCTGAACAAGTACTTAAACAGTTTCATCTGTAAAAAAAAAGAGAGAGATAATTATAGCCCCTATTTCACAGGTAGTTGTATAGAGCAGATGAGAATATGCACACCCACACACAGAGACACATGGTTGTTGTTGTTGAGTCATGCCCAATCCTTTGTGACCCCCGGGACTATAGCATACCAGGTTCTCCTGTTCCCCACTACCTGACCTAAGGCGCTCGTCTTCCAATTTCATATCTTGTACCATTTTAAAACTGTTCATGGAGTTTTCTTTGTAAGGATACTGTAGCAGTATGCCACCTTCCTTCACCTTTTCTTAGAATTTTCCATTAAGAGGCAGCTAGGTGGCTCAGTGGATAGAGCACTGACCTTGGAGTCAGGAGGATCTGAGTTCAAATTTGGACTCAGACACTTGACAATTTACTAGCTGTGTGACCCTGAAGAAGTTGATTAACCCCAATTGCCTTGCCAAAAAAATAATTCTCCACTAAGACTTATCCACCTTGGATAACTCTGAGTGACATATCTCATAATTTACCTGAGTGATGCAAACCTCTCCATCAGGACAAGGCAGTGATCTAAGAGGGGATGTACAAATATACATTTGAGGGCTGAGGTCTTTTAGTAACAATAGCCTCTTCTGTTCTGCTTTATAGGAAATGGTATGAAAATTGGATTTCTAGCAGATTATATTCAGAAATTTCATTCACAATATCATTGATTTAGAATGAAATACTATTGACAAACATATTAGCCTTTCCTTCTGGCTTTGAGGCATCTTAAATTTTATAAACATGCTACCGATACTTTCTAAGTTATAGATAAAATGAACAGAACCAAGGACAGAGCCCCATGGAACTCTACTGCAAATTTCCCTAAGGCTGACATTTATTTGGTAATCATAACTCTGGATCCAGTCATTCACAGATTAGAGATATAGAGCTAGAGATCTTGTATCTCATTTAGTTCAACCCCTTCATTTACTAGATGAGGAAACTAGATGAGGAAGTCTAGAGATTTAAGTGACTCCTACAAGGAGAACATGGCAGATGGAGGATTGGAATATAGGTCTTCAAACTTTACAACAATGGTTTTTCCAATGCATCATGTAGTTTTTTGTTAGTAGAACTGTCACATGAGGAATTAAGATGAGTCTCATATGACTATTTCTTTATAAAGCCCATATTTGAGCGATCACTTCATTTTCTAAATGCTTATGCATGATTCCTTTAATAATGCATTTCCTTCTTTGATCAGGGACCAGCTTAGGCACCTGTCTGAATTGAAAGGTTGTACCATGCTAAGTTGTTCAAAATAGAAAAGAATGATACTTTTGCCAGTCTCCAAAAATAATAATTTAAATGGTATATCAGGTACTTCTTGAAACTTATTCAAAATTACTAAGTATATCAAGCCTCTTTTATGAACTCCTGATCTAATGGGTTTCCTGGACTTCTCTCCTTGCTCCTTAGAAACTCTGCAATTCATCCTTCTCTCTGCCTATCCAAATTTCTTCACCTAATTCACTTCTGCCTTCTGATATAAAATGTAATCTCCCTTTTACCACAAAGTTCCTTTTGCCTAGGTCTCAGTTTCAATTAGGTAAAATAATTCTTACAAATTGCTTCTCAGAAGGCACATTCACATTTTAAAAAATTATCTTGTTAATCAATGCAACTCATTTGCAATCTGTTTAAATTATAGAATAAATAATATGAAATAAAAAGCATTTATAATTCCTCCTTTTCCAGCCCCTTGCCTAGTCTTCCAGTAGAAAAAGTACATGGAATCAGTATTATAGTGGTAATACCATTCCTATCTCCTAACTCATCTTCACAAAAAGTGATCAGTTAAAACAGATACATTATTCGAGGTTAACACAATGACCCTCTAATATCTGAAAATGAAAAAAAGTAATAGTTGAGTATGGATGGACTCCTGTATGTAATATATTGAGTTATACTGAGATGTGAATTATCTGCATATGATCCTCTAAGCTGACTGATCTAGTATTTCCAATGTGTTGTGCTCCTATGTTAAAAATTTAAGGCAGTGATGTGAGTTCCAAAGTAGCCTCAGACACTAACTGTGTGAGCTTGGGCAAGCCATTTAACTTCCGTTTGCCTCAGTTTCCTCAAATGTCAAGTGGGCATCATAATGAGATATTTTTTTAATAGCAATCAGCACAGTACCTGGCACATAGTGGGTACCCTCCACCCCCTCCTCCTGCTCCTTCTCTTTCTCCTCCCTCTTCTATATTATTGTAATCACATGACTGGAAAAGGAGTCATATTAAACACATAATAAGTATCAGGAACAGGAGATGGACAATTGATATGCATCAGTCGTACCCATTTCATGTCAAGGGACTTAGAGGAAACCCTCCACCATGTGAGGTGGGCCCTTGTGGAGGATTTATTTATGGATTTACAGGCTAAGATTTCATGAATGGGCTGAGATCTGTTTCCTTGGAGATGTTTCATTCTTATCAGTGCAATCACAGATCAAAGTATCCACAAGAAAGAGGGGTAGGAAGGAAGGCATAGGGAATTATGAGGAATGTTCATCTATTTCCTAATAATTGTATTCTCAGTTGTCAGCTTTAAATGATAGTTTATAAATTGTCCAGTTATTGAACAATCTGGAAAAGATACTAGAAAATATATCTTTTCCTTCAGTCTAGTAAACCTAGAAAAACTTTCTATGAAATTTTTACCAAATCTCCAGGAGCCAAAAAATGAAGCTCAGGTTGAAAACAAACAATAGAAAATTTGAATAATCTTTAGAATTAGAGATATATGAAAGTCAGAACTCAAAATAAAATTCCTTTCCTAAGCATCACCATAACACTTCTAGCTCAATGCTATAAATTCCACCATTGCAATGCACTAACATTAGACACAGTAAATAGATCATTGGCACTGTTTCAAAAAATAATTAGTTGTTGTCCCTCTCGTTGTCAGTCCTGACCTCTTAAGGAATGTATTATGAAGAATATCAACATAACTTCATTTGGGGATTAAGGGAATGCATTCTTGTCAATCACATATTTCAAATTTTGGAACTTGATGACTTTATGTGAAGGAAATGTGTTTATGTCTCCTTGTAAACATTCCCTGGATTCCTTGCTAGGACCTATGCTAGGATGAAGTCTGATATCTTTCAGTAACAATAGCCTCTACTGTTCTGCTTTATAGGAAATAGTATGAAAATTAGGTTTCCAACAGGTTATATTCAGAAACTTTAATCATAGGATCATAGATTTATAACAGAAAGTGATGTAAGAGGTCATTTGGTGCAACTCCCTCATTTTATAGAAGAAACCAAATCTCAGATGGGTTAATGTGACTAGAATCACACAAATAGTAAGCATCAGGTATGGCATTTGAACCCAGGTCCTTTGATTACAGTCCATACTGTACAGTGAAGCCTCTCAATTAGTAGATATTAATTTCCATAAGACTGATATTTTGGAAGATCTTACTATATGAAGAATTTTTGAAAATATAATCAAATTATAAACAAAAGTAGAATGTAGTATGCAGCTCCTGCTTAATACCACAATCTATTTAATAATATGCATTAAATACTAGTTTTTAAAAGTTCCAGGGAAAATATGTTAAATACACAGAATGAGAGAAAAATGGTTTAAAGAATATTATGACTTACATTTATCTATTTTGCATTCAAATGGAACTCAAATTTCTTGTGTTTGACCATAAATGAAAACTTATTCAAGATTTTTGGCAGTTAGAGAGAGGAGAAAGATGGATTGGTTGCTGATTGGGCTAAAGAAATAGAAGGAAGACTTGTTCAGAATTGTTTTAAAGGACCACACCTATCATTTCATTGAAATAGGGAGTTCCCAGATGAAGAAATACTCCCTCCTAAGGTGATTTATAATCTTACAGAGTTACATAGAGGGCTAAGAAGTTAAGAGATTTGACTAGGGTCACACAGCCAGTATGTGTCAGAAGTGAGATTTGAACTCAGGTCTTCTTGGCTTTGAGGTCAGTTCTTTCTCCAGTATACTATATTGCCTGTCTTTTATGATTGGGTATTGCTAGCAGAGAAGGACCCAGCTAAAGTGACTGAATATATTCTGAAAAAAGATCAGGAGAACTGGGAGGTAAGGGGTTTAAAGATGCAGCTAGAGATTAATGTTAGTGAGAAGAGATGACTTTTGAGGACAGAGGGGAGGAAAAGAAAGTATGATGTTGATGAATGCTGAGAGTTTTTGAGGGGGTATAGGAAGTTTCTTTGGTCTTCTAAATGAAGTTGGAGACTAAGTAATATTAGCATGGAATCTGTGGAATAACTGAAGACTTGAAAGAAAAAAACATTTGGAACAGTTGTACAGAATGAGAGAGTGTCATACATAGATAGAACTGGATCTATAATACTACTATTCTCTTATTTTTAATGCTTGTTGAATTTTGCATAGGTAGACAAAAATAATTGATTTTATAATTAAGTATATGTTCATATGCAAGCTTGTCTTGTACACTCACTGAAACATTATCAGTCTGGGCATGTTGGTACATACCTGCAACCCCTGTTATTGGGAAAGTAGAGGTTAGTGACTTATTCGAGTTCAAGAATTCTGAGCTGCAGTAGGGATAAAGCAAATCAGACGTCTTCACTGTCTGTCACCAATATGTTGAGACCCTGGGAATTGAGGAAAAGGGGAAAACCAGACCAAGTAGCCTAAGGATAGGTCGGACACAGAGTGGGTCAAAGCTACTGCGCTGATTGGGTAGTGGAATTAGGAACCTAAGTGGCCAATATTCTTCCAGCCTGGCCAAGATAGGGACTAAAACAAATAAAACAAAGCAAACTATCCTCCCAAATCCCCCCAAATACCATCTTTGCTATAACTCTAATAGTAATCAGAATATTAGAGATAATATGATCGCCATTCTGTTTTCACATGGTTTTGATTTCCTACTTGAAGCTTTTAGTTTGAGAGTTTTATGCTCTACATGGTTTGGAAGTTATATGTGGTTGGTGACATTCATTAAAATATACTTCTTAAATTTTTGTGAATTTATATTCTTTCTGGGCCATTATGGGCAATGGTTTTGCCTGTAAAAATGCTATGATTTCGGTGCAGTTTATTTGTTGAATTCTTAAGGATATTTTGGGATTTGTATTAAAAGCATATGTATTTATCTTTTATTAACTAATGAAAGATAGTGTTTCTGGTCCATAATTCTGGCTACTTTATTTTTACTGTTGCTCATATCATGTTTTCTAAACTTCATCATCTGTCTTCCCATTGTTCTGTAGTCCTGTTTTTCCCCATCTAAACAAATCTCTATGAGAGATACTCATTAATTCAACATAAGTTCATTCAAAATAGCCTTTACATCAAAGCAATTGCTATATCCTGATGACTTTTTAGAGATTTTCTGTTAAAATTGTCTGTTTAATACGAAGTAAAGGCAATATTTAATTTGAAGTACAATTTTGGTCCCTGGAGTATCTAGTTTGGGTTGAATCATTCAAAGTAAGTGTTACTAAGGAGCTGCAAGTCAGCTAATAGTAAGCCAATTAAGTGTAAACTACAGTGACTATCTATTAATAATCATTCCATAAACTATTTCAAGAATGCTGGCTGCACCTGGCATAGTAGTTCTCATCATTATAATGCCTATACCTCACTTCCCACTATCTGCCTTTCTGAACAAATCATCTCCTGAATTAAAAATATGCTTAATAATTCCATTTATATCCTTATAATTGATTAAATTAGTAATTTGATGTAGCCCTTCAACAGAAATATGCAAAAAGAGCCTAGGATATTATGGACCTTGTAGAGAAAATCTTTGCAATGGAGGGAGGGTAGCCTCCATCAAAGATTCTTAATGACTTTTGTATCATGGACTCCCTGGCAATCTGATGATGCCTCAGGACTTCTCAGAATAATGTTTGTAAATGCACAAAATTAAAGTATATAGGATTACAAAGGAGATAAATGACATCAAACTGGTTATCCAAACATTAAAATAATAAATTTATGCATCTAGGTTAAGTACTCTGGCCCAGGTGATCTTCCAGTAGTCTAGCAGGGAGAATATTCAGTTGTCTGTGGAAGAAATATATTCTTGTAGCTCTCCTCTGCTGATGTTAACAGAGTCTGTTGTTCTTGCTGGCATAGTAAGTTGTAGTCAGCTTCCTCTCTCTTTTGGGGTAGTAGATGAAAAAGTAGCAATATAGTACACAGCAGCTTGGTTCCTACTCTATTTTGGTCTTTGTTCCTCTCTCCCTGGTTTTCTTTCCTTCTTTTCTTTCTTATTCTCTCCTTCCTTCCTCTCCTCCTCTTTCTCCTCCTTCTCCTCCTCCTTTTTCATTTTCCTTCTTCTCCTCTTTTTCCTCTTTCTTCTTCTTCTTCCTCTTCCCCTTCTCCTCCTCTTCTCTCTTCTTCTTCTTCCCCTTCTCCTTCTTTTTCTTCTCCTCCTTTCTTCTCCTCCTCTTCCTTCTCCTCCTTCACTCTCCCCCCTTTCTCTGTTTCTTTCTCTCTTTGTATCACCATTCTCCCCCTCTCAATTTCATATCAATGTAACTGTTTGGGGATCTGTAAATAGTATCTAGTTATAATCCATTTCCATCCACTTATACCATCATATTTTGAAAAGTATCCCATGACCATTTGGATAGGCTGACTTGAAAGTACAGAGAAAGACTCAAAAGATCCTATCAAGGAGTTACAGTTTGTGGCAGATTAGTTATTAACCAGATTCCCCAGTATTCTTTTCACCTAAGATTTTCTGCCTCTAGCAGTCTCGATAGCATGGTACACCCTTCCTCAAGGACATCCGCATTGCTGGCATCACAGAGATATGAAGGGAAAGTCACATAGGATCAACAGATACTCAATAATACATTGTACTTTAGATACATTACCTCATTTGATCTCTGCTATGAAGAAATATTCCCTGAATTATTGTCCTATTGCTTGTTCTTTTGAATTTTTTTATTATGAATCTAATCATGACATCAATAACCATGAACATTTCATTTGTACAAAAAACAAAAAGGAGAATTATATGTGAAACCATGAACTTGTTATATATAATCCATTATGTACCTTCTATTATCTTCTGTTTGCCATCTTTTCAAAGAAAACGTCTCTACAATGTTTTGTTCTTTCAAGTCTTTTACACTTTATTTCCCTCCACACTACCTTATATAATAAGGCTTTTTAGGTTTCTCTCACTCTTAGTGCTTTCCTGCTTTGGGATATATGAAGTATTTAAGGAGGCCTAGTACATCTGGTATGAGGGCTTGCTTACCTCTTTTCAGTGCTGCTTATCTGCATTCAGCTCTCAGTTGTGTCTCCAATAAGCTGTATTATATACAACAGCCACACCCCTGTAAAACCATCTTGGGAGATGGACTAAACCATGCCGAGGTTAACCAAGAGACCTCAAACTCATAGGTGAGTTAAAGGAATGTCAACCTGTAGTAGCAAGCACCCTAGCACACCCAGGATGGCCTGCTAGCACAGATTCTTTGATCTGCTTTGTAAAGGAAAGATAGTTTCAGAAGGGAAAACAATCCTTCTTTAATTAAATATATATGTCATTCACTAGTTCAGAGGAAAGGTTAATACCCTGAACATGGAGAAAATACAGAGAATTTACCAACAATATTGACAGGGCTCCAACTGTCTGACAAAGTAATACAACCACCTACATACACCGCTGGATGGGGAAGCAACAGCAATAGCTGAGTAGCTGGGTGGGAGGCTCTTAAAAATGGCTACACAGAGTCCCATCCAAGGAACCAAAAGGTCCTCATAAGAAAGCCCTCAAAGCAAAATACACACATACATATATATGTATACCTATACATGTATGTATGTACATACATACTTATTAGAGCCAGAAGACATCACAAACTTTGTGACTTAATGACTAATTAGGTTGTTACCAAAAAGTTTGAAAGCCTTACTATAAGCAAGCCTCCCCTAAGCAAGAATCTCTTTAAGCAAACTCTTCCCCCAATGGGATCTATGTAATTCAGAATTCTATGTATTACAGCTAGGCACATGGACCTATTAATGGGCAGGGAAGATCTTCCCATTTCATTTACATTATACTACCTCAAGAATGTGAAGACTTCCCCAGGTGGAATGGGCAGCTGAGAACAATTTGTTTCAATGGCCATGAAGGAGACTGAAGCAAGCACTATAGAAAGCTTAGAGCTTGGTCAGACATAGAAGACATCAAGATCATTCCCTGCATCCTGGGCTATTGCCACTCATTTATTCTTTTGTCTTACCACTGGTCTTTTATGACTGGAATTTGTACAACAGTTTATAAATGAGGAGAATGAGGAATAGTGAGGTCAAGTATGTCACAAAGTTAATTAGAGTCTTGGGTGGGATTTTAGACCAGTCCTGACTTCTGTCCTCCCAACTATATTGTTTTCTGTTAAAAAAAATAATCAAGCATCCCATAGTTGGTAACTCCTTTCTCCTATGTATAAGATGAGATCTATCCATAAGACCAAGATTTAGGCCCTGCAGAAAACAGAAGGAATCAGACATAGAAAAATAATTCTTTGCTAATTTGAGGTACTTGAATACTAGAAAACTATCCACTAATAAATTTGTTATTCTGGAATGGTATGATATAGAAGAAACAACAATGATTTATGGAACAAGCATTTTTAAAAATACTTATATTTGTACCACTGGGCAAAGCACTGAGTAAACAAAGAAAGGCAAAACGGTCTCTGATCTTAAGGAGTTTATATTCTAATGGGGAGATATCAATCATATATATATATATGTACGTACAATATATAAACAATATGTATACATATGTGTGCATATGTATGTGAACACAGTCATATATACTATATGTGCATATGAATTTGTTGGTAATCTTAGAGGCAAAGCATTAACATCTTGTGTGTATGTATGTATGTCTATGTCTCTGTCTGATTGTGTTTCCACAATACTTGAATTGTTTCTTTCTGAATGCTTGTAATATTATATCCTTGACCTGGGAACTCTAAAATTTGGCTATACTATTCCTAGGAATTTTCCTTTTAGGATTTCTTTCAGGAGTTGATTGGTAGATTCTTTCAATTTCTATTTTAACCTCTTGTTCTAAAATATCAGGGAAGTTTTCCTTGATAATTTCCTAAAAGATGATATCTAGATAAAATTCCATACTCAATTGACTGTGTGTGTTATTCCCTCCTGAAGCCAAATCTGATGAAATGAATACTCTTATTCCCTCTCATCTTCCACTTCTTTGCCTCAATTGTAAAAGCTTCTTGCCTCTTATAAATGAGATGATTTACTACATTCTACCTCTCCGTTTCTCTTTCTCCTAGTACTTTCCTCTCAACACTTAATTTTCTTTTTAAATATCATCTATTCATATTCACCTCATCCTGTGCCTTTATCTCTCTGCCTATATCTCTGTCTCTTCCTCTCTTCTCATACATATACATACATATATACATGTATATATACATATGTGTGTATGTGTGTGTATATATATATACACACACATTCCCCCCAACTATCCTAATACTGAGAAAGGTCTTAAGAACTACAAACATCTTTCCATGTAAGAATATAAATAGCTCAACTTTAATAAGTACCTTTTGGTTTCTCTTTCTTGTTCATCCTTTCATGCTTTTCTTGATTCTTTGTTTGAAATTTTCTATTCAGTTCTGATCTTTTCAACACGAGTACTTAGAAGTCCTCTATTTCACTGAAGTTCCATTTTTTCCCTCTGAAGTATAATACTCAGTTTTTCTGGGTAGATGATTCTTAGTTTTAATTCTAGATCCTCTGACCTCTGGAATATTATATTCCAAGGTCTCCAGTCTTTTAGTGTAGAAGTTAATAAATCTTGTGTTATCCTGATTATGTTTCCACAATACTTGACTTGTTTCCTTATGGCTCCTTGTAATATTTTCTCCTTGATCTGCAAATTCTGGACTCTGGCTACAATATTCCTAGAAGTTTTCTTTTTGACATCTCTTTTAGGAGGTGATTGCTAGATTATTTCAATTTCTATTTTATCCTCTGATTCTAGCATATCTGGGTAGTTTTCCTTGACAATTTCTTGAAAGACCATGTCTAGGGTCCTTTTTTGATCATGGCTTTAAGATAATCCAATAATTTTTAAATTTTCTCTCCTGGATCTATTTTCCAGGTCAGCTGTTTTTTCCATTGAGACATTTCACATTGTATTCTACTTTTTCATTCTTTTAGTTTTATTTTATAATTTCCTGATTTCTCATAGAGTCATTAGCTTCCATTTACTCCATTCTAAATTTTAAGGAACTATTTTCTTTAATGTGTGTTTGGACCTCCTTTTCCCCTTCTGCTTTTTAAGACATTCTCCTCTTCCTTGGCTTTTAGGATCTTTTACCATTTGAGTTATTCTGTTTTTTAAATTATAGTTTTCTTCAGAATTTTTTGAGGTCTCCTTTAGCAAGCAGTTGAATCAGTTTTCATAATTTTCTTGTATCACTTTCATTTCCCTACCCAATTTTTCCTCTACTTATCTTACTTGATTTTCAAAATCCTTTTTGAGCTCTTCCATGGCCTGATATCAATTCATATTTTTCTTGAAGGCTTTGGATATAGGAACTTTGAATTTATTTTCTTCTTCTGGTTATATGTTTTGATCTTCCTTGTCACCAAAGCAAGACTCTATAGTCTGATTCCCACCCTCTGCTATTTGCTCATTTCCCCAGTCAATTATTTGACTTTTGAGCACTTTGTTAAGGTGATACTCCGCTTCCAGAGTGGAGAATGCACTATCCCAAGCTTTAGATGTTTTGTGCAGTTGTTTTCACAGATATTTCTAAGGACTTGTAAATTTTTCATTTCTACAAGGTTGTACGATCAAAGGTGAGGTGTTTACTCCTCTCCTGGTCTGTGCCCTGGTCTGTGAATGACCACAAGAACTTTTTTCTGCCTGGGAACTGTGAGGATGACTCCCTCTCCACTGCTGCCCCAACTTCTGCCATGCCTATGCTTATTCTCTCCCCAGGACTGCCACCCAGGACTATGACCCAGATCTAAAGCAAAGTAAGAGAATCCAGGCTCATCTCCAGCAAAGAGATCCCTGTAATCCCTTTCTGATCAGTTGCTTGATTCCCTGACTGTCTGTGGGCAGAGAGCTCCAGAAGCAGTCAATGCTACTGCAGGCACTGACACTGTTCTGGGGTTAGGTCTAGGGCCAGACCATACTCTTCCCACCCAGGTCTGACAGACCTTTCCAACTGACCATCTAAGTTGTCTTTGGTGTTTGTAGGTTGACAAGTCTGCCTTTTATTCAGTGCCCTGAGACCTTCTCTGGCCCTGTCTGTGCCTGGTGTGGCCTACACTGAACTGAGCTCCTCTCAGACTGATGCAACAGACCTTTCCTGTTGACTTTCCAGGTTATTTTTGACTAGAAATTTGTTCTGCTATGTCATTTTGTGGGTTTTCCTGCTCTAGAATTACAGGTTATTTGGAGAAGTTTAGGGGAGAGCTCAGGCAAGTCCCTTCTTTTGCTCTGTCATCTTGGCTCCACCCTCTAGATTTTTCCAAAGATCTCTTTCAGCTTCTGTACTTTTTAATTTCAAATATTGAGATAAAAACATGGAAACAAAGCCTTTGGAATTATTAATGGAAAGATGACTTATTGGTCGAGTATGAAATAGACTAAAATACTCAGTCAACTGAAAAAATTGGGAAACCATTAATAATCTAATAGGATTATTTTTTTAAACCTGGATACTATTGAATTTATCACATAGTATGTCCTTTTTTCCCCCATGAAGACAACACTTTGAGACTCTATTTGCCTATGGAATTACATATATAGTGTAACAACTTAAGGGTGAGTTGTGATAGAGTCAAAAAAGAAAAAGTACAAATAGGACAAAAATACCATTATTTTATATGACAACGAGAAAAGAGGAAAAATTCCCAGCAAGACAAATAACAGAAGATTAAAAACAGAAGGAAAAAAATATCATAAAAATTGATAAAACCACCTCTTTTTCATTAGTTACTGTGACCTTGGAAATGGTAGCTAGCCTGATTTTAAAAAATGAACCCAATAATAAGACAGGTGCACAAGACTGATGTATCCTAGGATTTTTGTGTGGGGGTTGGGAGATGGCGTGAAAAATCTCATCAGTTATAAATTAAAAATATTAATCTCTTTGTATAAGCTGGTTATTTCTATTGATTTTTTTCCCTTGCTAACTGACAACACTGTTTGCTGTGAGGACTGCAGGCTTTAAATAATTTAGCTGTTGGGAATCTGCTCAACTGACAAAATTGAAGTGCCTCTCCAGCTACAAGTCTCCCCCAAATGACATCATGGATGTTTGGTATGTATGTCTTTTGGTTCCTTTTGAGTTTCCTATTCTTGTGAATGCTATTTGTATGCCAAGAGAAATAATCCTCTGCAAAGCCTATCTTCAAGCTCCCAAATGGCATCAGAAACAACAGCTGCAAGAACTGAGGCAGAGGGACATAGAGTTCAGCAGATGGGCTTGGTGTGAATTTTTTCCCACCATGACAGGAACTTGTTATATTTTAATTTGTACAACTGGGCATGAGGATTTTGTATTTTGTGGAAGTTGGCAGTAAAACCTGCAGATGATTTGGAGAGCAGTATCAGTGTTTTGCTGTAGATTCACACAACACATCGAACCTCTCTATCAATCAGCCAATCAGCAAACATTGATTAAGCACCTACTGTGTCTAGTATCACTATATCTTCCTGCAAACTCTCCCTTCCTTTTAAATTCCCTATTACCATTTATGTTACCATAATCCTGCCAGTCATCCAGGCTTGTAACCTAGGTGCACTTTCCTCAGTGTCATCATTAATTCTTTAGTCTTTTTCATACCTTATATGCAATCAGTGGGTCAAATCTGTCATTTGGACCTTTATAACATCTCTTGCATTTCCGCTTTCTCACCTCTGACACTGCAACTACCCTGATAAAAACCTTCATCATCTCACTCCTGGATTATTGTTTCATATCTTCCCACTCTAATCCATTCTTCCTTCAGCTGTCAGATCAATTCTCCTAAAACACACCTCCATGCTCAATAAATACTGGTGGCTCCCTAAAACCTCCAGGATGAAATATAAAATTCTCTATTTGGCTTTTAAGGAACTTTTTAAGCTGATTCCTTCCTATTTTATGCATTTTTATGTTTTACTCCTTATGTACTGCTGCGAGCTATGGCAAATTTGGCCTCCTTGCTCGTCCATGCAGATGACACTATTTCCTGATTCTGTACATCTTCAATGGCTGTCCCTCATGCTTAGAATACTATCCTTCCTCCATCTCTGCCTCTTACTTTTTCTGGCTTCCTTCCATTCCTAGCTAAAATCCTACCTTCTGAAAGAAGCCTTTTCTAGGCCTTGATAATCTTAGTGCCTTCTTTCTGAAATTATTTTCAATTTATCCTGTATGACCTTGTTTATACATAGATGATCACTTGTTTTTCCCCCATTAGGCTCTTTTTACTCTTTGAGAGAATTGACTTTTTTCCCTTCTTTCTGTTCTCAGAGCTTAGTATAATATCTGGCACATAGTCAAAAGTTCTAGTTGACTGACTAAATGGAGGAACTGTGCTAAGCAATGGAGATACAAAAACAAAAGTGGTCCTTGTCCTCAAGAAGGTTATTCTAAGCATGAGGGAGAAGCTTATATGGGGAGAAGAGGACAATTTGCGCAATCCAAGTATATACAAAGCTAATACAAGTAATTTTAGGGAAAATGTAATAACAACTAGAAGATTAGAAAAAGTCTTATGTAGGACTTGGTGTTGAAGCTGAACTTTGAAGGAAACTAAGAACTGTAAGAGATGGCGAGGAGTGAGTACATTCCAGGCATATGAGAAAGCCTATGTAAAGGCATGGAGACCAGGTAAGGAATGTTGTGTATAGAACTTCAAGAAGGCCTTTGTCACTGAACCCATAGACATGCATAAATCACAGCTATGTAGCTGGTCCATGCTTGAATGTGAGTGGACCAAAGAATGCATGACGGTGTGTAGTGTATAATAACAATTTCAGGGTTCAATATTTTCAGTCATCTACAAGGGTTAGCTGATAAATATTTCTCCTAGCTTCACATTCATCAATAGTAAATAGAATATCTGCAGTAGCAAAAAGCTAAACCAAACAAAAAAGAAAACAAACCAAAAAAAGAGAGGTAAACAAAAAACACCATTCTGGGTTTTTCTGTTCCTATCTCAAAACCATTTATAGCGTTATCTTGCCATGTGGAGACTGGGAATTAGTTTCTTTTAGTAAATTCCCCCATGCTGTTAACAGTATTGTGAATTATTTCCTAACAACAGTAGTTACAAATTAAGTAAATTTCATAATGATGCGATGTTTGTGTTTGATTTTGAATATGCATCAAATCACTTTCCATTTTTCTATCCTTTCCCCATTTTCTTTTTAACAATGACAAAATGCCACCTGCAATATTTTCATCACTAATGTTTTTGCAATCTTTGGTAATGAGATTCTGAACAGAAGAAATGAAGGATAACATCTAATTACTTTTGCTACTCTAGAGATCTTCAGAGAAATTTTAGCATCTGGCCGTGCATCACAGCTCTGAACAGCTACTGTCTTCTCTGAGAGAGGCCTTGTCCTGATTCTGAACATTTTCCTTTCCCTCCTTTGGTGACATTTGTAACTTAGGAAGGTAAATGGCTTTCTTTTTTACACAAAGGGGATGTTGAATTTAAAGAGGAATGAGGGGGAAACAAGACATTTCTCTCAATATAGAATGGCAATTTTCTAGAAAAATGTATGTGTATTTTTAAAGGATTTCTACATGATTATAAAACATACAACTAAGTTAGATGCCTGAAGATTTGATTAAAAAATGAATTTTTCATAATGTTCAATGGTTTCTATCTTATCTATCTTCCTAAAGAGGCTGCAGAATTACTGTCAGAGGAATAGTCATTTGGCTTTTTTTTTTATATAAAATGTACCATATATCCACTAGTTAGTTAGGGTAACCTCAGATGATTTTTAAAAATATATCTCCAGGAGGTATGTATAAAAGATGTAGGTTATTTTAATTTAAATGTGTGAATTCGGGAATGGCAAATGTAGAAGGCAATACATCTTCAAAGAGACCCAAAAGAATAGCTCTAATTTATTTTTCCTGCTATAGAGATTATAAAAAGTGCATTAAGATATGCTAAAGTATTGTGTTTGTGAAGTTTAGTATAATTATTTTTTAAGGTTTCAATTTTATTTTCAACACTTTTATTCCCATCTTTGTGAACCTTTTCACCTCAGGTGAATGCACAGAATCACATATCGCAGAAATTAATTGTTTAAATGAATCAACCTCCTCTAGTCTACGACTTCCTTTAGTCCTGTGGTCACTTGACCAGTTCACTCAAATTTCTGTTCTCAGTTGGAACACAGCCTTCATCAGGTGACATTAGCTTAAAGAAAAAAGAACAGCTTGCCTCTGCTGAATACTGAACAGTACCCTATCCTTGTGCAATGTTTTTCTCTTGATCATCCTGTGAATCTAGCATTACCACCATCACCATTGCTGACTAGTTGTGAGTTCGTGAAATTCTGGAAACTTATTTTTTCATATGTACCATTCAACAAGCATTTATTGAACATCTGTTATGTGATAGGAACTATGATGTTAGGTCTAGCCCAGTGATGCCTAACCCAGTGCTAGGCCAATATCAGGTGCTTAATAAATGCTTTTTTATAATAATAGCAGCAATGAATAACAACAGCAGAAATAGCAAGAAGCAGCCACACCACCACCACCAATACACTAGCTATCACTGTTTAGGACCTTTAAGATTTACACGTATTATTGCACATTGAATAGATGAAGTGCAAATGAATGAATACATTATCCTTATACATTTAAGTTATCTGTTGTTTAAGTTGATATTTTAGAACATTGATTTTTCTAGAAGATGAAACATTTTGTATTTCAGCAGCCAACAATTTTTTTTTAAATTCTAGAGACAAAGACTTTGTACTTGTTGAAAAATATCCATATATTTAAAGGAACTTCTCCATGATTTAAGGATGACAAATTCAGATTGTTCAGATTTCAGAGAGAAAGAACAGTACATCTTGGAGATCTAGCACTTTTCTGTTTTGATTTTAGCAATGGGGAGATGAACATTTGGAACAATGATAGAATAGAATATAAGCTAACATGACATAGATATGTTGTAGCCTCAAAACAAGAAACTGGAAATTTCAAGTTGAAAAAGTAACAATCTGCCCATAGCATAATTTAGCATAACAGAGGACTATAGGATTTCAGAACAAATTAATCTAGTCTTAGCTTTTAAAATGTAACAGCAAAAATGGTCCACTTCCATCTTCTAGATATTTTGAGACTACTTTTCAGTACTAAAAAAAATTAGTGATAATGCCTACCCTTCAAGAGAGTTAGGTAGCACAGTGGAATAAGTTATGGGTCTGGAGTAAGGGAGACATGAGTTCAAATATGTTTTCACAACCTCTTTCTATTTCAGCTTCCTCAACTATAAAATGGGATGACAAAAACACTCACTTCATTTGGTTGTCATGATGAAAAAGTGTGATAATACTTTTTAAAATACTCAAGCATAATATTTGACATGTAGTAGACACTTAATAAATGCTTCTTCTCTCCCTCCCATCTCAAGACACATTCTAAGATAGGCCACATGGATACAAATGAACAATAGAAGACACTCACAGAATAGATTTTAATTACATTATTTTCATTCATTTTTTAAAATAAATTTATTTATTTAACTTTTTACATTCATTTTCACAAAATGTTGGGTTCCAAATTTTCTCCCCATTTGTCCCCTCCCCCACCCCAATACACTGAGCATTCTAATTACCCCATCACCAATCTGCCCTCTCTTCTAGCATCCCTCCCTTCCCTTACATCATTTTTAAATGGAGAGGGGATAGAGGGAAGAGAGAGAGAGGAGGAAAGAGAAGAAAAAGGGAGAGAGAAGAGGAGAGAGAGAAACTTCATGGAGATAATGGCATTCACAAATTTGAAAGAAGAAATAATACTCAGGCTGAGGGTTATATTCAGTTAAAAATTATATGATAGGCAAAAATAAGATATTCAAATGAATGAAGATGGTTATATGAAGTGTAGAAAATTCCCATGGAGAGAAGAGATTGCTTGTGGGGAATCCAGTGAAGAGACTGTTGCAATAGTTCATTTAGGAGATAATGAATTTCCATATGGAAAGGCATGGATATAATATTATAGAATCAAAAAGTGCATTATTGTAGGACTTAGCATTAGATACATAGAGAAAAAGATGAGTGGATACAGAATGTTTGTCTTTGAGAAGTAGACAATATGATCCTATTTTCTAATTTTATGTGATGCTAGATGCATGAGAATGACAAAGAGAGAAGAGGAGTAGCCCTGGCCATCCACTTCAAGTTGTCTTGCTAAAAATGTTGTATAAGATTAGACTAAAGTCTAAATGTATGAAACAGACCATTTTGCTCAACTCCCAACAGAAGAAGATGAACTTAAAATGCAGAATGGGATACACATTTATGGACATGGGCAACATGAGAATTGGTTTTTCGGAACTATCCTCTTGTATATTGAGTGCTTCATTTATTTATTTGTTGTTTTCATTTTAATTTGGTCAATAGAGCAGAATAGTAAAAGAAAAAATAGTTTATAAAGAATTAAAATAGCAATCATTAAAGTCACTATACTTTGAGAAACTTTGAAATAAAAAACAACAAGCCTGTTTAACACATTAGTAGTGTCATTATGGTCATTTTTTGTCCAATATGTAGGTATGTTACATTCTTTTAATTTTGTGTTTAGAATATATTTATATGTTATTAAGTTGTGATACATTCTGAAACAAAAACAAAAACAAAACAACCAAAATACAATGTTTAGGGATGCATAGATTTTTCTGTCATTTGCAAACCGATGTTATTAAAATTATGGAAACAAGTTTAATTTTCCATTTTTAATTTTCCACTCTTCTAGAATATATGATAACTATAAACAATTTGCCTCATTCTTTTCCTATTATTTCATAAATGACATACGAATAATAATTGTAATTTTAACTATAAATAAAACAGTAATTACTAGGTAAGCTATAATATCCTACTGAGGTATTGTAATGTAGTTTATGGGCATTCAGAAATTATAGCATTAATAATGTAAGTTTTTTTATTTGAGATTCTTAACTGTCTCATCAACCATATGCATGTTTTTAAGCTAGTGAAAATGGTGTTTTTTTTGAAAAGAGGCATAACCTTGAGATTAATTATGATTCAGATTTCTCCACTATTCGTTCTTGATCTTTCCTCTCCAGTGAAGATTGGCATTATTAAATGTCAGTTTCTGACAGCCCATTCTGGGAAAATGAAGGTTTATATGTGACATTTTCATGATTTCTGTGGGTGATATTGAGCTTTGAGAAAAATTTATATCCTTTTTAAATAATGAAATAATTAAATTAACTGTTTAGTTAAAGAACTTTGCAATTAGCTACTAAACTATTCAAACCTTTAGGAGATTTCATGAAAAGTAGCCACTGAGCCTGCTATACTCCAGGAAAAGTTTCCAATCCTCTGATTCCTTTTTCATGTTTAAGGGAAAGGAAAAACCGTTCATACAGTTCCAACTCTGTGCCAGGTAGTGTGCTATGTGCTTTTTATGAATATCTCATTTGATTCTCAAAACAACTCTACAAAGTAGGTGCTATAATTATTTCTATTTTCAGTGGAGGTAACTGAGGTAAACAGAAGCTAAGAGACTTGCGCAGACTCACATAGCAGTAAGTGCTATATTTGAACTCAGATTTTCCTAATTCTATGCCTATTTGCTCTACCTTCTGTATCAGCAACTATCTCCGTAGCTTCAGTAAAGTTGAATTTTCGGCCTAACTCAACCCAATTTGAAAAAAAAAAGAGATTTGATTATCTTTACTATTTAAACATTATGACTCAGTTTTACACAGAATACAAATTCAATCACTGAAGTAAAATTCTCCTCAGAGAAATTCATGGTTTTCGTAGCAGTTTAAAAGGTTAAAATTAAATATAGATGGCAACAGATTCAAAACAAGAACTGTAGAAATGTAGATAAGGAAAACACCTGTTCCTATATACTATAAATCATAGGAATCTTCTTACCATAATCTTATGTTATGCCATGACCAGACATAATAAAAAAGGAGCGGGCTGATGTCACAGATATAATTTCAAAATGGAAAATTGTGGCATATCAAGTATTTAACTAAGTGAGAACTAGGGAATCTTTGTACAGTCTGTGCCACCTAGGCAGTTAGAGCATAATGGTTTCTTTAAATGCAGTGGAAGTCTTTGCACTAGTGACATGACACTTGGTGGCCTCATGATTATAAAATAACCCAGAGTTAAGAGTGGTACTCCTCTGACTGGTGGGGATTTTTAGCTTTAAATGCATCACAGATCACTAGGGCACAGGTGCTTCCCCAGAAGGAAAAAGAGGGATGGGATGGGACAGAGCTTCACAAGAAACAAGCATATATGCTCAATCACTTTTAAACATCTTTATCTTTGTTAAGTTCAGTAAACTAGCTATGTGTTTTATTTTTATGATATTATATGAATTTATATGTTTTTAGCCAGTGATTTCTGTTAGCTTCTATAAGATTAGTATGACTTTTAGTCTCCAAAAAAATCTTTCATCATCATTCAGCTTAAACACTTCTAGTGATAATGAATCTAATTTTCTATTTTTGCAACTACTCCAATTCATTCTAACTTATCATTGATCAAATATGGAACAGAGCAGAAAGGAAATATTTTGGACAAACTAGTTAAAAATATATAATGACAGGGCACATATTTGGGAGGTTACTAAAGCTAGACAAGAAACAAATGGCTGGGTAGTGAGGAGTACAGTATTTGGAATCTTGAACAATGGGAAATAAGTGGAGTGTTAAACCGGTAGCCATAGAGAAAGCATCGGAAAAATTTGGTAATACATAGAGATTATTCATCTATCTGGACTAAAATTAGGCACTAGAATCCATATCCTGGAGGGGCTAAAGGAACTATAAAAGTGTGTATGAAACCCAGCTTAACAATCAATTATATATTGAAAGGAGGCCAAGACACATATCCAGTTACTGGAACAAAAGGATGGGGTAGAAACTCAGTCATACCGGGATAGAACAAGGGAACAATTATTGGAAATTTAGAATGGGATCAAAAATAAAGATGAAAAATGATTATGTATGGAACTTGCCATAGACATATGCTGAGAGTAGATCAGGGTTTAGGTTGAAGCATTTCTGGCTGAGGAACAAAAGCTAAAGCTTGGAAATACTGGAAGCATCTGGTCAAAGCAAGTAACTGGAGATACAGAGTATTGGACTAAAAGCCCTGAAGTGGAAAGTGCCTTTCATACAGGAAACACAATCAAGCAGCAGAATTCATCAGGGATCTGGTTTTCATGATGAATTTCTTCAGTTTGGGTTTTTAGATGTTTGAGTGTCCCAGCAGGAGGCTGACTCTATCCTCCAGTTTCAAAGAGATTCATTTAAGCTGGACAGCTCCCTGATGCTCCTGTCCTCATTACTCTCCACCAAAAAAATATATATGAGTGATAGGAGGCCTCAGAGATTGGTGACTGCCATCTTAAGATTCCTTTTATTCTGTCTCTAAAAGGACAAAAATGACTCTAGAGTCTCCAGGTGGGACTGGAGAATGTTAAGTAGATCTAGCTATAAAGGCTTGAAGTGTTTAAAGACAGGAAGTTAAGCAGACTGTTACACTAATTAGGAACTTTTTCCATTTATTGAGCAAAACCATACTTTTCTCTAACTTGTAGCCATAGGTCCTAACCTTACTCTCTGAATCAGTGCAAAAATTGTTTCTTTTTGCACATGACACATCTTCAAAGTTTTGAAGATGATTATAGTATTCTCCATAGGTATTCTTTCATATAGTCTTTATTTCACTTATAAATTGCCCCCTTCTTTGGATAACATCGTTTGATTTCCAGATCTTTGGCTATATTGATAACTCTGTTGATAGTTACTCTTAAAAACTGATGTTCAGAACTGAGGGCAGTACTTCAGATATAGTTTCATTGGGGCAAATGACACTGGAAATTTTTACCTTTCTTTTTGTGGTCAATTAATGCTTTTTTAAAAAAATAATTTATTTATTTTAACTTTTCAACATTCATTTCCACAAAATTTTGAGTTCCAAATTTTCTCCCCATCTCTCCCTTCCCTCCACCCCTAAACACCGAGCATTCTACTTACCCCTACCACCAATCTGCCCTCCCTTCTAACATCCCTCCCTTATCTTATCCCTATCTTCTCTTTTGTCCTGTAGGGCAAGATAAATTTCTATACCCAATTACCTGTATTTCTTATTTCCCAGTTATATGCAAGAAAAATACTCAACAGTTGTTCCTAAAACTTTGAGTTCCAACTTCTCTTCCTTCCTTTCTCTCTACCCATCCCCACTGAGAAGGGAAGCAATTCAATATAGGTTATATATCTGTAGTTTTGCAAATGACTTCCATAACAGTCATGTTGTATAAGACTAACTATATGTCCCTCCATCCTATCCTGCCCCTCATTGCTTCTATTCTCTCTTTTGATCCTGTCCCTCCCCAAGAGTGTGGAGTTCAAATTGCTCCCTCCTCCCATTGCCCTCCCTTCCATTATTCCCCTCCCCGACCCAGCTCATCACTTTCTCCCTCAATTTCTTGTATTGTAAGATAGGTTTTCATACCAAAATAAGTATGCATTTTATTCCTTCCTTGAGTCAAATGTGAGGCTAAGCTTCATGTTTTCTCTCTCACCTTCCCCCTTTTCCCCTAGACTGAAAAGACTTATTCTTGCTTCTTCTATGAGCGATAATTTGCCCCATTCCATTTCTTCCTTTCTCCTCCCAATATATTCCCTCTCATTCCTTAATTTCATTTTTTTTAGATATGGTCCCTTCCTATTCAACTTACCCTGTGCTCTCTGTCTCTTTCTCTCTATATGTGTGTTTGTATGTGTGTGTGTATGTAATCCCACAAACTACCCAGATACTGAAAAAAGTTTCAAGAGTTATAAATATTGTCTTTCCATGTAGGAATGGAAACAGTTCAACTTTAGTAAGTCCCTTATGATTTCTCTTTGCTATTTACCTTTTCATGCTTCTCTTGATTCTTGCATTTGAAAGTCAAATTTTCTTTTCAGCT